>CAMRHE010000058.1:7702500-8116268 GCA_947044405.1 Leptodactylus fallax | reverse complement strand
ATCTCCACACCCGTTCAATACACTTGCCAAGATGGCTGCTGCTCTCTGTCTCGTCACTTCCTGCTTCTCTGCTCACATTCTGTCTGCAGAACAGGCAAGCTGACATAAAAGGGGGGGGAGTCACTCCAGCATCATGTCACAATTACAATGGCTGCTGTCTTAAAGGAACAGAATCACAGAAATACATTCAACATTAACAGTTTATACAGACAAATGAAGCTTAGGACAACATTGGCTGTCTCTTACATATTCCCCCCCACTTTAAGATTGGCAGTCCCTGCCTATGACTGTATATCCAGAGGGTTGTACTTTTATGCACAGGGTGGTAGTATACCGATGTATGGCAGGCCAAACAAACTCATCCTGCGCATACCGAACAGGGGGAATACCAGCATTTGGCCTAGTGGTCCGTCTGAGGACCGGTGGTATATTATGGGGTGCTGCAGCTATGGGCTGAGAAGGACCAGCGGATTCCGCACCAGAGGGGGCACAGGCCGGAGATACAGTAGTCACAGGTGGAACATCCCCAGGAGCAGGGATCGGCCAACAATCATCCTCCTCGTCGGAGGCCCATTCCGCACCTCCATTCTCTGACTGTGGGAGCTCATTCACATTGGCAGGCCCATCGTGATTTGTCCCTTCAGAATGACACAGGCGCAACATATTTCGGTGAAGTACTCGAACACAATCAGTTCCTTCTTTCTGGACCTGGTACACTGGCCCATTCGCATACTTGCGGCCAACAACACGATACGGCAAAGCCTCCCATCTGCTTTCCAATTTCCCTTGGGGTTTCTTGACACGAACTAGCACCAGGTCGCCTGGTTGCAATGGTGCTTCTTGCACTGGGGTCTTATCAGGATGGGGATGTTCTTGCAGGCGCTGCCGCACCAATCGATGGATCGTCTCAAGTCTCTGCCGATGCGCCCGCACCCAAGAGGTTGGATCCCTCGGAGGGAACCCATCCACATCATTCAACTGTAATTCTCCTATACTTCGCCCAGACCGCCCAAAGAGAAGTGTATAAGGAGAGTACCCCGTTGTAGAATGGACCTGATTGTTATAGGCCCACACCATTTCAGACAAGAACTGAGGCCACTGTAACTTCTTGTCTTCCTCCAGAGTCCGCAGCATCTGTAGCAGAGTTCTGTTGAATCTTTCACAGGCCCCATTTCCCTGAGGGTGGTATGGAGTCGTGTGCGACTTCTTTATCCCGTAGATACGTTGAACTTCTTTCATTACGTGTCCCTCAAAGCAGGCACCCTGGTCGGAGTGGATGCGTTTAGGGCACCCATATACTCGAATGAAATCTTGGCACAGAGCACGAGCTGCTGACTCAGCTGTCTGGTCCTTGGTGGCGGTTACCACCGCAAATTTGGTGAAGTGATCCACCATTACGAGGCAATACTGGTGTCCGCTATTGGATGGGCCCACCATTAGATAGTCTATCATGACGATTTCTAAAGGTTCCTGGGTCACGATGGTTTGCAGGGGAGCTCTCTGGTTCTATTGCCTTATGGATCTCACAAGTTCGACAGCTGCGGCATACTTCTTCGACCATTTGACGAAGACCAGGGCAGTAAATCAGTCGCTGTAACCAACGAAAGGTCTTCTCATGACCAAAATGTCCATTCTTATTATGAGCCTCAACTGCCAACGAGCGAGCCAGTTCACTAGGCACCACAATTTGGTATCGAATGTCGATCTCAGAAGGTAAATAGACCTTTCGGCATAGCACTCCATTTTTCATCTCCAACTTTTCCCACTGACTCAGAACAGATAATATCTCACGTGTCAGTCGTTCTCTTTCCTCTCTACAGGGCTTCTGGCCTTTCTCAACACACTTGATCATCTGTGCCAGCCCCTCATGGGTCTGTTGTATCTGTGCCCATTCCTGTCGTGAGGGACCAAAGAAAGGAGCCGTTTCAGTCCCCTCCAACTCAAACTGATTAGCGGCGGCCAAGGCCTGTGAAAATCTGCTGAAGTCGGGCACCTCCACATGCTCCAACTCATGATCCACGTCTACTGTGGGGGTCTGGGCGGTTACCCTAGAAAGCCCGTCAGCATTCTGGTTCTCTGTCTTGGACCGATACTTAATGCGGTAATTGAACTTTGTCATTCGGGCTATCCACCTCTGCTCTAACGCCCCGAGCTTGGCATTTTCCAGGTGAGCTAGTGGGTTGTTGTCAGTCAGTACTAAAACTTCAGCACCGGTCAAATATTCAGAGAATTTCTCGGTCATGGCCCATACCAGTGCCAACAGCTCCAACTTAAATGAACTATAATTCTCGGGGTTTCTTTCAGAATCTCTCAAAGACCGGCTGCCGTACGCTATGACCCTCTCCTGGCCATCCTGAAGCTGGGAAAGCACTGCTCCAAGACCATACAGGCTTGCATCCGTATACAGCTGGAACGGCAAGTGGTAATCAGCATATGCCAAGATTGGGGCTGTTGTCAGTGCATCCTTTAATGCCTGGAAGGCTTGTTCCTGTTCAGGTCCCCACTTCACGGACCGGTTCTTTGGACCACCGGATGTGCCTCGTAGGAGAGCATTAAGTGGTGCTGCTACCTTGGCGAAATCCTTAATAAACCGTCGATAGTAACCGGCTACTCCAAGGAACGCCCTCACTTCTCGCAGGGTAGTCGGTATTGGCCAATCTTGAACAGCCGCTATCTTGTCTCTTGATGGTCTCACCCCTTCTCCTGATACGCGGTGACCCAAGTAATCAATTTCAGATTGGAACAACCGACATTTACTGGGTTTCAATTTGAGCCCATGTTCCCGCAATCTTCGAAATACTTGCCCCAACTGGTGGAGATGGTCTTCAAAGGTCGCAGAATACACTATAATGTCATCCAAGTAGATGAGAGTGAACTCAAAGTTGAAGTCACCGAGACATTTCTCCATCAACCGCTGAAACGTTCCGGGTGCATTTGTCAACCCGAAGGGCATCCGGTTAAATTCGTATAGTCCCATGGGCAAGATGAATGCCGTCTTCTCCTTGTCTTTTGTGGCCATCGGCACCTGCCAATACCCACTAGCCAGATCTAGTGAGGAGAAGTACCGGGCTCTCCCCAGCGCTGAGAGGGACTCCTCAATCCGTGGCAAGGGGTAGGAATCTCGTACGGTGCAAGCGTTTAACTTCCGATAGTCTACGCAAAATCGGATGGACCCATCTTTTTTTCTTACTAACACCACAGGAGCTGCCCAGGGACTCTGGCTTTCTTGGATGATCCCACCCTGTAGCATCTTAGCTAACAGTTCTTTTACTTCCTGATACAACTGTGGAGGAATTTGTCGGTAGCGCTCTCTAATTGGAGGGGTGTCTCCTGTGGGAATCTCATGGTAGATCCCTGTGGTACATCCAAAATCTTCAGCATACCGTGAAAAGGCGGCTCGGTTCTCCCACAACAGTTCATCTACCTTCTGCACACATTCCAGAGAACATGAACTTGCATCCATCTTCATCTGTTCTCGAATTGCACGGCCATTCCATTCAGAGGTGGGTTCCTCATCTTCTCCCATGGACACAGTTACGGTCCACTCATCCCTTTCAGTCGGCTTCAGCTGCATTGGAGTTACTTTCCTTACTTCCTCCGGAGTCACATAGATGTTAGCCAGCTGCCTCCCTGGGGTCAGGTCCACACTCTGGTCCTGAGTGTTTACACATCGAAGTGGTACTCTTCCATTGCGAACTATTGCCAAGGAACGGGCCACTAGCGGATCAACACCTCCTTCGGCTGCCTGCAGTGGTTCTACCAACACAGCTATGCCCTCTAGTTTCCGACAGGTGCCTACGGGCATAGACACTATTGTCTCCCGACTGGGTGGCAGTGTAACTTTTGTATGCAAAGGAACTGAAATTCGAGCCAGAGGACGCTGCGCATCCAAACTTTTCTGTAAGCCACATGTCCGGATCAGCCGCTGGAAAGCTGTTTGAGTAGGCCGATGGGTGGTGGTTTCTTTCCAATAACCGTGACCTTTCTTTTCAAAGAGGATCTGATCTAATTCTTTTAACACATTCATCCCCAAAATGACAGGGACCTTTACTTCATGTGACTCCTGTACCACCACAATGCCTTTCCTACCCAGATCTTGGCCACATACCCGGACATTCATCCAGGCCACTCCCACGACTGGAACTGGTAACTGGTTAGCTGCGACCACTCGTACGAATGTATGGGGATCATATTTCACATGTTGCTGGAAGTACCGTTCATAACAGTCTCTACTCAAGGTCGTTACTTGGGAACCCGTGTCAATCATCCCGGTAACCGGAATACCCTCCATTTCCACCTGTATAACAGGACTTGCAGTGATCAGGTCATCATTAGGGCATTCTCCCCACATAGTCTCCTTGTCAGTCTCCCCTACTACACGCCCTACAGCAGCAGGGGACTTCAGTTTAACGGCGGTCTCTCATAAGTTTGTCGCTGCTCTGGACATCTAGCAGCAACGTGGCCCATCCGTCCACACTCCCAGCAGCGTATCTCCCGTCGTTCTGGCCATCTGTTTGGGCCCCTTCGGTAAGCCCCTTCGATTTCTCCTGAGCACTGCATTAACTGATTTGGACCCCTTCGGTAGGTCCTATCCTCATCCCTCCAGCGGGGTGGTGGGTGATTCTGATTTTCTGGGTATGGACGGCTCACCCTTTCACCTCCAGTTTTCTGGAAGTCTGCAATTTTCATAGAATGTTCATCACAACGGGTGTGCAAGTGTTCCATTTGCTCTTGCAGTTTCTGCATTACTGTGAGAATTTCTTTCACCGTCCCCTTTTCTACTGTCTCTGAGCCAGAACTAGCCCCCTGTGACAAAGTAACTCCAACTGCGGTCTGGGGCTTCGGGAACATACTATTGGCACGGGAGATGGCCTCTACCTGTACATCATGGAATTTAGCATCAGTCTCTCGTCGTATAAAATCCTGCATAGTCACAGTTAAACTGCCGTCACGTATCCCCAGGACAAACTGGTCACGGAGAGTCCGATCAGGGTTACAGAAGGCTGGCGAGCCCCCTCTTTCCTTCACTTGAATATCTCGGAGCAGTTCTTGTAGGGCATTTGCATATTGGGGAAGGCTTTCATTCTCCTGTTGTACCCTCTGGAAGAACCGAGCCTGCAGAGACCCCAGCAATGCAGTTTCTCCATAAATGGTTTCTAGAATCTGGACTACTTGCTCAAATGTCTGCCTTTGTTCAAATGGCCTCAATATCACCGTGGTCTTAGCATCCCCTTGTAATGTCAATATTGCTAGCTCTACTAGTACTTCTGGTGCGGTCTGGTACATTCGCTGTATCATTCGTATCTGTTCCACCCACATACTCACTGACATATTATTGCCATCAAATTTAGCTAACTGACTCATTATAGCCCCTGCTGGCATTCTTCCTCCAGCACCATTCTCCCGAACGGGTGCGTCACCGTCCATTCTGGTAAGCGGATCCTGCCGACTACGCCAATTTGTGAACCGAGAGCAAGGCAGGTGGTTTGGTCTCCGCAACCAGAAATGAACGCACACACGGTAGTTCAAGAAAAGAATATATATTTACTATAAGTTAATAAAGACTATTTGAAGGTAAAATGACAGGGATAAAGACAAGCAAAATATACAATATAGCATGAACAATTTCAAGGCAAATTCTGCAATGGTTTCTACTTTTACTCTGTCCAATTCTGCAGTATGGACACTGAATGAACAATATACTCAAAACTATCCCTAACTGACCCTGACATCACATTTGGGTGCACCCCCTTTTCCCCAGTGGTCCAGGTGGACCGCTTACAGTCTGTAGAAGCGCGCGGTGGGGCCCAAAGTCGTTCCTTTCTTTTATAGTGAAACGTCCTCTCCTCACTGTTATCAGGATCTTGGGAGAAATGAAGTCCTCTTTAACAGGGAAACCCAATGAATGCAATGTAATCCAACAGCAGATTCCACTCAGCACACTGACAGTCCTGCCGAATCCATACACTGAGCTGGGATGTAAGCCGGGATTTAGCAGGTGCTGTTCAGTACATCAACAGCACTGTGAGTCTCTATCTGTGGTATCCATATACACAGTCACAATGTCAGTCTCACTGATCAGCCACTGAGCACAGTTCCTTTCACGTGGACTCACTAGTCCTGTTGTCTCTTTACACTCTGTTTGTCTCTGGACCAAGATACAGCTTAGCTGTACAGAAAAATCTCCACACCCGTTCAATACACTTGCCAAGATGGCTGCTGCTCTCTGTCTCGTCACTTCCTGCTTCTCTGCTCACATTCTGTCTGCAGAACAGGCAAGCTGACATAAAAGGGGGGGGAGTCACTCCAGCATCATGTCACAATTACAATGGCTGCTGTCTTAAAGGAACAGAATCACAGAAATACATTCAACATTAACAGTTTATACAGACAAATGAAGCTTAGGACAACATTGGCTGTCTCTTACAACTGCTGATTTTTCCAGCATTTCTTGGTGGATTTCTTACGGTAATCACTGTGGAGCCTCCATGGAAACCTGCAGCAAATTGGCATTTTGCCTGTAGGTTTTTTCACAGCATGAGATTTGTTCAAATACCATGCACTTTGATCCTACTGTAACAATGCAAAGTATTAGCTACCAGCAAGCCCACAATTGCAAAACCTCTGCAAGTACGTTCCCTTATGTCCCACAGCAGCACAATATGGGATATTTCTGCCCCTGTGTGTTGATAGGATAATTAGCATAATTTATGCATGACTATGGTACCCTATAAGAGGACCAAAGAGACCTCCCCCCTTCTGTTTTTTTCTGTCCTGTGTGGTGGGAGGTCTTTTTTGTCCTCCCATATTTTGTTTCCCCCCTAAAGTTTGTTATCTTACCTTTGGGGAGTCATCTTTATGACTCTCTTCTTTTTTCTTCCACTGGTACGCTTCTGTGGAAAGAAAGCGGTTTTTAACTTAGGCAGTTGGTGCTAGCCAACCTTTCAACCTTCACTCTGAAAATGTTGATTTCAGTAGTACATGCAGCAGTAGTTGCATGCTGCATGTTCAAAGACCTGTAGTGCAGGCCACTTGTGCAGCCTTGATGTGGAGCATTGCTGTTTCACTTACCTTTTTTATGCCTAGCCAAGCTTTCAACCTTTGCTCTGAAATGGCTGATTTCAGTAGAAAATACAGCGGTGGTCGCATTTTGCATGTTCAAAGACCTGTGGTGCAGGCCACTTGTGCGGTTTTGATGTGTTACAAGCTCCTCAGCCGCCAGTAGTGACGTCAGTCACTTTGTTCTGGAACCTTTCTTGTTTTCCAGGGACTGAATTCTTGGACAGACCTTCCTCCTTTTAGCAAGGTTATATTTCCTGAGCCTCTTTTTTGGCATTGGTCTGTATATTTTTAGCTTAATTCTGTGTACAAGGAATTAAGGTTTGCAAAATTGTTGGGGGGAGGTTTTTTTTTTGTGGTGCACTACTTGCTCATTCCACCTCCCCTCCTATAGAAACCTTCATCTCAGTGCAGGAGATGGCTTGTCTCTTAGTGAGGAAGGCCTCTGTACTCCACTTGGATTCCTCCTCCTCCGTGGATAGCACTGCAGCCTTGCAGCGCTAAAATCCTGGGTTCAAATCCTGCAAGGAGTTTGGGGGAAAAAAAAAAATGGGGCCTAGTTTGTGTGGATTGTAATACACTGTGGGCATGAAATGAAACGTACTTTTTCACTAGTATCTAAGAGGACTTCCAAGTGATTGATGAGATGCTCTCATCGGATGAAGATACCTTGGAGAATTCCAGCAGACCTCTTACCCCTAGAGAAGATAAATAGGCTGCTGTAGTCCATCCGGTCAAGGGACCAAGATGTTGATGGGGAAGCCCTCCACTTCCACCAATAGGGCCTTCCAAGTGGTCGTAAAACTGATAAACTCATGCTATTGAGTGGAAACATCCTGAAAGAGCCACTATTTTATCCAGGAGGTTAAGGCCTTATTTCCTATTGTGGAATCCCAGCTGGACCAATGGCAGTAGCCAAATTGTTCCGTCGTACGGTAGTCCCGGCGGATGATAACTCCAACCTCCAGGGCCCTATGGAAAGGCGCATGGAGGGCACCTTCAGAAAGGCTTATTCTGCGGCCTCTGCTCAGACCTCGGTGGCCATTGCCTCTAATGAGGTATCAAACAAGTTGCGCTCTGATCTAGCCCAACTAGAGAGGGACATTGACTCTGGAGTCTCCAGAGATTACCTTTTATCATTCTTGAGGTCAGTCTCTATCTGAGGCCTCCCAACATCAGTTTAAGCTGGCCGCAAAATCTATGGCCCTCTCCACAGCAGCTAGAAGGCCATTATGGTTAAAACCCTGGAGAGTTGATAACGCCTCCAAGTATAACTTGTGTTCCCTGCCTTTTGAGCTGGGTAAACCTTTCAGCAGAGGCCTGGATGAAATCATGGAGGGTCTACCCGACAAGAAGGGTAAGAGACTACTACAATCTTTTAGAAGTAGATTAAGACCTCCTGGCTGGATCAGAGGTTATCAGCCTCAGTCTAGACCTCAGATCCAGAGGAATCCAAGATATCAGTCTATGGGTTCTGGACGGAAGTTCCCCAAAAAAGGGGACAAGAAGAAGCCTAACTTTGACGCCAGCTGTTTTCTTCCTGTGGCAGAGACTCCTACAAGGGGGTCTTGGGAGAAGTGTTTACTCCCCAGTTTTTCTGGTGCTAAAATCAACAGGTGACTGGAGGATGATTATAGATCTAAGATATCTAAGAATGGAAATTTGTTACATCCTTTCTACAGCAGGGGAAGGTCTTTGCCACCCTAGACCTAAAAGGATGCAAACTCATTCCAGTTTATCCTCCGCACAGAAGGTATCTCAGAATCGCTTTTTCAGTTCCCAGCCACAGGAAGCATCAGGGGCGCACTGCTAATGAGGCGAAGTGAGGCGGCCGCCTCGGGCGGCACTGTCCGGGGGACCGGCATTTTTACTATTTAATGTAAACCAGCCCAGGACAGGCCACTTTAAAAAAAAAAAAAAAAACTGAGCTGAGCGGGGCCTGTCCTGGGCTGGTTTACAAGACGTCACATCTCAGCGCAGGCGGCAATACAATGACGTCATCACGCCGCCTACGCTGAGACACAGACGCCGCGGACAAGAAGAGGAGGCGGCGGAGGCTGCATCAAGGCATCGCAGGTGAGTATAGCTTTATTTTATATATATAAATAGGCCGTAACCTGTTGGAGTATCCCCGGCAGGTCAGGGCCTATTTATTTACCTACCCCGCGTCTGCTCGTAGCCGCCCCCGCTTCCCCCTTCTGCTATGGGCCGCAGAAAGGGAAGTGGATGCCGCTGTGAGCGGGCGCGGGTATCGGTAAGTGAGGAAGCGGGCCTCAAATACTACTATTATTATACTCCGAGGTCTATTCAGACCCCGGAGTATAATAATCGGAGGCCTAGGGTTGGTGAGGGAACATAAAAACCAATGTTACTCACCTCCTGCGATCCGATGTAACTCCGAGCAGGCTTGAGGCCTCTGGTGACGTCATCAGGTCGCGTCGCCGGCCTGATCACGTGACGTGTGTGCGCAATTAAACAGGGCCGAAAGCTGCAAGGAGTGCACCGGTGTCCAGGTTAGGTAAGTAACTCTGGCCACTATAGAGCATAATACAAGTGCAGGGGCCACTATGGGGCATAATACCCTGTGCAGGGACCACTGTAGAGCATAATACCCTGTGCAGGGGCCACTCTGGAGCATAATACAAGTGCAGGGGCCACTATAGAGCATAATACCGGGTGCAGGGGTCACTATGGAGCATAATACAAGTGCAGGGGCCACTATGGAGCATAATACCAGTGCAAGGGCCACTATGGAGGATAATACCAGTGCAGGGGCCACTATGGAGCATAATACCAGTGCAAGGGCCACTATAGAGCATAATACCAGTGCAGGGGCTACTATGGAGCATAATACCGTGTGCTGGGGCCACTGTGGAGCATAATACCGTGTGCAGGGGCCAATATGGAGCATAATACCTTGTGCAGGGGACAATATGGGGCATAAAACTGTGTGCAGGAGTTGCTGTGGAACATAATGCCGTGTGCAGTGGCCAATGCGGGGCATAATACCATGAGCAGGGGCCACTATGGAGCATAATACCGTGTGCAGGGGCCGCTGAGAGGCATAATACAGTGTGCAGGGGCTGCTGTGGAACATTATAGTGTGTGTAAATGGGGCGCTATAAACATGGGCTATGGCACCTGTTTATATTATACACTGTCTGTTTATAGTGACCGTGTGATGTAATTGTAGCCTTGTCACATACTGTAGACATGTACAGAACGAGGCTGCAGTTACATTACATGGCCGCTATGAGATGAATTACACTATGTAAACAGAGAAGCGGTCACGGCGCTTCCACAGGTACCATTCAAACAGCTGGTCAGTGGGGGTCCTGGGTTTTTGAACCCCACTGATTAGTTTATTAATGACCTGGAAAACCTTTTAATTACTTAACACCTGGGGTATTATTAATAAGGGGCACTATTTATACAGAGTACACACTTACATTATTAATATAAAGATGCACTTGGGAGTATTATTCATTATGGGGGGTTATATCACATATTTTATAATTGGGGGTAGCAGCAGAATGGGGGCTTTGTGTAGGTGAGGACAATGTGGGTTGGATGCCTGGAAAAGTGAGGAGCCAAAGATGTCTGTGTTGCAAACTTTACAGAGACAAGGGAAGAGAAGGGAAATGTGAAGGATTAGTCAGAGAAGTCACCTGTAAGTCACAGAATGTTACTGCACTGTATTCACCTAAATGATAGAGGATAAATACCTGATTGATGGGGGTCTGTCTGCTGAGACCCCCACTGAGCCTGAGAATTGTTTTTTTTCCCCCACTAGGTGGGAATCCAGCCTGGCTGCAGCCATATATATAGGTGTGTCACTTGGTGGATGGACGAACCCGCGTGGCTCTCATTCACTTCAATGGGAGTGCCAAAGATAGCCGAAGTCCAGTACTCAGCTATTTGCGGGGCTCCTATTATAGAGAATGGGGGCCACGTGGGCTCGTCCATCCACCAAGCAGAAGATATGTGAAGTTACTTTCATTGTTAATGCCGTGTTGTTGATCTGATACTGAAGTAATACAGGAAGAAGAATTCTTAAAAACTGTTTTATAACTTTGTGTATTGTGTATATTGTGCGACGATAACAGTGTGTTAAACTAGTAGCATGGAAACTCAGTTTTTTTTTTTTTTTTTTTTTTTTTGGGGGGGGGGGGCGTCTTTCTATAGTCCGCCTCAGGCAGCAAAGAGGCTAGGTTCACCACTGGGAAGCATCTTTAGTTTTCGGCATCCCGTTAGCTTCCCACACCTTCACCAAGGTGGTGGCACCAGTAGCAGCCGCACTCAGACTTCAAGGTCTATTCATAGTTCCATACTTGGACGAATGGCTAAATAAAAGCTCAGTCAAAATCCATCCTGCTCCAGCATTTAAAGATAGCCATGTCCTTCAACTCCTAGGTTGGCTAATAAATTGGGGAAAGTCAGAGGTGATTCCCTCTACTCAGAAAAAGTTCCTGGGGTTTCTCCTGGACTCAGACAGCATGAAAATTTCCTTAACTCCTGCAAGGAAAGAAAGGTTAACCACAGCGGTCCAGTATCTTCTCAGAACATGCCTGGTGTCTATCAGGACAACTATGAGAGTCCTAGGCTTAATGTCATCCTCAGCCATGGCTGTCCTTTGGGCTTTATTGCATATGCGTCCTCTTCAGATGGAAGCTCTAAAGGCCTGGAATTGTACTACTCTCTGTCTCGACAAGAGGATGAGACTTTCCCCCAGTACCTGTCTTTCCCTCAGATGGTGGATACACCTGAAAGACGGATGTCCACGGTCCAACCTCGTTGGACCCTGTTGACTATTATATAGTGCATGCAGTACGCTCGTGTAATATGCCACAGGAAAATAGCCGAATAGACATGCGCAATCGGCACATGTCTCCCGAACGAAGGATGACGTCAAGAGAAGGCGTCTGCTAAAGAAGAAGAGAGGCGGCGCGTTAAGTTCAAAAATGCGTCTGAGGAGAGCACAGGGGACGCCCCCTGTACAGTTTCAGCACTGGGGGAACTCCCCCTGTGCATTCTGAAGACGCATTAGCATAAAGATAAAAATCAACATTTCTTCTAAACAGCGGCGAGGAGCGAAACAAGAAAGGTAGGAGAAGAATAGCCTTTATAAAGGCTATTGCGATGTGGTCTTACTAAAATTGGCCTTTCTGAATGATAGGATCCCTTTAATATAAAAGTCATATAATAATTAATTTTCTTTAGGAAAATCAGGTTTATTATCTATGTATAGATTCAAAGGTGATAAATTTTTTATAACTAGACATAAAATTCCTGTAAAACACAGCCCACATTTAAAAGCATAACTTATTTTACCCTTTGACCGATCTGCACGTTTCATATGATAAACCTTTATCCCTTTACTCATATATGAAGTCATATCTATTCTAATAATCACAAATGTGCAACATTTCTTTCTTTTGAGGTCACTGAACTTTCGCAGAAGCCTTTAAAAATACAGTTTGCAGTAGAAAGAACATTCTATAATAGATGTAACTTATCAGATTCTTTACTCCAAATAATAGGAAATAGTGATCTGAAGTATTTTCAGCCCATCTGGACATTTACTGTATTTAAAGCTGTATACTTTTACAGTTTTCAACAAACCTTGCATAAATCAATAGTACAGACAATTAAAAGAAACTTTGTACTATGTACAGTCATGGCCAAAAGTTTTGAGAATGACACAAATATTATATTTTCACATGATCTGCTGCCCTCTGGTTTTTATGTGTGTTTGTCAGATGTTTTTATCACATACAGAAATATAATTGCATTCATATTATGAGTAACAGAAGCTTATATTGACAGTTAGAATGAGTTAATGCAGCAAGTCAATATTTGCAGTGTTGACCCTTCTTCTTCAGGACCTCTGCAATTCTCCCTGGCATGCTCTCAATCAACTTCTGGACCAAATCCTGACTAATAGCAGTCCATTCTTGCAGAATCAATGCTTTAATTTTGTCTGAATTTGTTGGTTTTTGTTTGTCCACCCGTCTCTTGATGATTGACCACAAGTTCTCAATGGGATTAAGATCTGGGGAGTTTCCAGGCCATGGACCCAAAATCTCTATGTTTTGTTCCCTGAGCCATTTAGTTATCACCTTTGCTTTATGGCAAGGTGCTCCATCATGCTGGAAAAGGCATTGTTGAGCGCCAAACTGCTCTTGGACGGTTGGGAGAAGTTGCTCTTGGAGGACATTCTGGTACCATTCTTTATTCATGGCTGTGTTTTTAGGCAAGACTGTGAGAGAGCCGATTCCCTTGGCTGAGAAGCAACCCCACACAAGAATGGTTTCAGGATGCTTTACAGTTGGCATGAGACAAGACTGGTGGTAGCGCTCACCTCTTCTTCTCCGAATAAGCTGTTTTCCAGATGTTCCAAACAATCGAAAAGGGGATTCATCAGAGAAAATGACTTTACCCCAGTCCTCAGCAGTCCACTCCCTGTACCTTTTGCAGAATATCAGTCTGTCCCTGATGTTTTTTCTGGAGAGAAGTGGCTTCTTTGCTGCCCTCCTTGAGACCAGGCCTTGCTCCAAGAGTCTCCGCCTCACAGTGCGTGCAGATGCACTCACACCTGCCTGCTGCCATTCCTCAGCAAGCTCTGCACTGCTGGTAGCCCGATCCCACAGCTGAAACACTTTTAAGAGATGGTCCTGCCGCTTGCTGGTCTTTCTTGGGCGTCCTGGAGCCTTTTTGGCACCAATGGAACCTCTCTCCTTGAAGTTCTTGATGATGCGATAGATTGTTGACTGAGGTGCAATCTTTCTAGCTGCAATACTCTTCCCAGTTAGGCCATTTTTGTGCAGTGCAATGATGACTGCACGTGTTTCTTTAGAGATAACCATGGTTAACAGAAGAGAAACAATGATGGCAAGCACCAGCCTCCTTTTAAAGTGTCCAGTGGTGTCATTCTTACTTAATCATGACAGATTGATCTCCAGCCCTGTCCTCATCAACACCCACACCTGTGTTAATGGAGCAATCACTGAAGCGATGTTAGGTGGTCCTTTTAAGGCAGGGCTGCAATGATGTTGAAATGTGTTTTGGGGGATAAGGTTCATTTTCTAGGCAAATATTGACTTTGCAAGTAATTGCTGTTAAGCTGATCACTCTTTATAACATTCTGGAGTATATGCAAATTGCCATAAGAAAAACTGAAGCAGAAGACTTTGTAAAAATTAATATTTGTATCATTCTCAAAACTTTTGGCCATGACTGTACTGTGCTTTCTTATCAGAGAAAAATGCTTCTTTCTGGCTCTTTCCTCACTCTCCCTCCCTCTGCTAAAACAACTTTCCATCTGAAAATCTCTGCTATATCTGTGAGCTTCCCAGCTCCTTTTCCCATAATACCTTGTGATATCTGTCTCCAGACAGAATGAAGGTCCCATGATTCACACATATCTATAATAGCTATGCATAGGAGAGGAGGAAGGATGGAGCAGAGAAAGAGAGAGAGAGAGAGAGAGATGGCAGCAGAAACACAGTTATAGTGTAATGCTGAAGGTAAATAGAAGCATTTCTACCATTACCAAAGTACTTCCTATTAGTACAATCAGAACTTCTCTATATATGTCTTGTATGATCCTGGAGCTGTTCACAAGTGAGAGAGATAGTTATGGAGCAGATTCTCCTTTATTTACTGTGTGCTGTGTATGGCAGCGAGTATCTTCCTACAAGTTAAGGGAAAACTACAATCTTGAAATATAGCACGCAGAAGGAAAAATTGCTAAAAATTGATTGTAAAATCTAAGTCTATACTGACCATAAATAATGTTATTTCCCATGTATCCACTCTGTACTATTGATTTATGCAAAGTTTGTTTCAAGATTTACTTTAAACAAAACAATTGATGGTGTCAGAAATTTTCTTCAGGGGGTATCTGTGAGCTGAGGCCCATGACTTAAGCTCTATATTAAATGTAATTTCAAAGGTTGAAGAGCTCAGTATTCACATTGATCTTTTAACTAATTTAGGAATCATTTTAGTCTAGAGTTTAGTGGGATCTGTAAGTTTGGACTATATGATATCAGATTTGTCAATGTTTTAAAATTTGCAGCAGTCATAGAAGAGTCATTAATGTGGTTATCTAATGGGATTCTTTTTTTTTTTTTTTTTTTTTTTAGAAAAGAGACAGGGAGGGTTCAAAAAAAAATAAAGGAATCATTACTCATAATTGGCCCTACATCAATATACAAGAAAAGCCAGGAAATGGTCATTTAACCAACTACATACAGTACAGACCAAAAGTTTGGACACACCTTCTCATTCCAAGAGTTTTCTGTATTTTCATGACTATAAAAATTGTAGATTCACACTAAAGGCATCAAAACTATGAATTAACACATGTGGAATTATATACTTAACAAAAAAGTGTGAAACAACTGAAAATATGTCTTATATTCTAGGTTCTTCAAAGTAGCCACCTTTTGCTTTGATTACTGTTTTGCACACTCTTGGCATTCTCTTGATGAGCTTCAAGAGGTAGTCACCTGAAATGGTCTTCCAACAGTCTTGAAGGAGTTCCCAGAGATGCTTAGTACTTGTTGGCCCTTTTGCCTTCAAACTGCGGTCCAGCTCACCCCAAACCATCTCGATTGGGTTCAGGTCTGGTGACTGTGGAGGCCAGGTCATCTGGTGTAGCACCCCATCACTCTCCTTCTTGGTCAAATAGCCCTTACACAGTCTGGAGGTGTGTTTGGGGTCATTGTCCTGTTGAAAATTAAATGATGGTCCAACTAAACGCAAACCGGATGGAATAGCATGCCGCTGCAAGATGATGTGGTAACCATGCTGGTTCAGTATTCCTTCAATTTTGAATAAATCCCCAACAGTGTCACCAGCAAAGCACCCCCACACCATCACACCTCCTCCTCCATGCTTCACGGTGGGAACCAGGCATGTAGAGTCCATTCGTTCACCTTTTCTGCATCACACAAAGACACGGTGGTTGGAACCAAAGATCTCAAATTTGGACTCATCAGACCAAAGCACAGATTTCCACAGGTCTAATGTCCATTCCTTGTGTTCTTTAGCCCGAACAAGTCTCTTCTGCCTGTTGCCTGTGCTTAGCAGTGGTTTCCTAGCAGCTATTTTACCATGAAGGCCTGCTGCACACAGTCTCCTCTTTACAGTTGTTGTAGAGATGTGTCTGCTGCTAGAACTCTGTGCGGCATTGACCTGGTCTCTAATCTGAGCTTCTGTTAACCTGCGATTTCTGAGGCAGGTGACTCGGATGAGCTTATCCTCCGCAGCAGAGGTGACTCTTGGTCTTCCTTTCCTGGGGCGGTCCTCATGTGAGCCAGTTTCTTTGTAGCGCTTGATGGTTTTGGCCACTGCACTTGGGGACACTTTCAAAGTTTTTTCGGACTGACTGACCTTCATTTCTTAAAGTAATGATGGCCACTCGTTTTTCTTTACTTAGCTGCTTTTTTCTTGCCATAATACAAATTCTAACACTCCATTCAGTAGGACTATCAGCTGTGTATCCACCTGACTTCTGAACAACACAACTGATGGTCCCAACCCCATTTATAAGGCAAGAAATCCCATTTATTAAACCTGACAGGGCACACCTGTGAAGTGAAAACCATTTCAGGTTACTACCTCTTGAAGCTCATCAAGAGAATGCCAAGAGTGTGCAAAGCAGTAATCAAAGCAAAAGGTGGCTACTTTGAAGAACCTAGAATATAAGACATATTTTCAGTTGTTTCACACTTTTTTGTTAAGTATATAATTCCACATGTGTTATTTCATAGTTTTGATGCCTTCAGTGTGAATCTACAATTTTTATAGTCATGAAAATACAGAAAACTCTTGGAATGAGAAGGTGTGTCCAAACTTTTGGTCTGTACTGTAGATTGTAAGCTCTTGCGAGCAGGGCCCTCAGTCCCATTTTGTGAAGTGACTATTTCTTTGTAATGTATCTTTTTTGTCTGTACTTGAACCCTACAAATTGTACAGTGCTGTGGAATATGTTGGTGCTATATAAATAAAATGTATTATTATTATTATTATTATTATTATTACTGTCTGAAGCTGGCCAACCCTGTTTTAATTGAACATAAATCACCTTAAGGATCACCTTAAATCCATGCAGAATAGAAATGTTGCAGATTTTGAGCTTCTTTGTTGCTGAATTCATAGAAGATACTACAGATTTTAAACATGTACTACTAGTTGTGTTCAAATTTTACTGTAGGCATTTTCTGTGTTATGTGAACAAAAAATTCTTCTCATAAATCTACATCGTTTCAGTGCTGTACAGGCATACCCTAAAATATTTTTCAGGGAAGAATGAGACATGGATTGGACCACATTGTCAGGCAGTAACTAATCTTGTGGATTTTGCATAGAATGCCATTCTGCAGTTTTTCTTTTTTTGAAAAATCACCTAGAGACAGGAAGTAATGTTATGATATGCATGTGACAGCTGACGGATTTCAGGTAACACTGCTGCTTACTGAATGAGAACAAGAGTCACAAGTGTGTGTGTGAAGAGGCTCACATGACAGACACCATGTATACTCTTATCCAGTTAGTTCATGGATGCTAAGCGGTTGCCATCCAGAGGTCCAAGTATATTAGAAAATGACATGAATTCAATTATGTAATTAAATAAATACATAAATAAATGTTTATAAAGTGGATGACCTCTTTAAAATGTGCATGAGTATCTGTCACTTCATTCAAGCAGAGAAGTGCATGACTCCTATTTTGGAGACTGGTCAAGGTTCCAGTAGTCCAACCTCCACCAATCTGACGCTGTACTGTAATTAGCATGGGACGGTATGTCTCTATGACTGAAACTTGGTCATGTGAAAGTAGGAATGAGACTGCAAGATTTTTTTTAGCTTTTTAAAAAGCCAAATGTGATACATCTAGTGTACACCATCTTAACAAACTACCATGTCCACTTTCCCAAAAAGCGGAGCGAGTAGTATAAAAACCCCTGTGCCGTTTTGAAGCCAAAATTCTAAAATGTCTTGTCTAAAAAGTCTTGATAAATTTCAAGAAATTCAAGTTAAATAAAAAAGTTAAAGGGAACGGGAAGTATCAGTTATATGTTTTTTTACTAATTAAAACAAGATAGTAAATAGCTAATCTATTGTGACTTTCAGATGGTAAATTTTATTTGTTCTGTTTTATGTACATAATATTGGGGACAACCGTTTTTACAGCATTTAGAGATATACTTTTCAGCAGCCACATGGACTGTAAATATCTAGAGAGGTTCATTGAGGTCTATGGGATAGTGTTCTAGACATGCTCTGTAACATGTGCAGAGGTCACTGAGGACAATGAGATGATAAAAGGTATTAATGTACACTATACAGAACAAGAAATGTCAGCATATTATTAGGCTTATTGGTCAGTGTGAAAACTGCAGGATGTTAGAATTTTATTTGAAATATAGATAATGACATAGAAAATAAACAACCAAAAATTCTTTAGGCTAAGGTCCCATGTAGCGTGACGCAGCCAAAAAGCGCTGCAGGAAAAACCGTGGCGGATACGCATTGCAGTTTTTTCTGTAACGCTATTCACAGAAAGTCTGCAGAGTTTTCCTCTGTGGACTTTCTGCTTCAATTATACCTATAGGGAAACTGCCAGCATTTCCATAGGTATAATTGACATGCTGTGATTTACAAAAACACAAGGGTTTTTGAAATCGCAGCATTTCCGCTGCGGATATTTTTCTGCAATGTGTGGATGGGATTAGCCACTTTGCAGGTACTGTAAAACGCTGCATTTTTTGCAGAGGCGTTTCCACCATGGCAAAATCGCTGTGTTCACGCTACATGGGGCTCTGGCCTCAAATGCATAAAAACATGATTCAAACAATACTTTAGGTCATTTTCTTATGTCACATTCCTTTAACTGTATTGTTGCCTCTGTCTGACTACTGTATATACTGTATCTATCTGACTAGGATTCAATGATGCTTTCTAAATTGGTTCATAAAAAGCTTTTGCAAACTTTGTGACTTCATTATATACCTCAGTTCTACTACAGTATGAGGTTCACATGTGTATTGTCATTTCTGGTGTTCTGTTCATAGGAGCAGAAAATCATTAATAATGGAGTGCTGGAAACTCCCACACAATGGACATTAATTTCATCCAATGAACCCTATAGATTTATCATGATCCATCAAGTTCCGGTGAAGTGTCCGTCATTTTGAGGGGTAGAATAGCTTTGCACGCTGCACTATTTTTCCTGTCAAGTTCCTGATAGAATCTGTGATGGAGGCTCCAGACAGAGATATGTGCTTTCCTAAACCTGCCTCCCTTTCTACAGCCTCTGTTAGTGAAAACACTTCTGTTCCTTTTCCTGTGTGGCCATAAATGTTTTATGTGGAAACAAAAGAGAACCAGAAATAAGATGCACTACTATTACTACTTCTACGGCTACCACTAATTAGTAGTAATAAAATTGGCCTAAGGTTTGTGGGTGACGTCACTATATTGCGCCTCCTTCTCCCAGGACATCATGAGCAGAGACAAGGGCCGAATGGTGAAGCAGGGAACTCACTACTTCACCATTGTTTTCAACTCATTGGCATATGGAGGAGTTGGGCTATCCAGACTCACTACTTGGAACAGCAGGACAGCAAATGAAGGACTGTCCTGCTGTCCCAAGGGAGCCCCTACCACCATATAGCCCTATGGTAAAATGTCCCTGCATTAAAGGGGTTTTCCAGCCCTAAATGGGTTTTTCATACTGATGATCTATCCTAAGGCCCCATATACCAGCAAAGTGAATGAGATTTTGGTCAATCTAATCCACACATTAATTAAGTTAATTTACGTTAAAAGGAAAAGCTGCTTTTTTTTTGCTGCCTTTTTTGAGACAAAATCAGGAGAGGATTTAGCAGAAGAGAGAGGCTTTCCTATGTATTTTCCAATCATTTTGAAGCCACTTTTGGCTTTAGCTCCAAAAAATGCAGTAAAATCTGTACTCAAAAACATAGCTTTTCACAACATATGGCCTCAGCCTTACCATATATTCATACGACAGTAGGCTTAGCCTACATTCAGGCTAACATGGGTGAAAACAGCTGTGAAAAACCTCAATTTTTCATGGCCGTTTTGCACCCAAGAGATTCCTCACAAGTTGCAGTGTATGGAGGGATTCTTGAAAACGGACAAAGATAAAACAATGACCTATATTTTAATGGTCTGTTACAACAGACCGTCAAAATATCTGCAATGTGAATAGCACCCATCCACAGGCTGAAAAATTAATGCAGCCATTTGACAGCTGTAAGAAAAACGGATGTTACACGGCCAATATTCACTGTCATGTGAATATAGGGTAAGAGTAGGAAGGCAGTGGTTGAATTAGAGATCGCATTTTACCTATAACTCAGCTGACATTGTTGCCAATAACTGTGCTTCTTCTTAATAAATATAATGTTCAGAGAATGTGTGCTTATGTCATTCTGCCAAAAAACTATTTTTGGTTACCAACTGGGGTTCTTGCCAGGTTTAAGAAACAGCTGTAGCAGGTGCTATAAATTATTCCAGGAATGCCAACCTCCCTCAGGGGTGAAAGGTTTTCACAACAGATTACTTGCTTAAGTATCTGGGTGGCAGACAGCAGCACAAATTCTATCTATTATCACATAGTTATTACCCATCCTAGAAGAAACCATGCTAATCAGGGACTAATATGATTATTCAGCTAAATATGGACCACCATGATGCTGGGCATATCTATGTTATGGGAAAGAGAAATGAACGACAGAACCATTTCAATACTGTCAGTATGAAAGTTTTATCCAGTTTCATATAGGTCAATTTTTGTACTAGAAATTGGTATACAATGTATTTTTTATATATATAGCGAAAAAACACTGTTAAAAATGCCGCTGCCTGATGTTACAGGCTATTCCATAAGAACTTATGAATAAATGGAGTGGGTTTTTTTTTTTTTTTTTTTGCTTTTTCTTAACATTACATGTTTTTTTGCCTCTTGCTCTTTTATTTTAATTTTTTTAGGTTTTTTCCTATTGTCTACAATGTCAGAAAAAAAAACGGCATAAAAAAATGTAGGAAAAATGATGAATGAAAAAAAAAGTGCAAAAAGCAAGGCTTCACATAGCAAAACTCAAAAAATGCTGCAGTATAAAACACAACAAAAACACACTGCATTTTTTTCAGCAGCATTTTTCATTGAGGGAAACTGCTCCTAATTCCACAGTTAAAATGAACCTGATGCGTTTTTCAAAAACAGACGGGTTTTTGAAAATGCAGCTTTTCTGCAGCTTTTTTTTCCCAGAAATATGTGGATGAGATTAAACTAAATCTCATTCACTTCGCTGCTACTGTAAAAGGCTGCATTTTTTTTTTTCTGCTGCATTAACGCAGCAACCAAAAATGCTGTGTTTTTGTAATATTCACCCTCCACCACGTCCCCCACAGATGGCCTTACACCAGCACTACTGGTACAGATCGCCCTATCCTTCCTCTAGTGTTAGCTTTCTGTTACTCTTTCTTATGTTAACGGGTCGGTTTTGACCCGTGTCTTAAATCACCCCTAGGATACCCTAAAAACAGTTATTTATGATCCAATTTGTTTCTTACCTCTTAGTTACCTCGTTAGGGTTTCTCATCCATGAAAGGATTGATTTTAATATTTTTGTTGTGGCCCCCTGGGCCTTTCATTTGAGAGCGTACCCTTCATTTTCAATATAAAAATATTGTCAAATGACCCTCAAGAGAATAATATAAACTTAAAAAAGTTTGTTATATTACCTGACTATTACTGAAGGGTTTTAGAACACATTTCTTAAATGAAAAAAAATATACATATATATATATTTTATATTATTAACTCTAGTAACATCTATGGTGTTACGGGTCAATTTTGACCCATATCTAACTACTTTATGAAAAAGGCAAAAAACAGATTTTTTTTTTTTTATAGAACTTTAATACAAATAAAAGATGAAAATTATATTAACATTAATAGCAATAATAATAAAAAGTAGCTTTTCTAGGTCAAACAAACAACAATCAATCAAGCAAATCAAATCAACAGAAATCAAGTACTAGTTTTTAGATGTATTAGTATTTAGATGCATGTGTGGCAAAAAGTGACACTTTTTGTGTGTTCTTTGCAGAGGTATTTTTTGCAGGTGAAGCACGATGTGTTTGTCTTTCTGTCCTTATTGCTAGGGCAAACCTGACACCTCTTTCTTTTAGAATCAGGTGGTCTCACTGGGGTTGTGGCTGTTGTGGTTGATGTTGAGGCAGGGCTGGTTGAGGAGGATGCTGGTGATGATGCTCTTTGTGTTGCTGTGGGTGTGGGCGAAGCACTTGTTGAGCTCTGGAGTTGTCGGACCAAGGCTGCAGCGGCTGGGTCTCGGGGCACCCGTTCCCTTTGGTCAATGTGCACCTTGACAAGGGATCTTCCTAGTTCCTCAAGAAACATCCTCCGCTTGTTTTTTTTCTTTGAATTCCATCCTTGGTGAATGTGGGTCCACAACACAAATGCATTGTATGCTGACACATCAAGGATGTTGGAAAATACAACCATTGGCCATCTCCTAGTCATTCGCTGGCAAGTGTAGGTGGCAGTCAGCTTGTCCAGGTTGTCCACTCCTCCTTTGTTTTTGTTATAGTCCAGGATGATTCTGGGCTTTTTGTCACTTCCTGATGACACAGCTGCATCTTTGTGAAGTGTGGACATCAGTACCACATTCCGTCGTTTTTTGGGGCAGTATGAAACAGCAGTGGTGGTGTCTGTAAAAACAAACTTTGAGGAAAGTGGAGCCCTGTCCTTCATCTGCAACAATTCAGCGGGCAGCTCAGGTTTGGTTTTTTTTCACTGTGCCCACCATGGTGATTTTCCTCCTGAGAAGTTCTTGTCCAAGGTCATAGCTGGTAAAAAAATTGTCACAAGTAATGTTGTGACCCTGCAGTCCAGTAGTCATATCGAGGACTACACGTTTTCCTTGGTTTTTTTCAGGGATGCCGCTTGCAGACTTGCCTGTGTAAATCTGTAGATTCCATGCATAGCTAGTTTTTGCATCACAGGCTGCCCAGATTTTTATGCCGTATTTTCCTGGCTTACTTGGCATGTATTGCCGGAAGGGGCATTTTCCGCGGAAAGGGAGAAAACGTTTGTCTACTGTCACCTCTGGCCCTGGGTTGATCATCAGTGGAAGGAGCTGCACCCATTTCTCCCAAACATCCCTGATGGGAGCAAGTTTGTCAGATTTTGTTCTGGTGTCTCTGTTGTCAAATCTGAGGACTCTTGATATCATTTGAAACTTTTGAAGTGACATTGTTGCCCGGAAAATATTCCTGCCTGTCGATGCGTCCCAGAGACTATCAGTGGCCTCATTGCAGGATTTGTACACTCCAGCAAGGAGAAGAACACCAATGTAGGCATCCAGGTCATCATCATGAAGGTCATTCCACATGTTGCCGTGGACTTTTTTTCCTTCAAGGTTTGTCATAGCAATAATGACTTTTTTTATTGACAATGGCATAAACAGATCAAAACATGTCTTGATGTCACTTACTCTTGTCACAGCAAACCTTGTGATCCCAGGGGTCATTTTTATGACATTTGCAGCATCTGCCCTGCCATGTACATCTGGAGGTACTGAGCTCCAAATGATCTTGCCACTTTTGGATTTGAATCTTTCAGCGGGAGCAGCTTCAGCACCGGTGACCTCCTCATCAGACTGATCAGAACTGTCTGTGTCTTCCGGTTGATACTCCACATCATCTTCCTCCTCAGAAACCTGTTCATCTGTATCAGTTTGCTGCTGTGTGTCCTCTGATTCATTATCATCCAAGATATAATCCAGAATTTGGCTTGCATCTAATCTTCTCCTCATTGTTGCATGGTGTAAACTGAAGATGTATACTCTGCAAAGTACCAACTGTAAGCTGATTTGGCCATACATGCCTGGACATGTCCCTAACTCAAGTTGTTGGAGGTAGAGCTGGCTGTGGGCTGTTGGTTTATATTGTGTTTATGAGTTCAGTTTTGGGACTTATTATTGTTTTTTTACTCTTATATTAGACCTGGGTTGAAATTGACCCCAACAACACAAATGTTATAATTTTAATAAGAGCATTTTACAATTTAGTAAAATAGTTTTATTTTATTGTATTTTGTTTAAAAATAAGTTCCTGAAAAAGTCAAAAAGTCTTGATGCAATAAACAAATGTATGTAGAATTTGTATGCATTTAAAACCTAAAACGGGTCAGTCACGACCCTAACACTAGAGGAAGGCTATAGTGCCTTCCCAAGCATCTGAATACTGAAACGCAACACAACATGTATGGAAAACCTTTAACCATGCGGTGTGTGATGTAATAAAATATATCTAAAAAAAACAATGTGATATTCTACTTCTTCTTTCTGGATAAAGATTCTGTTGAGAAAGTGATCAGTCCCATCCTGAACGTGCACCCAACAAAATATCTCTCTTGGTAAAGTGCTGCCCACAAAACTGTATGGTATGAGGAATGTAGCTTTAGGCCTTATTCACATGATAGTGCTGAAGGATTTTTGAAGGATCTAATTTCCGTGAATAATAGCCGTGGACATTGTTTTTTGATGACTGTTTTGTATCCATTCTAACTTTCTATTTTTGATGGCCAAGTGTCATCCGTTTTGCGTCCGCTTTTAGTGCACCATTTGAAAACGGAAAAATGTACTTGGTCTTTAATTCTTGGCCTTACTAAACAGACATGTAAAAACACGCACCCATCCTCATTGTTGTTAAAATAGCCGTGTAAGGCTAAGGCCCCACGTAGCATCCCACAGCATAAAAGTGCTGCGGGAAAAACTGCAGCGGCAACGCATTGCAGTTTTTCCCGCAGCGTCTTTCACAGAAAGTTCAGAGGTTTCCTCTGCAGACTTTCTGCTTCAATTACTCATATAGGGAAACCTCCGGCATTTCCGTAGGTATAATTGACATGCTGCGATTTCCATAACCACAGCCGTGTCCGCTGTGCGTATTTTACCACAGTGTGGGGATGGAATTCACTAGAATCCCATCCACTACACTGTGACTGTAAAATGCTGTGGTTTATTCCGCTGTGTTTACACCATGTGGGGCCCCGGCCTAACAGCTGTTATTAGGCAATGACCAAGGGAGTTACATTCAATAGTTGGACCTCCACATTTCATATGACTTGTCTAGTCAATATTTCATCAATTCATATAATGGAAATATCTGTTCAAAAATGTTATCTGTTCAGATTTAGAGTAGGTCGGTGCATATTAAAAATTAAGCAGATATTAAAATTAAGCACTACAAACTTTGTCAGGAATTTGCTGCAAAATCTAGAATGAAACTACAGCAATATCCAGATGTGTTACTTGTGGACTTCTCATGAATTTATTTGTGGAAGTTACCCTATCCATTGCAAACATCTGTAGTGAGAATATGCAGCATAAGGCCTTATCCACAAGTCTGCATTTCAAGTAGGCATTTTTCGTGGATACCATACAGTGCCTTACAAAAGTATTCATACCCCTTGAACTTTTTCGCATTTTGTCACCTTACAACCACAAACTTAAATGTATTTTATTGAGATTTTAAGTGATAGACCAACACAAAGTAGCACATAATTGTGAAGTGGAATGAAAATGATACAAGGTTTTCAAAATTTTAATCAAATAAAAATCTGAAAAGTGTAACGTGCAAAAGTATTCAGCATTTTGCATCATCCACTGTACATTTCCTTTTGTAAGCCATCTCTTGGATCAAAATGCTCATTATACCCCTTGATAAATTCTGTGTGGGGTGTAATTTCCAAAATGGGGTCACTTTTTTGGGGTTTCCATTGTACTGGTATTTTAGGGGCTCTGCAAATGCGGCACGGCACACAAAAACTATTTCAGCAAAATCTTCCCTCATAAAGCCAAACAGAGCTCTTTCCATTCTAATACTCACCATGTACCAATACAGCAGTTTACGACCACATATGTGAAATTTCCATGTTCAGGAGAAATGGTGTAACAAACTGTGGGGTGGTTTTTCTCCTTTAACCTTTGTGAAAATGAAAATGAAAAACAGCTGTGGGATCAAAATGCTCATTATACCTATTAATAAATTCGTTGAGGGGTGTAGTTTCCAAGATGGGGTTACTTTTGGGGATTTTTCATTGTATTGGTACTCTAGGGGCTCTGCAAATGAGACATGGCACTTGAAAACTATTCTAGCAAAA
Organism: Leptodactylus fallax; assembly: GCA_947044405.1. Classification (NCBI taxonomy): domain Eukaryota; kingdom Metazoa; phylum Chordata; class Amphibia; order Anura; family Leptodactylidae; genus Leptodactylus; species Leptodactylus fallax. The sequence goes on along the minus strand of CAMRHE010000058.1, from coordinate 8,089,985 downwards.
TCTGCTTTTCAAACACCCAGTGGCACTCCTTTTCTTTGCCGTGTGCCCAAACATCAGTTTACATCTACGTGTTGGGTATTTCCATGCTTGGGAGAAATTGCATTGAGCAATTGAACAAATTGTGGTATGCATTTTCTCTTTTAACCCCTTGTGAACATGTAAATTTTAGGGCTAAATGAACGTATTATTGAAAAAAATGAACCGTCTAAATTTCACCTCCATATTGTTTTAATTCCTGTGAAATTAAGGGTTAAAAAGTCTCAAAATGCTGTTTTGAATTATTTAAGTGTTGCTGTTTTGAAAGTGGGGTGATTTATGGAGGGTTTCTAATATATAGGCCTTTAAAATACCCTTCAGATCTGAAATGGTCCCTAAAACATGAATTTCTGAAATTTTCCTATAACTCTGGAAATTTTCTTATAAATTGCTGTTAAACTTGTAAGCTTTATAATATCCTAGATAATTTTAAGGACAATTAAAAGATGCTGCCAATAAAAATCAGGAATATAGTAGATAATATTTATCAATGTATTTGGGTGGTATAATTTTGAAAATAGAAAATTTTTCCAAATTTCCATCAAATTTCCTATTTTTTTTTTATAAATATATGCAAAAAATTTTCAGGAGATAATAATCTCAAAATTGTATGGGTAAGTTAAAGCATCATATAAAGTTATGGGGCCAGGAGGGAACCACCTTTGGATGGTGGCAAAGTACAGGAGTTTTGCAGCTACATTATGTTTTGATACATAGCCGTGTCATGACTGTAGAGGAGATGAGAGACAAATTTACTTTTCCAGACAATGAACTGTAATGATTATATCAGATTTTTGTATATCCTTGTTAAAAGATCTAGGAATACAAACTCCACTGCTTTTGAACATTATTGCTGTACAGACTCATTTAGCCAAGGTCTCATCTCATGCTTATACTCCCAAATGAATACTCCTCCACTGGATGTGAAATTCAGATATGTGGAGCAGTGAGAGGCTGACCTGGGAGGCTCCATGACCTTGACATGTTGGCAGCACTGTTGACTTCCTTACCAAAACATCTTTTAAACTTTTAAATAGGATCTATTTAGTAACAGCATGCCTCCATCTCCTCTACCCATTTGTCTTGGACACTTGTTGTTGGGGATGTGATACCGTGAGAAACATGAAACGTAAATGGTGGAAATGCCCGGTGTTGTTGTCCTTCTCTACTTAGATTGCAATTTTTTTAAGGACTCTAAAATGCTTTGAAAACCATGTGTATAAAAATCTGTTAATTTTCAGTTCTTGTATCACACCATGTCTGATGAAGGGAGCGAGTACTCCTGAAACCTTACTTATAAATATACTCAGTTAGCCTCTAAAAGGTATCGCCTGATTTCTTCACTCTTCCACTGTTGTCCTTATTACACTGAATACAAATCTCTACTCTCCTCTCTTTTAGCTATAAATATTCCACTATCCATGTCAGTGATGTTACTCGGAGATCTGCAAAACTGTCTGTCAGCTACGGACCATCTTAGCACGTTACTTGCATACAACTGTCAGGAATGAATTCACTCCACTCACTTAATCTTGCGCTCAACCTTCATTCAGGCTGCAAATTAAGCATAAATAACTCTTCAATAAGGTTCATACACCCCAGCAGAGCTGTTTTAACACATTGGTGGGCCCTGTGCAAAGATTTCATTAGTGCCCCCCCATCACTACCACTTAGAAATACCTGACCTGCACAAATTATAATGTCCCCTCAATGGCCCCACATAGTATAACGCCCCTTAGTGGCTCTCCCTAGTGGCCCCATACAATACAATGCCCCTCATAATGTCCCCTTCCAGGTTACCCCACAGATTTGTGTCCCCCCCACCCTCCTGGTTGCCCCCAAAGAAAAAACAAACCTTAATACTCACCTTTCCCCATTAACTACTCTCTCTGGTCCCGGAGTCTTCAAGGAGCAACAGGCGTGGTGTAAGTAACGTTTGCTCCCAGGACACCGGGAGCAAAGACAGTAGCTGGGTGGTGAAGCAGGGAGCTGACAACTCCCTACTTCATCGCTGACTTCAACCGATGAGTTGGGGCAGCCCAGACCCACTGCCCTGGGTGAAATGCAGGACTATCCTGCTGTCCAAAGGGGGCCCCCGCCCCCATAGGGCCCATTGCAAATGCACCGTTGGCCCTATGGTTAAAGCGGCCCCTGCACCTCAGACACACGCTGCCACCACCTACTGATTTGGGGTAATAGGAACCCAACCCACACGCGCACATGTCTCTCTAACAGTCAGATGGCAAAACACACTTTAAAATGCAATGGATCTGTAGAACATACAGGGTCTAACATTAATGTGAATTCTTTGAAACAGAAAGGTTTGGTGATTTTAAAAGGAGACAAAACAAAAAGCAAACACTTATAAAATATACAGGGCGATAAAAATAGAAAAACCCTTACAAGTTACAGATCTTCTTATCCCATGGAGCTTGTAAAGAATCTAAGATGGCAGCCACCCAGCTCAGCTGGCTTCACAGCTGTGACAAAGTTTCTCTCATTCAGTTTTTATAATGTTAGGCCTTATGTTTCAGAGCTGCCCTTCTGGGTCATTATTAGAATCCTCTGTCGGTCACTGTGTTTTATGCTTTTTTGATGAAAAAAAAATTGCAACTGTTTTCTACTTGGTATCATCTTCAATAAAAATGTTGAAATTAAAAAAACTATTTAGGCTAAAGCCCCACGTTGCGGACACACAACATTTTTCCCGCTGTGAAAACACCATGGAAAAAAATGTTGTGTTTTACATTATCAGCAAAGAGAATGAGATTCTGGCTAATTTCATTCACACATTGCTGAAAAAAAAAACGCTGTGCAAAAGCTGCACTTCTAAAAACGCAGCATGTCAATTATACCTGTGTAAACGCTTGCATTTTCCCTATAGGTTTGATAAGGTAAAAAAATCTGCAGAGAAATACTCAGCAAAAACGCTGCTGAGGAAAAGCTGCGTTTTCAAAAATGCAGCGTCATTTATACCTGCGGAAACGCTTGCGTTTTCCCTATAGTTTTAATAGGGGAAAAAAATCTGCAGAGAAAAACTCAGTAAAAACGCTGCTTAAAAAAATGCAATGCATTTCCGTTGTGTTTTTTCTGCAGCATTTTTTAGCTTCCTTCTGCAAAGTGGGGCCTTAGCTTTAAAGGGATTCTGTCACCAGCAAAATCAGTATCAAACTAATGACAGTACCTTGTAGGGCTGCTTGTACACTCTGCTCTAGATAACTGCCCCTAATTGCCACTCAGCTCCGCCCCCCTCTGCTTGAGTAATGTAGCTTTGTCATACTTTGTCTGCAGTTAGGGGCCATTATCTAGAGAAGAGAGTGAAGTCTTCTCAGCTAATTTTGCATATCAATGAAATGGTGATTTTCACGAAAATGGAGCTGCAATGCAGAATAAAAAATACATTTTTGGAAAGTGTAGATACCCTAAAAGGTACTGTAATTAGTTTGATACTGATTTTCCTGCTGACACACTAGCTTTAAATTTGGTATCGCAATGATTGCACCAACCCACAGAATATAGGTAACATGTTATTTTTGCTATATAGTAAATGCTGCAAAAACAAAAACCATAACAAAATGCTGCTTGCAAAATGCAGTTTTTTCGACCCCATTCTGAGGTTTTTTTCCCCAGCTTCGCAGTACATCGTACAGAATATTTAATGGTACCATTACTATGTACAATTTGTCATGAAAACAATAAGCCTTCCTAAAGCTCTGTGAACGGAAAAATTAAAAAATTTATGGCTTTTGGAAGACGAAAAGTAAAAAAAACTAAATTGCAAAAATGAAAAATGACTGCAGTGGGGCTTAACAAGGAGATTGGTATCACCCATTTATCAATTCATTTCTAAATATTTTAAAGGAATAATTGAGGAACTCAAAGTTATGAGAATAGATGCTCCAGGACTGTTATGTTTTGGGGAATACAAGTGTTTACAAAAACAGACGTGTCAGGAGATAAGATGGGTCCTTTAAGATCAGTTGTAAAGTGAAGCTTTACGTAGACTCATTGATGTAGTGCAAACGTTTCTCTCCTGTAGCTAAAATGCCAAACAAATTATTCAGGCAATAGATTTCCTGGCTTAAGGGGAAGTATGTTGTGGGCAGCTGGGATGGTAATAACAAGCTCTAGGACATGCTTATCTTGAGTCACCGCTCTGAGGAAGGTTAGTACGACTATATGTCCAAGCATCTGCTCTCCTACATCACTTATCTTTTCCTTTACATCCATCTACTGTAACTATAGTCACAAACGTCTGATGCGACAGCCCAATATTCTATGTGACTTGTTTTCTGATCACTGGCTGTCCAGAAGCAATATCTGTTTGCCCATGGTCACAAAACGAGATTGTGTCATTAGAGCAAAATGACAAAAAATATAACATACCAACATTAAAGCAAACAAAAATAGAACTGATTTTACTTAGAGGATTGGTTGAAGAATTTGGCTATTTATCCAATTGAGTCCACACATTGTTTGCATGTGAGTTTTAAGCTGAAACTTAACTAGGAACATATGTTGATTTCAACTAAAAATGCAGTACAATAAAATCACGTCAGGCACAGTTACAGAATTTAACCTTATATTTGTGAAAAGAAAGTAAAGTGAAAACAAATCAAAGCCAGAATTGTAATACAGTAATACCTCGTACATTCGCGAGGTTAGGGTCCAGAACCGGTCGCGGATCGCGAGGAATCGCGAATGTTTGGTACAAGCGCTTAGAAGCGCTTACAATGCCGATTTCTAATGTTTAACCCCTAAATATCAATAAACTTTACCCTACAGTACTGTACAGTATACTAAAGTATACTGTACAGTACTGTATATTAATACATTCATTCATTTTTCTTATACACTCACAGTAAAATGAAACTAATTACCGGGTACGTAACGAACAGGACGCTACTACCCAATAGCGAAGGTGTTTTTTTTATTAAATTTCACAGATCTGAGAAAAAAAGAGCAAAATCTATATATGTTAGTTGCCAAAAAAATATCGCGAATCTGTGAATTCGCAAATTCGGAAACGCGAGTGTACGAGGTATTACTGTACTGACAAAATGCAACAAATTGCTCACAAATAAAAAGCTAAGAAATCAATGAGTTAGAGCTATATATAGATATATATATTTAGTTTCAATGTCAGTTTGCGATACTGCTCAGTATATAGTTTAGGCAACTATTCTGTATGTTTCTGTTGTACAGTAGCTGTTTTTCAGTATGTGTCAGTTGTTATTAGTACCATTTTGAAGTACACATAACTTGGCATAGGCAGATAGCAAAGGCAGGCCTTTGTTAGGACCCAGTTGCCATGGTAAACACTGCAGAGTACAAATGGCCATTCCTCTGTCAAACAGCGTAGATGCTGCAGTCACTGCATCAGCGTTATTCTCAATTTGGCAGCCTGACTGTATATTACAACCATAGTCCTGCTGCTAATTGTGCAAGGACAGTAACGGTTTCCACCAGAATGATGTCATAGTACAGCACAGGTTCCCGGTAGACTCTTGCCTGGGTCATACAATTATAACGCAGGTTGTTAAGAAGTTACACAAAAAGCAATAAGTTTCTACACTCCTCTGTTGCTGACTCTAGGCCAGTTTCTCTTGTTCTTGTGACGAGTGATAGACCTAGCCAGTACCTGCCTATCAATCTCCATTTATGACATAACTCAAATATTATGTAAAAATGAATTCACATTATTATTATTATTAGCTATGTAATAATCTGACTTTATGTATTTGTTAACGTGTTTCATTGTTAATAAAAGTTTTGTTTACCAAGCATGCTGAGATGCAGGGAGTATATAATTTCTGTGCCCCTGTCCAATTCACAGATCTTTCCCATTTCACAGACACACAGGGCATGTATCACTGCCAGGAATCTAGATATGATTAATCTCCTGGATCCCCACAGATATGTTGGATGACATACCAAGGATTGGCAGCTTGTTTTCTAAAACTTATTTCACTGCTAGGCCGCTGTACATTAAACATTTACACGGTCATTGGGTATGAGTATTAAATTATTCAAAGCATTTTCTAAGCTTTTCCACAGAAGTAATGGAGCAAATGGTGTAGGCTGTAAAATGGTTCTATTTAAAGCAGTATTGAAAGAGGAAATCCGTAGCATGAAGGTTGAGTCTAAATCGTTTCATATTCTTTATGAGCAGAAATTAAGCTTCATCTATTCTACAAATTAGTTGAGGCGAATTTCATATATAATCTCTTAGCAACAAGACACTGGCCTTTAAATAGAATTCTTATTTCTTTTCAGAGACATCATGCAATCCTCAGCTATAAACAAGACATTCACAATATGTAACCTTCTAGGCAACATAAGCAACATTTCATTTACAGTTCAATAATTCATAAAAAATTGTTTACAATTGGTGCCAATCGTCACACTGTACTGTATATTATGCGTATTCAGTGGAGATATTTATTTCATTGGAGTGCTCAGATGAGATCCCTTTCCCTTTAACACAACAGGCACACTGGAGTAACTGTGTAGTGCATACCATGTTGTGCTATAGATAGTGGTGGGATTAAAGTCTTGTGATTCCTGTCTTAGGCCGATTGCAGACGACCGTGCTGCAACCAGCCTGCCGTGAATTACAAGCACAGGCTGCACACAGGGATGCGGGGATTTCATTAAATGAATAGGAGCCACAGAAGCACGGGCCGCAAAATAGGACAGGAATAGGACCTGTTCTATCTGATGCTGCCCGGACTGTCGGCCCGCGCATGGGACCGTGAAATACACGGATAGCACACTGACCCACACCACAGTTGTCTGCAAGGGGTCTTAAAGTAGCACTTCCAGAAACATTGTAGTAAAGTAAAATAAAATAATTTTCATACTGGTTGCTGTATTTGTGAGTTATCCACTCCCTCCTGGTCCTCAGCTGTGTCACATGACCAGGAAGTGTCTTATTTGTGGACAGGAATGAAACTACTGTAATATTGAAGCTCTCATAGAAATAAATGCTGAAACTGACTTCAGGCCTACATATGAAGATGAGAGACAATGTGGCAGACTTACTATTGAAAAGATCCAGATTTTGTATGCAATTTTCAGCAAAAACTGCTTCACACTAAGGCGTAGCGAGCTGCAGCCAAAAAACTGAAAAAACTGCGGCGAAAGTCACAGAAAGTCAACAGAGTTTTTCTTTGCAGACTATCTGCCTCTATGATACCTTGACAGGATATTGTGGAGTATGGTGTCATATTAACAAATCCCCAACTTGCAGTGACCCACCAAGCTCATACGTACTTTTTTGCCAAGACAACCATCTGCCGAAATAAAGACAAACACAACTTGCTTGGATAAATTTGGCCACAGCAGCCATTTTATTAATGTATAAATACTATACAGAACATACCAGAATCATCTTAACAAGATGTGAACATTAACCCTTGGATGGGTTTGAAGCTACAAAAAGTGGTCAGGCGCCTACTACACTCTATGTGTCTGTACAGATTATACCTTTTGCTACCAGCCGTGACCCACAGCTCGGTGGCACCACACCTGGCTAACCATAACACGGGCCTCCCCCTGTGAGAGCCCACCTTGCGCCTGACCACTCAAACCATCCTGGGTCTCTGTCAAAGGAAGGGGAACTTGCACACACTGACTCCTCCCCCTGCCAATTATCACCAACTCCAAGGACCCCCGCCTGCCATGGGCCATCGTGACTCCTACCACTGGACCCCAGAAAATTGCCCTTCACGAAAACTGACAACAAAAAAAGGGGGGAGGGTGGGACTTTCCTTAATGGCGTCTATCTGCTGACTGTTCATACCATTCGTGGCCATTACAGATGATAGGCTCCACCCCTGCCTACGTCATCACGCTGATGTCGCAACGATGCCCCGCCCCTCCTAAACCCCCGTCATGCTGGCCTCTGCCTCATAGCCATGGCTACCGGTTCCTGCCTCTCCTATATGGAAAATGCCAGTGTTTCCGTAAGTATAATTGACATGCTGCGATTTACAAAAATGCAATGGTTTTTGAAATCATAGCATTCCCACTGTGGATATTTTTTCTGCAACATGAGGATGGGATTAGCCAGAATCCCATCCACTTTGTAGGTACTGTAAAATGCAGTGTTTTTTGCCGTGGCATTTCTGCCGCAGCCAAAACATAGCGTTTTCGTAACATGGAGCCCTGGCCTCATACAACATTTATTAACAGTTTTAGACTAAGGCCCCATATAGTGGCCCGCAGCAAAAAAGCGCTGCGTGAAAAACTGCAGCGGCAACGCATTGTGCTTTTTACAGAAAGGAAACCTCTGCGGACTTTCTGTTTCAATTATACCTATAGGGAAACCGCCAGAATTGCCGTAGGTATAATTGACATGCTGTGATTTCCAAAAGCACAATGGTTTTGGAAATCGCAGCGTGTCCACTGCGCATATTTTCCCGGAAAGTGGGGATGGAATCCCATCCATGTTGCTGTGACTGTAAAACTCCACGTGGGGCCCTGGCCTTAGAAACTTACTGACACTTTCTGCACCTTCTTCAACGATTGGGCAATGATCATGTTAGAAAAGGGGAATTACTTTTTTTCAGGGAAAGGGTATGGGTTAAGATGTTCAAAATCAGTCAAAATTTTCCTGGTTTTTTTTGGCAAAAATTAAGCCAACTAATGATTGGTAGTTTACGCCAAATGGGGCCCCGGCCTTAAGCAGTAATTGGGATAGAGGGAGGAGATGGTTTAGTCAAACTCTCTGCACTATTAACTATAGTATGCCTTATAGCATAGTCATGGCCATAGACAGCAATAGACTGGAGACAACTCATTGAGGTCTATGGGAGAGTTTTCTACACATGCTGTGTAGAGGGAGGAGAAGTAAATAGGCTGTGACATCATCTATTGTCAATAGTGGAAGCAATGGGAGGGGTTATTTGATGTTATCTAGAGAGCTGTTTTATTGTAATGCTGTTTATGATGTAAATTAGGTTACTGATTAAAAAAAACAAAAAAAAACTTACAGAATTGTCAAGTATCAGTCTATTATAAGGCTTTAATGGCCAGAGTAAAAATTGCAGAATGTAGTGCTTTTTAATATAGATAGTGAAAATGAAATATAAAACAACAGAAATTCTTAAAAAAATGTTTAACATAGTAGATTGTCTTTAGTGACAAATTGCCTTTTATACTGAACTCATTTAGGAATTTTCTCCACTTTTTTAGACAACAATTACATGACCAATATAACTAAATGATCATATTTTTATTCTATTTCTATTTTGTGTTTGTCAGTTTTTAAAGTTATTTTAGTTTGATGTGACAGTCTCTACAGTCATTCAGATAAATGTCAAAAATAAGAAATGAGATTAACGATTTACATTTGATGCTCTGAAAGGCAAGAAGCTTGATGCACATTCTAGCAATATGTGTAATCTTTGCATCTATCATACTTGTCAGAAGCCTTCAAATACTCAGCACATTTCCACTTCATGGAATTTGTCAGCATTTTAGGACTTGTAACTGAACTGCTCATTGTAATGGAACATTGTACATTGGGACAATGATGACAGCATTTATTCTTCAATTTTCTTACGGAAGATGCTTTATCCTTCAGAGACATTTATTTTTTTCTGCTGGCTATGCCAAAACTAGGAATTGGTGGCTTATTATCTGCCTAAGAAGCTGAAAGAGAATGTGTCACCAGAAAATGACCTATTTTTTTAAATTAAGTTTCGTGTTAAGCATATTTTGAAAGAAAAATTGGTGAGGTTTTTAAACATTTTGTATGTTATTATCTATATTTTTAAAAATTCCTAAAAATCATCATCATTTTTCACACCTCCCCTGGGATTCCACCTATTATACTCTGGGGTCTTTGTTTGCCTTAGAGAGCTAGAAATTAGATAGATAAGTTCCTAATAGCCCTAATGCTGAGGCCCATGTTGCTGAAATGCAGTTTTTTGTTGTTGCAGATTTTGATGCAGTTTGTTGCGCCAAACCCAGGAGTGGATTGAGCAGAAGATAGAACTATATGTACTTCCTATATATTTCCCATTCTTTTTGTAGCCATTCCTGTAGGTCAGTCAAAAAATTGTAAGATTTTTTTGCCTCCATCAGACCCATTAACTTGTCACACATAGCAGACCATAATGTTTGCAAGTATCCTTTATCATGTTCTCTTTAGTAAACTGCCTTTGGTAGAAAATACAGTAGATATTTACAATAAATAAAGATAGCTGGGCCACTAATATGTGAATTGCAGAAGGAATAGCCACTGTACCCTGAGCAGCCTTATATTATTGCCTTATTTTTTTATTTTATTTTCTAATTTCATAAGAAGTTACTTCATTGCATCCTGCTAATCCTCCTAGAGACCGTGGCTCCTTTTATTAAATTTACACAAGGTGAGCATAGACCCTCAAGAGTGAAATTTGTCATCATTCAGAAATTCTTGTTTATATTTTTCCTTACAAACAAATGCAAAAGGCTGGAATAAACATACGTTGCTGTAAACTTCAGCCAAAAATAATGGGAAACTGCTTTGAGGGTGCAAGTGAGGATAGTTGAAAACTGGCTAATGTAATAGAAACTTAGAGGTGGAAGCAACAATTAATGAAGTGGTGTTTGATTGTCAGTAATGGTTATGTTGCCAAACAAGTTTATACTTGACCACAGGATCACAACCATAGCAATCTTGACTTTAGGGCAAAAACCATGTCGTGGGTACTTTGGTGTCTTTCTGAAGGTCATACGACTGATATGAAACTGGGGTTTTCAGAATAAGTAAAAAAAAAGTCTCCTTTTTTTCCAAAAACAGAGCCACACCCGTCCATGAGTTTTGTCTCTTGAACTTAATTCCCATTTAAGTGAATTAGGGGTTAGCTTGTAATTCCAAATATAGTCCATGATCAAGAGTGGTGCTGTTATTGGAAAAAGCCTTGATTTTTTTAAAATCATGGTGATACATATTTTAACTGCAGATATCTCACTCTAAACCTAGTTGCAGACATCCATGTGTGTTTTGCACGGCGGCTCAGCGGTTTGCCTTGCAGCACTGGAGTCCTGGGTTCAAACCCTGCCAAGCACATCTGCAAGGAGTTTGTATGTTCTCCCCATGTTTGCGTGGGTTTCCTTCGGATTGTGAGCCCTATATGGAACAGTGACTGACAATGTCTGTAAAGTTCTGAAGAATATGATGGTGCTATTCAAGTAAGCAAAATAAATAATAATAAATTTTGAGGCCCGCAAACTAGTAATCAGTGTTTCTCTTTTGAGGACCGTGTGTCTTCAGCATCAGTGCTGTATGTTCGAAAAAACGGACAGTGTGTCATCAGTGTTTGATCCGAGTTTGCGGATCCGGAAAAAAAAGCCACAGGAGACATCTAATGATGTCCGTAGTTTGTCCACAAATACGGACGGCAAACTAATGACACACGGCGTACATCCATGTGCCGTCCGTGGCATAGGCTTCTTTGCCGCAAACACTGAACAGAATAGGACCTGATGTATATTTTGTGGTGCGGACTCACAACCTGCACACTGATCCGTGGAAATTATGATCGTGTGCATGAGCTCATAGAAATGAATGGGTCAGTGTGCTATCCGGGAAAAACACAGATAGCACACTGATCTCGCCCACGGTCGTCTGCAAGGGGCTTTAAAGGGAGTCTACCACTTCCCCCAAGCATATTCAACTGTTACCACTGCATTGCAGAGCATATTACAGTGATAACAATATAACTTTGTTATGTATATCAATTTTGTAGATTTTGAGAAAACCAACTTTGAATTCTCATGCAAATGAGGCAGTTGGTGCACAGGGGATGGGCCTTCAGTCCTGAGAGTACTGCTTTGCTGCTCAAATAGGATGGGTGTTATAGCAGTGGGAGGATCAATAGTGAGGAATATGTTTAGGGTAGGTGGTAGACTACCTTTAATATAACCAAAGTCAAATACTGTAACTAGATCTTTTTGTAGCTGTCACAGTGGTAATATGACAAGTAAGATATATTCACATAAAATATGTTTCACCCTGAGTAAAATATATGAAGGCTTTGTGTTCTAGGAATGTTCAGGATTTAATTCAATTAGGTTATTAGACTTGGTGACAGGATCGCTCCAGGTTAATAAACAATTTTTGACTTCACAGTAATGGGAGCAGATTTTTATGATTGTATTGCCAATTGCTCTATGTCATGAACTATACATATATTGATGCAAGCATGACCTCTCATGAAGCTCTCAATTGAATTGTTTATAGCAGGCGCCGCAGGCAGATTTAAGTAAGTTACAGAAGCATTATTAGTATTTTATGAGTAATGAGGAAATTCTGGATTTTCATTTTAATTGCAACAAGTAAATGCATGAAAGTATTCCATCATGTAGAAGCCTGAAGCACAGCCAAATCTACTTCACTTCTCATACCAGCATTATCATGACATTACCAAATTAACGAAACTATATTTGAGTCACATTATGTATTGATATACATTAAACAATGTTTTTATTTTCTCAGATATTAACATATATATCTAATAATGTTATTTATCTGAAAGATAATGTGGCAATGTAGTATAAACGAGCTTTACTGCCTCCTTCATTGCCTCTGACAGATGTGCAGAATAAAAAAAATTAGAATAAGTTGTGCAACATTATTTTCATTATCAAAGCTTCCCGGATGCAACAATCATATTAATATACAAAAGCAACATATGCCATGAGCCATAACATTAGCAATATTACATTCTTGTTTGTATTACTATCTTGTTTCCATACGAAGGAAGTGCGAAATGGATGTGATGATGCAAAGGAAATGAGTAAAAGAAGCTGTTACTATCATCATATTTACTCTAAAATCCTCATAAACTTTATGATAAGGACGCACATTTGGGTTTTTTGATGCAATTTTTTTTTTTAAACTCATGTTATTATTTCAGTGAGATAGCAAAGTATACCACATTTCCCACGTTGCGGGAGAATAGAGCTGCGCAGAGCTTGTACATATTCAAATAAGGACATGGGGGAGGCCGTATAGTGGAGAGAGGTAGAGAACAAGAGAAGGGTTAGTGGTGGAATGTATGGCAGGGACCGTCAGCCACAACTCCATATGTCATAATTAGAGATGAGTGAACCGAGGCTGACAAAGTGGAATTCACTCCGAATTTCAGGAAATATTTGATTCGCCTCGAATCTGGATTTCCTAACACTTCGTGGTAACGAATCACATTTTTTCCTAAAATGGCTGCTGCACATGTTAGGACATGGGGCAAGGAACTCTGGGAACGCAGGATCACCCACAGTGCCATGCGTGCAGCCAATCAGCTGCCAGCCAGTCCTGTGTTGTCACAGCCCTATAAATACCCTCCGCCATCTTGGATTCTGGCATTTTCCAGTGTACTTAGTGCAGGGAGAGATGTCAGCAGGCGCTAGGCAAAGTGGTAGAAAAGACTTGAAAACTGATATTTTGCTCAATCGAAGTTCAGGGAAAGAGCATTAGAAGTGTGGGGAAAGGATAGGGAGGAATTTATACAGAGTATTGAAGCAGAACAGCGTTCATTTGGGGTGTTTGCAGCCTGGGTAATAGGAACAATCCTACTACACCTTGCTGCACTGACTGCCATTATACTGCTGCTCATTGCAGGTTTGCAATAGATCATACCTGTGTAATTCAAATTATTGGGGTCTTATTAGTCCTTGTGCGGTGCAGTTATATGTTGTAAAGCCTTGTTACTGCAAGGCACAGTGTTCTACACCACTATTCAGGCTCTCTGCAGCCAGGAAATAGCTGTTTTTTTAACGCGATTCGGCGCAAATTAATTCAGATAGAATTGAATCGTTTCTGAAAATTTGGCGAATTGGCCGAATTGAATTTTTGAAAAATTCACTCATCTCTAGTCATAATGATACAGACAGACATATAATACATTTAAAAGACTTCCCTTCATGGCAGAATCAGGTTGGGGGAGGGGTATAGTTACACTATGTTGTCATGAGGGCTTATTTCAGTCAGACTTCACATTTCCCTTATTTATCTTCAGAAGGGGTAATGGCTCTCATTAGGGAGAGATGGTTGTACAGGGAATTATTAGACCATGCATGCCCTGCTAAGAATTCTGGGTAAGCAATATGCAAATAATATGGAGGAGTTAGTTATACTGGCTTGACTATTCCCAGATTATGTCCTAAGGTTTCTTTCAAAACCAGGTATTAATGAATAGGGAGCTACCCCCCAAAAGGTGGCACTAATAGCATATTCCGCTTGATCACCAATGAGGTCATATTTGCATATTCTTTCAATAATACTTATGGTGTACAGTTCATATGGGCCTAATTAGTGGTGGAAACCCATGACAGAAAGCCGATGCAGCGGGGAGCTGGAGAGGGGGGTGGAGAATGAAGAGGAATCAGGCAGAGGGCAGATGTCTGGCTCAAATTCTTCTTCATTTTCCATAGTATGAATGAGCACTAAATCTCACTGGGTATTTCTGATAAGCATAAAGCTACATTCAGACAGTTGTAATAAGTCTTTGTTTAGGAACCCTATATTCCTGACAAGAAAGGGATTGGGTCTGATGAGGACAACTTTCACATGTTGTATTAACATTTACAATGGTAACATAATCATCCAACCCCCAACAAAAATTAGGGTTCACACTAATCTGCCTCAAAATCTGCCTCCCATTTATTTCAATGGGAGTAAGTAACAATTTTTTTCCTCTAGCTGCTTTTTTCAGCTAGAGGGAAAAAAAAAGCAACATGACTCATCTTCAGTCAGATTCCACCTTGAAAAATCCATTGAAATCAGTGGGACGCGGAAAAAATGTGACACATTTTTTTGATGCGGTTCTTACAAAACCACATCAAAAAGCGCTAGCATTTTTTTTTTTTAAGCGGATTTTCCAGTTCATACAGTGTGCTTGAGTATTAAAAAAAAAACATGGTAAAAACAAGTAAGAAGCCACATTGTGTAAAAAACGCTTCAAAAACCGTTTCCTTATTCCTGAAGCAGATTTTTTCAGCCTGTAAAAAACATATCCTTAGTAGGGTTAGTTATGTATTTGTTCAGCGCATATATTGACTGCCAAATTTATTAAGCTGTAAGAGATTTATTCTGACCATCAATATATAAAACTGTCTCTTCTCAAAATTTTCCCTGGATGGCATATAATAATGGAAAGAAAATTACCACATTTCTTAAACAAAGAATGATTTTTGTTTAAACAAGATTAGTCAAGGACATGTCAGTCTAATAAAATATCAGTTCTTTATTCAACATTAAAGATCAATAAATGTAATATTTGAGTGTGAAAAATACTTTTGTGAATTTAAATATCTAAAAATAAAATTATGTCAGCTTGACAGATGACTTGTTGCATGTTGCCTGTCTTTCCAGGACATATGAAAATTTTAAATGGCACCCCTTTAACCACTTCATGATTGGGGTATTTTTTTGGTATATTTGGTTTTGAAGTCTCTAACTTTTTTTGTTCAGGTTATTCAAATAATTTTTGTGTCTTTTTTGGTGACATATAGTGTATTTTTCGGACTATAAGACGCACTTTTTACCCCCCAAATTTGGAAGGAAAATGGGGGGTGCGTCTTATAGTCCGAATGTGGGTGTGGTGGAGGAGCGGGGTCGCAGCATCGCCGCCAGCTTCCTGCAGCAGCAGGAGTGGGACAGTGTGTGGGCCCTGGGCTTGGAGGAGAGGGTGTCTTGGTGGTTCGAACCCATCCCGAAGTCTCCTGTGCTATTACGGCGGATACCGGGGCTTTAACCCCTTCATACCACAGCCAGTTTTCATTTTTGCATTTCCATTTTCCCTCCCCCCCATTCCAAGAGCCATAACTTTTTCATTTTTACAATTCACAGAGTCATATAATGAGTTATTGTTTGCGGGACTAATTTGTATTTTGTAATGGAACCCTTCAATATCCTGTACAATGTACTGGAAACTGAAAAAAAAATTCAGAATGAGATGGAATTTACGCCAATTTCTTATGGGTTTAATTTTTACGGCGTTCTTTATATGGTAAAAATGTCCAGTTACCTGTATTCTGCAGGTCAGTACGATCGCAGCGATACCAAATGTATATAGTATTTGTAATGTTTTGATGCCTTTTAAAAAATTAAAAAGTTTGAAAAATACAAAAAAAATTTTGTGTCGCCATATAGGAGGCAAAAAGTTGAAAAAACAGCCATTTGGCCATTTTGATTTTTTTTCCCCGCTACGCCATTCACCGTATGGGAGAAATATTTTAATATTTTAATAGTTCGGACATTTTGGAACACGGGGACACCTAAAGTGTTTATGTTTATTTTTGTTTATTTTTATATGTGATCTAGGGAAAGGGGGGTGATTTGAACTTTATATTTTTTGTGTTTTTTTTATATTTAAAATTTTTTTTTTTTTTCTTTTACTTTTATGATCAGACCCCTTAGGGACCTTGAACCCTAGGGGGTCTGATCGCTCACACTATACACTGCAATACTAATGTATTGCAGTATATAACGAAATTAATTCCCTTTTATTACACGATGCCTCAATAGGCTCCTGGCTGTCATAACAACCGATCACCGTCCTCCGATGACGTTCAGGAGGGTGGCGATCGGCGAAAGATAGCGGCGCCTGTGGCATCTGCACACATTAGATCCCGTGGTCACGTCTGACCGTGGCATCTCAAGTGCTAACAGCTGCGATCAGTGTTGGCACCGATCGCAGCTGTTAGAGGCGGGTGCTGGCTGTGTTATACAGCCGGAACCCGCAGTGTATGGAGAGAGCTCAGCTCCTGATCTCTTTCCATACAACCCTTCACACCCAATCACGTACATGTATGTGATTTTGTGTGAAGGGGTTAAAGATGATGGCGGCCGCTCTGCTGCTCAGTGACCGCCATAGCTACCGGGTCTCCACTGTAATGTACAGCAGAGACCCGGAGCTAATGCCCGCGATCAGAGTCATTTACTATATAATGAAATGGTGTAAAAACCAATAAACTATATTATGTTTGCAACAGTATAACCACACAGTTGTGTATGCCATGGTTTTGCCCTACATATATACTGGGTTGGAGAACCCTACCATATAGAGCACCACAAAGATTTCCATAAGTTGAGTGCAGCACCATTGATTCCTTACTTTAAAAACTCATAATGAAGTGATATCTATACTTTGTGTATATGGTTTTTGTACACATTTCACTGCTATATTCATAAACATACTAGAAGAACAACATTCTATAATTAACAGTAAAAAAAATTCTAAATATAATATGTAATATATTAAATTTTTAGATTTAGTTCCTCTTAATCAAAATGTTCAAGATCACCTTTTTTGGCTTAAAATATGCAGATAAAAATGAAATGTTCTATATTTTGGCAGATAGGGTTTTACATCTGTGTGCACTTCAGCCTCTTAAGTGTTTGCAGCTTTTTCATACCAACAAATGTATCTCAAATCTCAAGCACCCTAAGCAAAAGCACTTAAATCAATACATACTGAGCAACATCGAAACTGCACAGGCAGGAAATAAAAAAAGAGGAAAAACACAATATGACAAAGAAACAGCTAAGAATTAAATGTTCTACTTAAATGTCATTTATCTGTGAAGTGCATATGATTCTACATCCTTTATAAAACAGGTACAGCTTGGAAGGGAGCCTCATATCAGAAATTAGAGGCAAGACTAAAAGCAATAAAGAAGCAGATGGTGAAGAGGAAGTACCTTAGCAGATGTGCATATGTAGAACATATCCTCAGCTTTTACATTCCCATGGGATTACCTAACTTACAACGATTCTCAATCAGTCTCTCAGCAATCTTGGCAGACAAAGTATGAAGCATCCACAGGAGAGGGTTTTTGGACTCAAACTCAATTGTTTACCTTGGTTCCCTTTGTTTGCAATCCACTTTACTCAGCTGATATTATAGGATAGCTGTCACTGATAGAAATGAAATGCATCATTATTGGGGAACACACAGGGCCGTGCTGCTCATAAAAATAGGGAGAAAAAAATGTTCTAAATCAAAGAGAAAAAGTGCTGACCTAGCAGTTGGCTGCCATTAATCTTAGTGTTGCCATGGTATTCTATCTGTATCTTGGAGCAGGATATGACATCATATTGCACAGCGGGGAACGATAAAGTGTGTTTTTACTGTATTATAGCTTTTAACATAACCTTAGCGCTTATTTGGGTTGCAGAGTTGCATTTATTTTCATTATAAATAGCTTGCAGTCTAAATAACTTGATGTAATGAACATGCATGTTCTCAGAATATGTCACTGCATTTAATGTATATTGGGCACTTACAGTATTTGAGACAACATTGTAAAACGTGTTGGTACTATTTGAATCTACAGATGTAGCAAAGTTTATCTTGAATCTGATAATTTTCATGTTTAAGTTTTCTGCAACTGCAATGGTTTTGAAAATAACAACATTTCCGCTGTGCATATCTTTCTGCAATTTTTGCAGTGACTGTAAAACACTGCGGTTTTTGCCATGGCGTTTCTGTGGCGGCCAAACCGCAGTGTTTGCGCCACGTGGGGCCCCTACCTAATTGTTTCGTTAAAGGGAGTCGCCTTGGCCTCTTTATTCAGCCCATTTGATTTTGACTGACGGAGACACAGCCTCCATGCTGCGGAAAGATCTTGCCTTCGTAGTGAATTTGAAATTTTAGAGTCTAAACCTGTCTAAACAATTCTTCCTTTGCTTTAAAAGGTTTATCTAATGTATTAAAATCAACTGTTTGAAGGGTCTTCTTCATTGTGGTAGCAGTGCTCTTCATTGTTGATACGGGGTCCCTGCACTGCCAGAATTCAGAACACTGTACTTTTTGTAGTGGCTACTCTAGGTATTGCAGCATTGTCTTACCTAATGTAAACGAAGAAGAGGCCACACAAGAGTTGTGGTCCTTTTAAGCAGTTGATCGAAGGGGGGCCAAATGTTGGACACCACTGATCTCAAATTGATGGCCTATTTTAGGAATATGCCAGCAATTTTAATAAGTCAGATAACCCCTTTATCTTGGTTCTTTGATTAAGGTCTAAGGAGGCTAGTCATTATATTCTTCACTGGACTCAAATGCCTTGACAGCATCAAAATCATGCTTGGTGTCTTCTTTTGCTACTAGACTTATGCTCTATCATGAGCGCTGAATTTAAGAATTAAAGGGAAAAAAAATGTCATGCCTGCGCTGGGGTTTTTTCGCAATAGTCTATTTGTGTCGGGCTGAGGCATCCCCTGCTCTGCCTATCATCGCCCCACTCTGCCTACATTCAGATAATGCGGTGAGGGAGGTGCACAGGCGTTGTCATGCATGCTTGATGCAAGAAACGGCCTTGTGCCAAAATTGCACTGCAATATCATCCCTCTACGCCAGGATTGATAAATCTTTCCCATTGTGTAGGCGGAGAGACCAAGTAGCTTGACAAAACCCCCGCTTCCAGTTTTGGGCCTCCATGGCCCCAGGTCTCAACACCCCTAAGTCAAAGCAAGACAGCAGCAACCAACACCACATAGTACTGTACCATGTGAACAGATTGCACAAGCTCACCTTTCTTTGAGTCTCAGGAAAACTGAGAACAATTAGGTAACCAAATTTGGCACATTGGGCTGCTAATTAAAAGCATCTGGGCCAAATGGCATGCGGTGCTGGTGCCATTAAGAAAATCAGTATGGTTTGAGTATGGTTTCCCTTTAGTATAAACTTTATAGGAAAATAGTTTCTTTCCACTGATCAGTTTACTCTCCTCCTCTTTCTACTCAGTCTTATCTCTAATAGTTCCTATATCTGTATCCAGCCTGCCTCACACACAGAAATATATGGAGGGGAGAGGGGGAGAAGGAAGTCAATGCTGGATTGTAATTGATTTATTGCCTAATTCTCTATAGTGCTAGAGTATTATATTACGTAAACTATAATTATAGTTATAGTCTCTTTGTTGCAATGTTTTGCAAAACTTAGCAGCTTTAGTATATGTGTCTTTTCCAGCAACCTTCTCCTCACCATACTCTCTCCTGATGAATGAACATAGAAGCATTTTGCTTTACTAAGGTGTATTACAAAGTTTCTTCTATTTATCTGCACTATTCGTTTATAACAAATGATGTTCTCATTGAAGGTTTCTCTATTCCTCTAATCCTTAGGGGAAACAATGTTGAATATTGAACAATCCCTTTAAAGTTCTGGAGATAAATCCGTGAATCTCAATGTTCACCATAATTCTGTTGAGACACTTATGTTCTCTGAAACAAAGTGGGGCTGATTTATCATGCCCTTTACACCAGTTTTCATCACAATTTTTTGACACATGTACCTGTGACTTTTTAAACTTATGCCTGGGTCACAACCTTTCAAAAAAGTACATTTACTATAACTGAAAGCAAGAAACTGGTGTGAGTTCTACTAGAAATGTACGCCAGTCCCCGAATGTCATACATTTCATTTATGGAGCATGGGAGCCTGAATTATTAAATAGCTGGAGCCACAAAAATACAGGTTTTAATATATTAACCAAAAAGTGTTTTTGACTAATGGGCAGTTACAAGGTAAATGACGAATTGTTTAGACAGAGTTTTCAGTGTATGATAAAATACAACATAATAGCCTGGTGTGTTAATATATTGTTTATACCATGATTTTATGCAAAAAAAAATAAAATACATTTAAAAAAAATGTGATACCTTTTCTGAATTGTTCTTGTCCAGTTCTTTTCTAATTGATTTTGGGAGAAAGCTGTGGAAAGCTGAATATCAGTTGTTAATAGTATTATAATATACTAGTAGGAGACTAAGCAACTGTAATTCACATTTAGTTTTCTACACATCTACAGAAATTACTTTCTCTTTTCCTCTAATCCTTAGGGGAAACAATTAAAATGTATGAAGTGAGTCCCCTCTAGAGTAAAAACCTTAGAACTACAGGCAAAGTTTCAAGGGCAGGAAAGGATACTGTATGAATATTGACAATGCTGGCTATATCTGTTGTACTGAAAGTCTTTTACTAAAATAGACTTACATATTATGTTTACACATTATGAGATCAATGGCAACGATGATTAATGTTACTACTGTGAAATGTAGAGACTAGCATTATGAATGCTCACTGGAGGGATTTTTGTTTGTATACAGTACTTTAGTTAGGATGTGTAGCATATGTAGACTCGGGATTATAACATACAGTTTTTATAACTTGGGGAGTGACACTAAGAAATTATCTGAAAACTCAAGCTGTTTACTCAAATATCAGTTTATCCCCTCCGGTATTATTAAGTATAAAAAGTCTGTGTTATTGACTTCCCTGCTACAGGAAACCTTTCAGGACCATAAAGATAAATGTATCAGTCCTGTCTACAGTTTGTGATAGCATTCAATCTTTCTTAGAGTAAACAACAAGGAAGAAGACTGGATACCATGGGCACTCTCACAGAGATCATCAACAAAGTTGTGGATATCATATATTTATTGAAGAAGGCCAGCATCGGACAGAAGTTCTTTATCAGCCTTCTTTGGCATACTCAATACCATGAACCATTGAGTGCGGGAGCCAGCCTGTAGAGCAGCAGCTACCTACCTACCTACCTTCTGACAGCATTGTTTTAAAAGAAATTGGCTCACAAAAATAGCTGTCACTAGCTTGCTAGTAAACTTTATGGACTCCTCCTTCTCCATCCAACACAGGAATGGGCCCTTAAATAGCAGTCCCCTTTCCACCATGGGTAACCTTGGCAACCCCTGACATTTATGGTTTGCAGTGTGCGCATCCCACAACTTTTTCCATGGTGCAACTCTTAGGCTAAACACCACCTAGAAAGTTCAAAAAGCAATGACCGTGCGATGACCTGCAGTATCTGAAAAAATATACAAAGACAACACAATATTCATTATAACCTAACAACAGTTTACAGGTTGTGTCACGTTGCTCTAAGGCTGTTCCTCTTCCAAAATGCACATGCAGTGTAAGCAGTGGTTGAATCCCTCCTCTACCTATCTATGCAACTGTTCTTGAGGAACAATGGAAGAACACCTATCTACTTAAAGGTGGTATATCAGCATTAAATTTGTTATAAACCTAATCATAGTACCTTTTCGAGTTTCCAAATATGTCTCTTTTATTCAGCTTTGGAGACCCAGCTTTGGAGACTCCAGATTCCTGGGCTAAGCACCTTCCCCCTCATTTGCATATGAATAAAATGGTAGCTTATAGCAACTAATACCCTGCTTTTCTGTTCTACACTCCAGAGAAGAGAAGATCTCAGTTGTAGTTTATGGGAGTTGTGGAAACTGACAATTGCTTCACTATTCCCATGAAGCACAAAAGAGAGCGATACACTCATGCACCATCACCTCTCCACCTTGGAAAGTGGCACAGACGTGTAGGGCAAACATCTTTCATCAGGTTCTTTCTTTGACTACCTGGACAGGTAACAAGTTAACCCAACATTAGTACTAACTTCCTAAAACAATTCTTACTCAACATTATACCTGGAAAAATGCCCACATTTATATTTCAAAACAAATGGAACCAATTCTCATTTATTCTAAACTCATAACTGCTGTGGGGTAATTTATCAGTTGTTTTATATGCAACTGTGTATTTAACGCATTAATTGTCAAGTTAAAAAGGTTATCCAGATTGTCAAAATGAATGTTCTATCCTTAAGATAGGCCATCAATTTTAGATGGGCGGGGCCCAACTGTTGGGACCCCTACAGATCAGCTGTTTCCCTGGATAGATAGCTTCCAGCATTGTTTATGTTATGATAGTGGTTGTCCATAGACTTGAATGAGACACCACTACAGTACCTATAACAGCTGACAATCGAACCCCTGTTGATCTAAAATTAATGGCCTATCTTAAGAATTTTGAAAGTTGGATAACCCCTTTAGAATTTGCTACAGTATACAATATCTAAAAAGTAAATACCACCAACCTACTATAGTCAAGCAATGCTTTAGTTCAGACAGCTTAAACTGGCATTTTAGCTATTTGTTTCACATAGTACTTTCTTTTGCCAGTCAGTATATAAGAAAATGTGAAGGCATAACAGCTTACTGAGGGACTAAGCAATGTGAATGAAGATTTTGTCTTGTTTACTTTATTCTCATGAACAACATCAGGTGGCATATCATAGTAATGCATGCAAATAGAGTCTTATAAGACCCAGAAAATGCAGAAATGGTTGGTTACCTTATGTTCATGGTTGCAGTGTAGGACAATGGTGAAATGGTGGTCACTCTTTGTGAACAATGTTATGTCCCAATATACCAGCAATACTCTATAATACTTTTGCTTCAAGTAATGTCAGAATTGACATTTGCCTGTTAAATTCCCCCACCCCTCCAGCGCCAACAATAGTCTTTGTTTACTTTGTTGGAACAGTGACTTGCTATATATCCATATGACCACTGTAGCCTATCATCAGCCAATAAATGGCTGCAGTAGGTGTGAGGAGATACAGCACATCTTTTGTAGCAAAGTAAACAAAGACCAGCAGGGAACACAAGCGTTTGGATGGCTGGGGATTTGACAGCTGAGTTATAACATTTTCTGCAGATAGTTTAATTTCTTAAACTCTAGTATAACTCCCATTATCACAGATAGGGCCTAAAAGAGATTTTCCATCACAGCCTTTAATGGTTGAGATAGAATACTTACCTGTCTGAAGTATCCTGCGGCGGCCAAGAGAATGGAAACAGTGTAGAACAGTCTGTTCATCTGAAATAACTCCCACAGAAGTAAATAGGAGTTTTGGAAACAACACAACAAAGCGAGCTACACGTTCCATAACTAGGGAGATGTGGAAACAATATAGCTTACTGTACTATGCTGTTTCCACATCTCCTAACTTCCATAGAAGTAGATAGAATTTGCGGCCTAGTTTGGTGTGCTATGCTGTTTCCACAACACTTTTCTATGGAAAATTAAATTAAAATTTTTATGAAAGTTATAGAAACAGTGTAGAACAGCCAGTAGACAGGTGAGTATTCCAATAAGTAGCTATCAATGAAGCATAATAGAGTGATTAAAATATGCTGAGACTAGACTAGATGTTGTGTACATAGATTTATTATGGTTTGCTCCAAGCTTTGAGTTGCACTTTATATTTTATATATTTATACATGGAAGCCAACAGAAAAAAAGTGGACCATATTCTACAGGATGTTATATATTGGAGGTATTCTGCTTATGACTCTGTAGTGAGTTAATGTGATATCTCTGAATGCTACCAAAGCAACACTCAGCAAAAATAACTACCACCATCAGTGAAGCATGGTGAATGATCAATGCAAGTTTGTGGACACACACCGCTACACACTGTTGCAAAGATCAAGAAGCCGTTGGAATCATTAGAATAATTCATTGGATACCTCTGAGCCCAGACCTCAATATCATTGAATGTTTTTGCATTACTTGCAATCACTGACCTGTGGGATGATGTTATCTTGTATGGCATGTGACCACATTTTTTAAACTGTAGATTTTGAACCTAACTTCTAAGAGTGAACCTTGGAGGTGTTTTCAATAAACATGGGAGATATGCCTGCGGATTTCTTTAAAAAAGTTTTCTAAATGGATGTTTAGATGACATCACTCATCACTTTTTCCAATATGATGCCGAGTCAAAAATGCTTTGAAGTTTCAAACCATGATCCATGGCAACATGGCCGTGTATATTATATACTACATGCAATATTTCAAAGAAAGCATGTACGCCAATTTATATTGTTAGCTATGTATATGCAATGTTGTCTATCAAGGGCAAAATTTGAAGGTGCAAATATTAGCTAATATAATGGCATATGTATTGCAAACAGTGAATGTATTTATTGTTGCTTCACCATAGGTTTAAATGATTCCTGTGTACTGATCGAGTTTACTATGATGTGAATGTGATGTGAACCATCATGGGTCAATAGCACTTACCCAAGTTTCCATGTTCTTAAGACCACCTACAATACTAAAATTAGCAAAATAACAAAAAAACGCTTTAGTATTACTCCCTAAGGCTGGCGACATACAAACAGTAATCAAATTTCACTGATGGCTATCCCTCTACAGTAGCAACACATCGGATGATTTCTACAATTCTCTTTTACATGTCACAGCTACAACCTGCAAATGCAAAGTGACCTGTGATGCTGGCAGCATGTCAGTTACTTCTGTGGGCGTCTGCCATGGTTTTCAAAGTGAGGTTAAAAAGTGAGGGAGATCAGCAATTTCTGAGCGAGACCACCCAAATTTAGCAGCATGTGGTCCCAGCCTAAGGATATATTGGTTTTGAATCTCTTCAGATTTTCTGCAGGATTCATGTTGGAAAAATGTACTTAATGGTGCATTTTTTGTTGAGTATTTCATTGTAGAAATTATATGGATTTGCCACAGATTTCACCCTTTGCATTGTAGTGAAATCTGCTTAGAAAATCTGTAGCATTTAATTGACATGTAGCAGATTTAAAATGGAGGTCAATTTCCATCTATATTCAGTGAGAATTTTTTCCCAGTGAAGAACTGCCGTCCACTTTGCATTCTGCATTGAAATTGTGTGTGGAAATTGTATTTTGTAAAAGAACTACTAGGCTAGAGGCAGACAAGGAAAGGATGGCAGCAGTAAGCTTACTGGTGACTAACGCACTGGGATGTACAGTAGCAGCATAGTGGATGAGATTTAAAGGTAGTCTGTCACCAGAAAACGTGATATTAAAGGGAATCTGTCAGGGCAATTTGGGACTCTAAACCACCCACACGTCCATATGGACCTGGGGTTTAGTTTCCCAAATCACCCTGTTATAACGCAATCCATGGCCGCATTAAAAATAAAAAAAGCTTTATACTCACCCTGCCGCTGTACTCCCCGTGCCTGCGCAGTTCTTCAATGAAGCCAGAATAGTACACCTTGGCTTCAGTGCGCATGCCCTGCAATTATGTAGTGAAGCCGGGGTGTCCATCTTTGGCTTCACTGAAGAACAGCGCAGGCGTCGGGAGGCGTGTCTCATGAATAAGCCGGACCTATCTCATCAAACAGCCTCGATCGGACCCTTATGTAGGTAAGTATAAAGGTTTTTTATTTTTAATGCGCCTACCTATTGCATTACAATGGGGCGATCTGGGACACTAAACCCCAGGTCTATAAGAACCTGTGGGTGGTTTAGTGCCCCAGATTGACCTGACAGATTCCCTTTAAATCAGTCACAGTGCACTGTAGAAGACATTATACTGAGCACCATCATATCTTTAGATCAGCGGTCCCCAACCTTTTTTGCACCAATGACCACTTTCATGTAGGCCAATTTTCTTTTGGCTCGGCAGGGGGCGGGGTTTAGGGCAGGGTTTTTGGTGGCGGCGCAAAAAAACCAAAAAAACAATAAAGTGCATATTTGTTTATTACATTTATATTTATACTTTATTAAGGGATATCTCTCCATATCATGTATAAATTATTGGTGGTATAGGCAGCTCCCTTAATAAAAGTATGGGTAGGGCAGGGGGGACCATCACACAGGGGATACTATTACTGTATTACCTGTGTGTGTGGGGAACTATTATCTGTGGGGGGCACCACTAGGGCAGTATTACAGTGCCCCCCAGTTAATAACATTATCTGTATGTATAGCAGTTTATTAACTGTATGAGGGGCACTATAACTGTAATAGTGCACTAATAGTGTCCACCCACAGGTAATGTTATTAACTGGGGGAGCACTATTACTGTAATAGTGCCCTAGTAGTGCACCCACAGGTAATATTACTCAAGGGGCACTATTACTGTAATAGTGCTAGTGTCCACCCACAGGTAATATTACCTGGGTGTGTAGTGGGGGGAGTATTACCTGTGGGGGCCACTACTAGGGCTCTATTACAGTTATAGTGCCACACTCAGTTTATAATTTTACCTGTGTGTGAGGGGACTTATTAACTGTGGGAGGGGGGGGCACTATTAGCAGTACTCCCACAGGTAATATTACCTGTGTAAGTGTGTGTGGGGGGGACTAATACCTGTGCGTGGCACTACTAGGGCTCTATTACAGTTATAGTGCCACCCCCAGTTTATAACATTACCTGTGTGTGAGGGGACTGTTATTAACTGTGGGAGGGGGACTATAACTGTAATAAAGTGCTAGTAGTGCTCCCCCCAGGTAATAGTTTCCCCTCCTCCTCATACTGATACTATAGTTACAATTGCATGCTTACTTATGCAGCTCCCGGGATCTCTTGTGACACACAGCATGTGCGCACCTTCTATGCTGGTCCCAGGCCCCAGTGGCACCATAGCGAACGTTCTGGAGCAGCATAGAAGATGCACAAATGCTGTGTGTCACAAGAGATCTCAGAGCTGCATCAGTGATCAGGTAGTCCTGTGGACACTTACTAGGTGTTGGCCGATGCTCCAGTTCTGTAGATTACACGCAGCATAGCAGCATCAGCCCACACATAGTAGTATGCAGAGGTCTCCAATGACAGGGCGACCTGGTACCAAGTGGTCCACGGCCCGGTACTGTTCCGCGGCCCAGTTGTTGGGGACCTCTGCTTTAGATAATCCAATAAATGCATGATTTCCCTGAATTAAAAAGTTGTAACAAACATGCAAATGGTGCTCAAATGCAATGGGGGTGTCAAAGCCTCCAAGGGCTCTGCATTCAGAGGCTCTGGCACACCCATTGCAGTTGCGCCTAATTTTTGTATTTTAGCTTTTACAAGGAAATGGGGTGCGTCTATTGGACTACCTAAAGTTATGATGGTGCTCAGCATAAAATATCACCTAAAATACTCTGGGGCTGGTTTGATATTAAATTCTTATGACAGAAGTCCTTTAAACAAATCTCATCTACACGCTAAAACTAAAACCTACACTTCAAAGTGCCCTGAACTGCAAGTTTGAAATGCTGCGACAAAAAATGCTGTGTTTTATAGTGAATGGGATTGAATAGGAAGTGGATGGGATTCTGGCTAATCCAATCCACACATTGCAGAAAAAAATCTGCAGCACAAAAGCTCCATTTTCAAAAGCGCTTTTGTATTTGAAAATCGCAGCATATCAATTATACTTGCGGAAATGCTGGCGTTTTCTCTATAGGCGTAATATGGGCAGAAAGTCCACAGAGAAAAACTCAGCGAAAACGCAATGATAAATGCTGTGGAAAAAAATGTGATGTGATGTTGTCCTATGTGGCCACAGCCATGTAGAGAAATCTAGTTTTTCAGAAACACGTTTGGTGGAAACAGACAACCTTTACTGTGATGTCTGCATATGTTTTAATCAATTCTTGGCTTGAAGAAGTCATTAAAGGAAATTGTATTGAAAGGATAGTAATTAAGTGAAACACATGACCTGGAAATATTCAATCCATTTATTTCACATACTAGAAGTCAATAGCCTTTTCTTTTTAAAGTACATAATCAATGTCTAAAATTCATGCCCTTTCAACAATGTGGCTCATAAATAAACTTGATACAAGCAAACAAATACTATATTGGGTCACTGTGTAGTGAAAGCCTATGGTCTTATTCACAGGATTTGCAAGGTTTAAAGAAACACTAAACCAATAAGTGAAAGCTAAAATAACAAAGGATATATAGTAGCCCTCACAATTGTCAGTCTGAAAAATATTTTTTCAAAATCCTGACACAAACAGTCTTATAGAAATCCTACAGAGAACAATGGTGTAAATATCCTGCTGGATTGCTCCATCTTTGGCCAAAAACCAGCAAAAGGGGGATGACTTAGCAATGGGGGTGAAGGTTATTGAGCTTTCTGTCCTACTGCAGACAGGACACAGTACGGGGAGGCTCCTTTAGCAGATATTTGTATTAAAACCTGTCACATGACCATGAATAAGGAATCTTTCAGCCCTTCCTCCGTTAATTTTCTCTTTTTCCTTGCTTCTATTTTGTGTCATGTTACAGTTACAACTGAGAAATACATGGCCATGGCCGAGCACAGAGAATATTTCTCAGTTTTAACTGTAACATGACACAAAATAGAAGCAAGGAAAAAGAGAAAACTAATGGAGGACTTAATGGATTAATGGAGGAAGGGCTAGGAGACTTATTTTTAGCGCATTTTTTGGGTCTAGTGTTCCTTTAAATTGAGCAAACAACTGAGAAAGTCCCAAACAAAATTTAAGTTGAAAATTGGCTCCTCATATTTATTTTGTTGACGAATGTCATTAATTTACTTCATTTTACAGTGCATTGGAATGTATTTGTTTAAAATATATTTTTTTTACTGGTCCAATACATCTCAAGTCAAACTTTTTTTTTTTTTTTTAAATAACCTTAATTAAAGATTTCCTACAGTTTGGTGTATACAGCTCCTATAAGAACCTATGTTTACTGACTAAAAACTGTTCTTGCCAACATTAAGTGATGTTGTTCTGGGAAAACAATGTGTGAAGCATGGCCAATCCCCCCTATTAGTAAGGCCACTCTCCTTTTAGGGTGTTACCCTCTCCCCTTTTTTTAATTGTGTATTTATTAAAGTTTTTTGTTTCACAAAAAAAGAACAATGACAGTATCAATAAAAGGTGCAGTAAAAGGTAGTAGGAAATATAAGAGCATCAAGAGTACCAGAAGTATCATGTGCCACTCCAACAGGGTGGTTGCATAGAACAATGTAAACATGGAAAACAATCAGTGCAACCCAATTCAAAGAAAAAGAACCAAACCGAGACAAAGACATGGACAATGACAGATAGCACATAGACGCAGGCATGACCCAGATAAGAAAGACAAGAGCAGGGAAAAAGGAGGGGCCCAGGGTTTAATGATAGCTGAAGAGAAGCTGGGAGGCAAGTCCGGGGTGCATAGCAAGGAGGACATGGCAGATTTTTCAGACATTAATGGATAGAGCTTATTGGAAAGTAGCCATATCGTTCTTGTAAAGGTCATCAGGCCCAACAGGGGGATAGGAACTCTATTGACCAGGTTCGACTATAAGAGGGCAACGTGGGTACCTAAGGGTAACGTGGTTAGCATTACCGATTTCAAGATTCTGTGGCGTTTGGGATCACGGTGATATAGGACTGGAGCATAGAGAGAGGGATGGGTGTACCATCCATAAAAGAATTGAAAAGACGGAGCATGTGTTTAGCAAGGTGTGTGGCGAAGGTTTTGTAGTAGGGGTATGGGAAGCCTTCAGGAGCCAGTGATTTGCCGTTGGAGAGATCTTTGATAGTATCCGTGAGTTCATCTATTGAAATCAGGGCATTGAGGATGGCAAGAGCGGCAGGGGGTGAGGGTTGGGAAAGAGCAGGAGTTAAAGTAAGTCTTGAGTGGATGGATCATCAGGGAGTGGAGAAGGGAGAGAATAGAGTTTGGTGTGGTAATCATGGAACACACTAGCCATTTGTGCAGGGTTACAGAGGAGGTGTCCCCTGCGATGTTTAATGGCTACCGGGGAGGATTGAGCAGTTGTATCTCTCAGTTGGGCAGATAGAAGAAAATGAGCTTTGTTGCCTCGTTCATAGTATTTCTGTTTGGAAAACGTTAGTAACTTCTCTACCTTCACCATAGCAAGATCTTTAAGTTTGCCCCTGGTCGCCACAATGCCGCGGAGGGTAGTCATAGAAAGATGAAGGGACATTTGGCGCTCTAGGGCTGAGAGGTCCGCAGATTGTTAAGCTGCGTCCTGTTTAAGGCGTGAGGGCAGGGAAATATATATTCCTCGGGCTACTGCTTTATGTGCCTTCCATACTGTAGTAGAGTCAAAGACAAATCCAACATTCTGTGCAAAATATTGATTAATAGATGACCTTAGGAATTCCTGATAAATTGGTTTCAAGAGACACTTGTTTAGTCTCCAGTGGCAAATTGGAAGTCTAGGAGGAGGATCGGAGAGTAGTCAGACCAAGTTATGGAAAAGGTGAGAGGGAGGTCCGGGAAGTTACCCAGAAACAGGTCTATATAGGAGTGGGTGGTGTGGGGATGAAAGTAAAAAAGTAGGGTGCACTACTCTACACAGATAAACAGTACATAACTGCAAATAATTCTGCGGAACACCATAGAGCGCTGGAAGAGGTGGGGGGGGGGGGATTTGGCAAATGGAGGGATATCCCGTTGGTAACCTCTGAAGGGGGGAGGTTGAAATGATCAGGGTGGTAGATTAGAGGTGAGACAGTTTCACAAAAACCTGTTCTAAGAAGGGTACTTGAGAGATGTTCGGGCATAGACATTGCAAAGGGTCTAGCATTACCAAGTAGGGCTCAAAGGGGAGTTTTTAGAAAGTAAAATAGCAACACCGGCTCTCTTTTTATCTTATACAACAGAGTAAACTGTAGCGTAATGGCATAAGGTAAAATTAAAATTGCATGATCTGTCATGGTGCGTTTCCTGCAAAAAAAGCGATGTCTGCCTTCAGGCATCTTAATTCTCTAAGGGCCAGACGCCATTTTGTGTTAGAATTGAGACCCTTAATATTCAGGGAGACTATGCATGCCATGACAGGGCATACAGGGGAAGAGAAAGCAAATGATACCAGACATCAAAACTCACAGCAAGTGTGGTCCAGGGTCCTGTCAGCAGGGACAGCAACTCTCGAACTTGCCATGCAGTCCTCTCATCCAGGCTCCAGGAAAGAAACAGGAAAGGGGACACAAAAGGGAAAGGGGGATAAAGACACAAGAGACAACACAAAACAAAAAAAATCTGGCATGATATTTAAACCATATACTGTAGTACATGAGAGCTATGGTCAATAGATCGACCATGCATGGGACTAGGTTCCCATATGGAGACTGCAAAGAGAAAGAGGTAAAGGGAGAAAAGAAGAGGCAAGTACTCTGAGGACCTCATGTGTCCTAGGATGAGTGTGGGTCTCCAGGGAATAGGCAGGTCCAAGGTGACTGAAGCTACCGGAGTAAGGGAGAGGCAAAAGAAGTAGAGGGACAGAAAGAGAGAAGGGATAAAAAAAAAGAACCAGTCGGGAAAGCAAGCACTGTGCTCCGCCACCTGAGAGAGAGGAAGAACAAGAAACAGGTAGTAATAACCATAGATGTCCGTGGACAATAGAATGACAGAGTCGTGTCATGTACAGGATGAGTCCCTAGAGTCACTTATGCCTGGAGGATAAGGAGATGACGAGCCGGGAGGCCGGGTGCGAGGCTTCTTGGTGGGAACACGTTGACATGCAGGGACAGGAGCCGGAGGAGGCGGGACGAGTTCCCAGTTCGGCAGGTCAGGTATAGAAATGCCCAGGGTATCGCAGAAGGAGTGAAGGTCCATCATGGTGCAGCCCTCCCATCTGGCCATGAGACAACACGTAAAGCCCCGTGATAAGGGATGTTGTGATCTCACAGGGAGGCCTGGAGAGGGCGTAAGAGACGCTTTTTATACTAGCCCTGTAATCAGTAACACAGCAGATGACATCTCGTGGTTTAGGAGAGGAGCCTATCAGTCACAGGGCACGGCGAACACAGTCTTAATAGTATGGTCAGATTGTGCTTGAAGAACTTTGTTAAAGATGGCCTCTAGGGTGACTCTCAAGTCCTTATCATGGGTGGCCTCAGGAAGCCCACAGACTCTTATGTTAAGTTGTCTTCCCCTATTATCAAGGTCTTCAAGGTGTCGCTGGTAGTCACAAAGGGCAGTGTGTTGTGCACTGACCGTGGCTTGTAGCTGAGAAATGTAGTGACAGGTAGCGTCATGGTCAACTTCCAAAACTTCTATTCTATGAGACCTTTGCAGGTCTTGACGAACCTCAAGCAAGAGCAGTACGACACATATCTTTGACCTCAGCAATGAGTAATTTGAAATCGTCCCTGGTAGGTAAATGTTTTAGATATTCACCCCAGACACCAAAATCAGGGGGGTCAGTGCCCTGTTTCTGAATCAGTAGAAGATGAAAAGCGGGGGCAAGAGGCATACTGAGTCAAATTAGGGGTAGCTGAGAGAGTACTATTGTCCTCATGGGCAGAGTCGGTACGGAGGAGAGGGGTGCAGGTTGCTTGGATTAGCAGTATGGGGCCTGCCAGGGGTCTGGTGTGAAGCTGGTGGCACTGACCTGAGGACCCAAAAGGCCAGAAGGGGGTCCAGGAGGCTCTGAGGGCAGCATTGCAGGGCTAGCAGGGTCTTGTGATGGGCCTGTACATGCAGGAGGTGGAGGAGGTGAGAGGCCCAAGATGGCGGCAGTGGCAAGACACGGTGGCTCGGCCCAGGAGGGCTAGGAACAGCAGGAGGCTGTGGAGATTCTGGTGCAGGGGGCCAGTCCCTCAGCAGTTAGTGGTGCAGAGAGGTCGGATCTGCAGATCCTGGCAGTTGGGAGTGGAGCTCAGTCGCAGGGAGGAGATGCCACAGGTGCCTCTTTCTGAAATGGTTCCAGTTTCTCTCCATGAGGAGCGTCATGCTGGATTAAGGTGTCCAGCAGACCTGAGGCCGCGATGGACAGCGGTCCTGAAAGGGTCTCCGTCCTCCTAGATCATTTCTGGACCATGGCAGGGGCGGTATGGGGCTCAGAGTTGTGCCAGTCTACAGAGTTGGTGTAGTCAGGAGACAGACCTGTGCAGAGGTGCGTGCGGCTACATCTGATGTTAGGCCACACTCCACGCACCATTTTTGTGACATGAGTATGTTAATGTGCTGCCTAGACTGCTTTTTTGTGACATGACTGGCACATAATGTTGCCACATCACATATCAAATAACAGAGAGTTTGATGGAGGCTCCCACATGGTAAAAACTCAGTATCAAAATATCAACAAATTTATACCAGTTTTTGCCACAATTTGCTTGAAAAAGTGATGCAAATGTTTGCATACACCAAAATTGCACAAAAAACTTACTGTTTATGCTGGGCTCAACAAAAATAGAAAAAGTGGGACAAATTTATTAGGATGAAAGACAGAAATGGTGCCTTTTTGGCACAAATCTATGACTGCTCATAGTATGTAGATTACATTTT
The DNA here is from genome assembly GCA_947044405.1 of Leptodactylus fallax. Lineage (NCBI taxonomy): Eukaryota > Metazoa > Chordata > Amphibia > Anura > Leptodactylidae > Leptodactylus > Leptodactylus fallax. Next base: position 8,056,081 of record CAMRHE010000058.1, on the reverse strand, counting down.
CTAACATTTAACACATTTGACACATTTTACTCCAACAAACTTTTAAAACTAGCATGGTAATGCCAGTATTAATATATTTGGTCCTTCGTGTGGTCTGATCCTGCCCATTTTTTAGTCAACCTAAATACAGTAGAAGAGCAGATGCTATAAATTAGCCCATGGCTGCAGAATGAGATTACACACATGGTTTGTATTTCTCTATATTCTATTCAATATTAGAAATTGGCTGCTTTTCATCTCTAACCTATTGAAACAGCTATATGGTATCTGTTTGTTCCCGCAAGCATTACACTGCAACTCTGCTAGTACATTTTGGCTGTACAAGCACAAGCTCACTGTAAGTTCACCAAGAAGTCAACGGAATGGAAATGACTGGTGAGAAGAAACAGTTACCTTGCAATCGTATATTGAGGCAAATAAAAGTGAAATAATTTCAATGTCAAAGTATGTGAATTTATTTCAACATATTGGTTGTATGAATGTTCACAACCTCTCCAGGTCTCTTTTACTTAAAATTCAATCCAGGGAAGTTTTGTCAATATCAAAGACTGTGGGAATCATTAACGCTCTCACTTTCAACCTTGCCGTATTTTGTGTAGACAGACTGAAAGGAGCACTTGAGGCTGGTAAAATGTGACCATTGTTCCAGGCCTATTGTTTATCACATAATGTACCTTTCAAAGTCATGACTTTAACCAATGACATTGTCAGTGATATGTGGAGAAGAATGTTTCAAGTCATTAGTGAGAGGACAGCTAAAGTGACAGCACTGAAGACTTCAATAATACTGTTAGGAGAAATCATCATAGACTTTGTAATAATCCTACATGTTCATATTTACACTGTCATTAAAATTAATACATGCACATTTTGTATTCTATAATATTATTATATATTCACAGGCTGGGACTCGTCTAGTGTTGTATATAGCTACCATATAACAATGGTAGAAATTTATACACTTTGACAAGACATCAATATTACAGTCTCATAACCATATTATGGCTCCATACAACTTCCCAGTTATACAGAGAAGTAGTACTGCATCAACGCTCTACAGTCATGGCCAAAACTTTTGATACTGAGGCAAATTTTGATTTTTATGAAGTTTGCTGCTTCAGTCTGATGTTACGGTATACTGAAGTACAATTATAAGCATTTCAAATACATCAAGTTTATGCAAAAACTCAATATTTCTAGCGTTGACCCTTATTTTTCAAGACTTCTGCAATTCTCCCTGGCATGCTAAATATCAGCTTATGAGCCACGTCCTGACTGATGGCAACCAGTTTCTGTTTCTGTGGTTTTGTTTGTCCACACACATTTTGTGAATTGACCATAGGTTAGCAATGGGATTGAGAGCTAGAGAGTTTCCTGGCCATGGACCCAAAATTTTAATGTCTTGTTCATTAGGATTGCAGCCTTTTGTTAACCCTGTCCCAAGTTTTTTGCTGCTATCAATTTCTAAATGAGTTAATTTTTTTTTCAAATGTAATGGGAAATGTCTAATGTTGAATTTCTGATATGTGTCCTGTGTTCTGTTTTGAATAAGATATGTTTATAAGATTTCCAAATCATTATCATTCTTGTTTTTTTCACATTTTATACAGCATTCCAACTTTTTTGAAATGGGAATTGTAAATGGGGTTTGATACATAACTGCTGCACAATCTTAATTTATGATTAAATTCTTTTTTAATGCAAGACATAAATAACAGATTTTTAGATTAGCGCAATTATAAATTCTGTTTTACATTTAGGCTTATTAACAATTGACAGGTCAACAACAGCCATTTGTAGAATCACTCTTAGTCCATAGCAAGTACTATTGTTTATTTTGGTATAGTAGATTAAGGGACCTAAACAACAGGAAATAAAGCAAAAGGAACTAACATAAAAAGAGCACTAAATTTTATGTGTTTTTAGCTATATAAAATATATAAATATTGTATGTTGTCATCTAAAATTAAGCATGGTCACGCAAGACCCTTTACAATGGATCTAGGAGGCTTTAAATTGTTAGCATATACATCTGAAAAAGTTTAAGGGAACATCAGTGGCAAAAGAATCATCCCATTCATACAGGAAACAACGTAAACAGCAGAAGCAAAAAACAGGTTTGTTTTTGCATGTGCCTTTTAAGGTAAAAAAACACACAGCAAGAGGTGGGTCTAACATTTGGTTTGAATTGGCTCCATATAATGTGATGTATTTCCTGCAGTAACTGCAAATTACAGTAATAAAGTTTCCCAGCACATTGATCTATGCAATCTGTATGGGAATGAACGATTCCTTCATCCATATACAGTACCAATGATCTGCTGCATTTAAATGCAGCAAAACAGTGAGCAATGGTCAGGAACTAATGCTGCTTTTTTTTTTTTTTTTTTTTTTTCAATAGGCCGTTACCTGCTGTGTTACTCCAGGAGATAATGGCCGCCATTTACTTACTGATCTCTGCTCCTGCCCACAGCTTCCTCCACTCCCCCTCCAGGTGGCCCTGCAGCATCCCAGAGTGCTACTGCTTTAAGTGTTTGTCTTTTGTACTTCTGGATTGTGTTGGTATGTCCCGTCCTCTATGTTCTATGTTCTGTGTCTTGTATATACACTATTTTGCAGCTTTCCCTTGTTATTTTCCCCCTCGGTGTTCAAACCTTCCCCTTGGTTCAGCCCTGGTCTATCACATTCCACTGGGTGGGGTTGTAGGAGACTTTTGTCTCCGTGATGACCGTTGAGGGTTCTGTTCAGTTTCCTGTCTAGTGATAGCAAAGATTCTGTGCAGTTCATGCTGGACTGTGCAGAGAGGAGAACACCAGCACTGAGACTGTGCCTCAATGGTCATCCATATAGCCTCTAGGAGGATAGTGACTTGCCCAAGGCTCAGCCAGAGACAGCCCTGAGAAGGGCTTTAGGCTGTCTGGACTTTGGATTCCATGCCAGGAGGAGCAGTGGAGGACACTGACAGGAGGAGTTGACTCGGGCCTAAGCAAAGGTATCCAGATCCCTGTCTGGATCCCTGAACTACTGTCCCCAGTATCCCTAGCTGGGAGTGGCACAAGAGGAGTTGTAGTTGGAGAGAAGTCTGCCTTAGAGCCTTCATCATTCCTGGGCACCCTCCTAAGACCAAGGCTGGGGAGTTGGACACTGAGGAACTACTACCCCCATTTGGAAGCTGCCGTTTGTACCTTTCTCCAGTTGCTGAATAAAACTGTTATTCTGTTGAACTGCCTCTACTGGCTGCCTGAGTCGTGCCTGCTTCAACATCAGGGCCCTTCCGAACACCATCACACTGGAAGGTCCCCTCACTAACTGGAAGCGCCCCGGGAAACTACTACCACCACCATCAGGTAGTGCTGCAGGACTCCCCTCAGTGGTGTCCGACCCAAGAGCGGGGCGGGTGTGTGGTTGAGTGTGCTCAGCCTAGCAGGTGGCACGTCATCCGCCACTACTACTTCCATCCTCCGTTTCCCTTCATCTGGGTTGCAGCACCCCCGTGCATCCCATATCACATCGCTGACGCTGAACAATGTCAGGACACCACTAACACTATACACCATGGCACACAGCCATCCTGGAGGCTGAAGGGGAAGCGGAGGAGGCCATGGGCAAGAGCAGGGATGGGTAAGTAGGTCTGCGGGAGTACTTGGGTAAACCTCACAAAATGAAACTGCTATTATTATACTTTAGAGTATCTTCAGTCCCAGGTGCAGGGAAGGTGAATAAACATAAAATACACCTTACCTCTACTGGGCTCTGGCTTGACTTCCTGTTTTCTTCAGCCTCTTTAATGACATCGCAGACCACTGAGGCCTGGAATTGGGGCTCACTGATCATATGTGTCATGCCAGCGTCACTGCGCATAATGGCACTGGCAGAACTCAGGCTGGCAGGCCTCACCTGTCTGTGACCTCATTGAAGAGGCCTGAAGTCTGGCTCTGGATCCCAGGAGAAGTAACCCTGTTAGTTATCTTTTATCTCCTCCCCTGTGGCTCAACTCATTATACTCTGTGCATGGTGCACCCAAAAAATGTCAGGGTCTGCCTCAATTTCTCTTCATTTTCTACTGTCTGAACAGACCGTTATTGTCCCCTGAACTTCTGAGAACTACAACCCCAGCAGCCCCAGATCCTCAGGACCTCCTGAGAGTTGTAGTTTTATTCTTGCCACCTACTGTACCATTATCCTGCACTTATAGTGCCTGATCTAATGGCAACAATCTCAGCCATTTAATTCCTCAGATTAAGCTTTAAATTACGTTGAATGTAGAGTGTATATGTAGGCTGACCAAGAAATAGAAATGGTTTATCCTAAAATCATTAGTTCAATATTAAGCCTAAAGAAAGATGATGCAGGCACAGTAGCAACCAAATGTACAATGATTTCAGTCCCTTGCATGCTAGAATCTATTTACTAAAGCACAGAAATACAAAAAAGTTCCTATTTTACATAATAGATAGCAGCACACAATAAATACTGTGTTTTACCAGGCAAAACATTATGAGCAATCTGAACAGAAAGCTGTTCTATAACTATGCAGTTCATCTGACAATAAGTTGTAATTGCATATGTACCGCTGGATGTTCTGCTCACAGACGCTGAAGATATCAATATCTCAGAGTGAATTGGACAGTGATACACTAGTCAGTACACTGATGTTAGGGCTTTAACAATGCAGAAATTCACAAAAGAATATCTGACAATTGTAAAGGCATTGCAGAGAAAATACCTCTCTCCCTTTTGTTTGTGTAATGACAGATGTATTATATTTCTTAGGAATAGATCTTTAGAAAAAGCTATGGAACTATACAAATAATTGTTACAACCTATAGAGTGATATTCCTATAGAATTAACCTGTCCTGGATCTAGAGCTTCTAGACTCAAATATGTTCATATACGTGTGACTGTACTGTATGGTATTTTTCTAGAATTTATATTGAAAGTTATACTGTATTATAATGTGTTACACTCCATTGCTATTGAATCTGTGTTGATTTTGAAGTACCAATGTCTCAAAAGAAATTTCTGCCCTGCTTTGATTCATGATAAGTATTGTGTTGCATCCATGTATGTAATTGTAGGGGTTGCAGAGGTTGCAGGTTACTTACACATTAGCTGTGGTGTGATTTGATCACACACCAGCTCCTCCCACCCCAGTATGTCCTTCAGCTCCCCCCACCACAATGACTTCTCCCCATTCTCCCCATGTGGCTACTTCCCAACAGACCAGTAAATCCAGAAATCCGTCTTTATCTGGCCACAGTCTGACCTTCACACGGGCCCAGGTGAGGAAGGAGATGAAAAAGATCAAGGCGAGGAAAGCCGCAGGGCCAGATGACATCAGTGCAAGGCTAATTAAGACTTGCGGGGACCAGCTGTGTGGTATAATTACATATATGTATAATATGAGCCTGAGGCAGGAAATAGTCCCTGAATTATGGAAATCTTCTTGTGTGGTACCAGTTCCAAAGAAACCCCACCCTATGGACCTCAACGACTACAGACCTGTAGCACTGACATCCCACCTGATGAAGATCTTGGAGAGATTGGTTCTCACACATCTCCGCCCTCTAGTGAGCCCCGCTATGGACCCCCTCCAGTTTGCTTATCGGCCGGGCATTGGGGTAGATGATGCCATCATCCATCTTCTGCACAGGGCTCTGTCTCACCTGGAGAAAGCAGGGAACACAGTGAGAATAATGTTCTTTGACTTCTCCAGTGCTTTTAACACCATACAGCCCAGGTTATTGAGGGACAAGCTGGGCCTTGCTGGAGTGGACCACCACCTCTCCAACTGGATCCTAGACTACCTCACAAATCGACCTCAATACGTGAGAGCCCGAGACTGTGTGTCAGGTACCATGATCTGTAATACGGGGGCACCTCAGGGTACGGTTCTCGCCCCTTTCCTCTTCACACTGTACACTGCAGATTTTAGGTGTAACTCATCCAGCTGCTACCTACAGAAGTATTCTGACGACTCTGCAATAGTGGGTCTCATCACAGATGATGATGACAGGGAGTACAGAGAACTGAACCAGGATTTTGTGGACTGGTGCCACCGGAACCACCTGAAGATTAACGCGGGGAAGACCAAGGAGATGGTGGTGGACTTCCGCAAAGGCAGAAGCCCTCCTAAACCAGTGGACATCCTGGGGACGGGCATCGAGATTGTGAACACCTATAAGTACCTGGGTTTGCTCCTTAATAATAAGCTGGACTGGGCAGATCATATGGAGGCCCTGTACAGGAAGGGCCACAGCAGGCTCTACCTGCTTAGGAAACTGAGAGCCTTTGGAATCCGGGGGGCACTTCTTAGAACTTTCTTCAACTCGGTAGTGGCATCAGCCATCTTCTTTGGAGTGGCCTGCTGGGGGAGCAGTATATCAACCAGGGACAGAAATAAACTTGACAAGCTGATTAGAAAGGCCAGCTCTGTCCTGGGGAGCCCACTGGACCCAGTGCAGGTGGTGGGTGACAGAAGGATACTGTCCGTGGTGAGCTCCATGCAGAAGAAGAAGTCCCATCCCATGCATGAGACTGTGATCGCGCTGAGCAGTACTGTCAGTGACCGACTGCTCCACCCTAGGTGTGAGAAGGAGCGCTATCGGAAGTCTTTCCTCCCCACCGCGGTTAGGCTGTACAACCAACACCGACCTAAGCGGAGATCATTACATACAGAGAACTGAAATATCTCTCTGCCTGTTAAATCCCCCCCCCCCCCCGCTACTTCCTATCTGTCTGTCTGCTATTAATGTAATGTCTCTCACCTTGGAACATTCCTGTACATGTTGTATTTGTATTTGTATCTGCTTATCTTTGCTGCTGTAACACACTGAATTTCCCCATTGTGGGACTATTAAAGGACTATTATTATTATTATTATTATCACAGATGGTACAATGTAAGGCTAGGTTCACATTTGAGCTGGACTCTATGTTGTTCCGGTCTGCCGGGGGACCCGAACGATGGAGAGCCCGATCGCCAAAACAGCGCTTATCCACAGACACTGGCAGACCCCATAGACTATAATGGAGTCAGGCAGGTGTCTGTCAGGTATCTGCCGTTTTTATACTGAAACCAGCGGAGAGAAAAGTCCTCCATAAGGCTAAGGCCCCATGTTGTGGAGCATAGCTAAAAAACGCTGCGGAAAAAAAGCGCAGCAGAAACACATCACATTTTTTCTGCAGCGTTTTCCATTGCATTTTTGCAGCGTTTTTCTCTGTGGATTTACTTCCCCACATTGCGAAACGCTGCAGCAAAAACCGGGGTGTTTTACAGTACCTGTAAAGTGGATGGGATTCTGGCTAAACCCATCCAAACTTTGCAGAAAAATATCTGCAGCAGGAAATGCTGCGATTTGAAAAACAGTCACGTTTTTTTTAAATTGCAGCATGTCAATTATACCTACGGAAACAATGGCATTTTCTTATTAGTATAATACAGGCAGAAAGTCTGCAGAGGAGAACTGCAATGCGTTTCTGCAAAGATCTTTTCCGCCGCGCTTTATGGCTGTGGTTTGCTATGTGGGGCCTTAGCGTAAACTTATAGGGAGCATTTCCAAGGGTATAAGTGACATGCTGCGTTTTTCAAAAACGCGTGCTTTTTTGAAAATGCAGCTTCTCTGCTTTGTTTTTTTTTTCCGGTAATGGGATATAGCCAGAATCTCATTCACTTTGCTGGTACTGAAAAAAGCTGTTTTTTTTTTCCTCTGCGTTTCCGCAGCAAAAAAATGCTGCATTTCCGCAACGTGAGCCGTCAGCCTAAAGGATTTTGTTCTCCAACGATTTTTGGCAGTTTCTCTCCAATGGAGACTCCGCTGCAGATATGAACTTAGCCTTACCATGATCACTGAATCTCATCACTAAATCTCTGTTTTCATCTGCACATGCAGGCAAGAACAAGGGTCAATCGATCACAAATGCAATCAAAACTCCTTTGCAATGGCCTATATAAACTGGTCAGTGCAAAGTGAATAGGGAGGAAAGATCGCTACTGCTATTGTATCTTCCCATTCAGCTGTACTTTTTATTGGCAGCATAATCCTATTTACACAGGCAAAATGCTGCTGATAATGCTTGTTGGTCTACAGCACAACTGGACAGGGCAATTATTGTGGACAAGTGCTCCTATGTATGGTTCTGATTATCTGCCCAGGCTAAGGCCATACATGGCAGAAACGCAGCTGAAAAAAAAAAATGTATTTTACATTCCCAGTAAAGATATTGAGATTTCATTTAACATCATACACATTGGAGATAAACTGCTGCAGAAAACATACGTTTTTGGAAAATGAAGCATTTTAATTTTTTCTGTGAAAATGCTGCATTTTCCTCAAAGATTTACTGTATTTTTTGGACTATATGATGCACCGGACCATAAGACGCACCTAGGTTTTAGAGGAGGAAAATATTTAATATATGGGAGTTGTCGTTTTTCAACAGTTGCAAGTTCAAATCAAAGGTGAAACAGTGAAAAAAACGGCAGTTCGGCACTTTTTTTTATAAGTTTGTAGACCGGGCGTTTTCGGACACAGGGATACCTAATGTGTATGTGCTTCACAGTAATTTTCTACTTTTATATGTATTCTAGGGAAAGGGGATGATTTAGAACTTTTATAGATTTTTTTTTATAGATTTTTTTTAAACTTTTTTTTTTTTTTTTACTAATTTATTAGCCCCCCTTCCCCCCTTTGGGGGCCTGAACTTGCAATCATTTGATTGCAAGTCCCATAGACTGCAATACAATTGTATTGCAGTCTATGGGAGATTCTGTACATAATTACTGAGGCTGGTCACCAGCCGCAATAGTAATATTACTATGACAGGCCTGGGAGCCTTCATAAGGGTTCACTGGGACACCCGCTCCTCCGATGCCAGGGCCCACACATTGCCCCACTCGTGCCGCTGGATGAAGCCCTGCTGCAGGAAGCCGGCGGCGGCAGGAGTGGGGAGATACTGCGACCTGGCTCCTCCACCCCCCCACTCACATTCGGACTATAAGACACACCGCCCATTTTCCTCCCAAATTTGGGGGATAAAAAGTGTGTCATATAGTTAGAAAAATATGATATATAAGAGAGGCAAAAGTGCAGAACTCAGCAGAAAAGCAGATAACCCCATCCCACCGCAGGCATTTTTTAATTTTTAATTTTGACTCCCCACCTTCCATAACCCCATAACTTTTATATTTTTCTGTTCACAGAGCCATATGAGGGCTTAATGTGTGCAGAACAAATTGTTCTTCTTAATGGTATAATTTAATATTACATACAATGTACTGGGAAGCTGGAATAAAATTCAGAATGGGGTGGAAATGGAGAAAAAGTGCATTTGTGCGACTTTCTTACTGGCTTTGCTTTTATGGAGAAAAATTAAATGTTATCTGTATTCTATGGGTTGTTACAATTCCGAGGATACCAAATTTCACAGTCACCATATTCTGACACCTGTACCTTTTTTATATTTCAGTGTAAGGGAATGCATAGGGCATCTTTTTTTGCAGGGCCAGATGTACTTGTTAGTTATACCATTTTGCACATCCAAACCCTGAACACCTCCTGCCGCCTCCAACTCAAGAACATCCATCAAATCCGCTCTTTCCTCACCCCTGAAACTACAAAGATGCTAGTCCATGCCCTCATAATCTCCTGCTTTGATTACTGTAACACTCTTCTCCTTGGCCTCCCTGCAAATACTCTCGCCCCCCTCCAGTCCACCTTAAACTGTGCTGCTCGCTTCATACACCTCTCCCCCCGTTCTTCATCGGCCGCTCCCCTCTGCCAATCCCTTCACTGGCAACCCGTTGCCCAGCAAATAGAGTTCAAATTACTAACGCTGACATACAAAGCCATCCACAGCCGGTCCCTCCATATACCTCCGACCTAATCTCCCGCTACCTGCCCGCACGCAACCTCCGACCCTCCAAAGACCTCCTACTCCGCTCTGCTCTTATCCTCTCTTCATACAACCATCTCCAAGATTTCTCCTGTGCATCCCTGTGAAGAATATCGCCTCGCCCAGCCGCCTGGCACGCCTGCGATCAAACTTCTTTCTTAACCTCCCACTCACACACCGTGAGTAGACCGGGTCATAGGATAGAATGAAACGAGCGATATAAATTTTATATGTTTAATAACCCAAGTGGGTCGGTATGAATTAATAGCATATACAGAAATATACAATATTAATATGATCAAGCATAAACATACAAGCAAAAGAGCAATGATACGGCACAAAACAAAAATGGAAATAAAAGAGAGAGAAAATACCGGCATAGGATCGTAGTCCGTTTCTCTAGGCCACAGCAGAGTTTTGGGCCTAGGGCGCAAGCTTAAGCAAGTTGCATAAAACAATCCTTCTACATGTTGTCCAGAACAAAGTGAAAGGCTTCAGGCCTCAATGCTAGGTCCTCAATGCATTCCTCAGTAGGGCAAGCTCTCTCATCTTCTCCCAGATCAGAGCTCCTTACTGCCTCTTTGTTGAATGAACCCAGAATCCAGGTCTGCCCACAGCATATGGCTAGTGCCCCACCCACCCCTTGCACCCAGGCAGCCCCCCTTCTCCCTCCTTTGCAGAACCCTCAGAGAGATGGGTGAAGTTAAGGTCACTGGCTTGCTATCCCCCCATCGCCATCTGGCCAGGGATAATAAAAGTGCATGGCTATAGCAAGCCATCTCCAATGAACACACATAAAACCAGTGAAGCGTATCGTCCAGCAATGTAAAACCCAAGTTAAACACAACATTCCAACAGGTAGGGGGAGGACGGACATGAGCAAGTAAAAATACATTTCTAAGAAAGATGTACAACTGAGGGTCGGTTCATCACAATCCCCCATACTCTGGATCTCATTACCAAGACACATAAGACTGTCCCCCACAGTCACAAACTTCAAGAATGCCCTGAAGACTCCCCTATTCAGGAAGGCCTACAACCTCCAATAACAGTACTGTCACCAGACCACCATCTGTACAGCCTCTCCCCTCACCTTCTGTCTCTATCCCTCTTCCCTCATAGACTGTAAGCCCTTGCGGGCAGGGCCCTCTATCCCACTGTGCCAGTTGGTCACTGTTAGTATTATATTTGTCTTGTATATTTTGTGTACTGTATGTAAACCCTCAAATGTAAAGCACCAAGGAATTAATTGTGCTATATAAATAAACAATAATAATAATAATGATAATAATAATAAAAATAATAAGAATAATTTTGAGCAATGTCTGTTGCTTTGATCACTTTTTATTAAAATTTTTATCAGTGGCGAAATGGCATTACGGCTCTTTTTATGGGAAAAATATTTTTATAAGTTTGTAGACTGGGAGTTTTCATACACAGGGATACCTAATGTGTATGTGTTTCACATTATTATTTTTTTTTTTTTTTTAATTTTATATGTGTTCTAGGTAAAGGAGATTCAAAATTTTAATTCTTTTTATTTTTTTACTATGATTATTAGACCCCCTAGGGGTCTTGATCCCCATGAGATCTGATCACTAATGCATTGCAAATTACCGCCACTTCAATTACAGGCTGCATAGAACAGCTTGTAATAAAAGTTAATGCAAACTTGGGAGCCTTCAATAGGTTCCCGTCAATGGATCGACGGTCCCAGATCTTGTTCAGGGGACCCTCCCTAAAATGGTGTCGTCCTTCAGGAATTTGAAACAGATTTTTTTTCTCCTTGTCAAAAATAGACAATGATTTTGACGCTAAGTTTGAAGTTGATTTTGATGCTGAATTTGAAGTGAAATTTGAAGAAGAGTGCCACTGTATTTTACCTATTGGGCATGGCCAAATTCCAAATTCTGTGCCGTTAGTAAAGGTGGTATTTTCTACCTTAAATTCATTTCAATGGGATTTTTCAGACGGAATCTGCGTGAAGAACAAGCAGGACGCTTATTATTCCGCTAGCTGAATGGGAGGTAGATTTCAGAAGAAATTTAAAGTGGATTCTGGTGGCAAATTCAGCATCAAAATCTGAATCACATACCTACATGTAAACTTACCCTTAGGCCGGGGCCCCACGTCACGAATATGTAGCGTTTTGGCCGCGGCAGATTCTGGCTAATACCATCCACACGTTGCACAAAAATATCTGTAGTCGAAATGCTGCAATTTCAAATGCCATTGTGTTTTAGTAAATCGCAGCATGTCAATTATACCTAAGAAAACTGGCATTTTCCAAATAGGTATAATATAAGCAGAAAGTCTGCAGAGCAAAACACCACAGTGTTTTCTGCAACTTTTTTTTTTACAGCAATTTGCCACATGGTGCCTTAGCCGTAGGCTACATTCCGACACCGGAGGTGCAAAACGTTCATTTCTTACAGCCATCTTGCACCTAAGGGGTACTCAATTAAGTTAACAAATCCCCCATACATTTGAGAATATGGAGGGACCAGTGAAAATGGCCAAAAGGTAGAAAATCAGGTAGAAAGGGTTTCAAGTTATGACTCTGACTGGGTTCAATGAATATTTAGTGCCGTCATCTAATTAGCTTTATTTTTTAGATTCCATCTTTCCATTAGATACCTAAAATGTGGACTATAATTAGTTGCTGTGGGCAGTTTATCCAGAGACTATCCTGTGCTCAATGTAGTCTCTGCTTGACAGGAACCTTAGCATATGCATCATGATGTGAAAGCAATGCGATTTTAGCACTTAATTACTGGTGTTCATTGGAAGTGTCAGCATTTGCCTTTATTTTAATTTGAAAGTTGTGATCCAGTCTTAGAGATAAGACAATATGCCACTGACACTGGCATCTATGTGAAAAGAGGCCAGACTATTTTATTGCTCTTAAACTCCTTTCAAGATGCTGCAATCAAAATCTTTTAGCCAGTGAGACATTTATTCTTCTAAATGCCTCAGGCAAACTGTAAAATCTACACATGTAGCCTGGCACTGCACTGCATAATGCATGACCATTCAAGACTGTAATATCTTTGAAGAACTAACTGAAATAGGAGCTTGAGCTTTTATCATGGGCATATGGCACCACCAGATGCCAATATAGAAAGTTCATAACACTCTCCATGAAATGGAATTTCTTCTTAGCTGGTAAAGATTTATTTTCTTAAAAGAGGAGTCTAACAAATATGCATAATAGCCATCTTACTACTCTAACTTGAGGTCTTAGGAGAAACATATGCAAGTTCATTACTATGCTTTAACTTTGTTATCACACTCAGTTTAAGTGAGTTGACACACAAATTAACATTTCTAATTCATCCGTATGTCATTGATTACTGGGGTAGATACAATAAATTCCAAAGCCTCATGCTCATGGTTGATAACCAGAGTCTCTGCAGCTGTACACTGCTCCATAAAGTACTATATCACGGTAGGGAAAAATACCTCTGTAATATTATGTCTGATGGACCATGCCACCAATTTATCTCAATGTCTGTGGGTGCCATATTACAGTTCAGTACTTGAAGATTGCATGTAACCATAATTTGCTTATGTATATGCATGAACCTTCATACAGTACATGACTTGAAGCAGGTATAGCATTATCATATACGTTTTTACTTCAGCTTTAGTGTCTGCTTTGCCAGTTTCATTCACAGTTGACATTTCAATATGTGATCTATCAGCTCAGGATATTTTAACTTTACATCTCGACACAACAAACTTAAGGAGGCAGCATGTATAATGTTCCAATTAGCATATATAGCCCAGTCGAGCACTTGCTAAATTTCCTTTCATCGGCATTAATAAATCTATTGACATGATAGGAACTATACAGGTCAGAAGTTGAATACACAATATACTTTTACTTAAGCTGTGAAAATACGCCATGTAGTTTTTGGCAAAAATATATGGCTGTTGGATGAAGCAGTCCTTATGGCTACATGCCTTCAGTTTTCAAGAAGAATGCCAGCTTTAAATTTAGAGATATTTCAGCCGAGCTAAGATTAACATTCAGGAAATGATTATATATCCACTATGTAATTTCTATGCTATAAGAAGCTATTATTTTTAATGGAAGTTCTTCTGAAACAATAACCCCAGGTCTAAACTCTGCTAAGCTAAATGCAGTGATTTTCAAAGAATAAACTGAAAGATGTAGCTTTAGTGTCATTTGTAAGCCATTTTCTTGGGTACACCTTTAGGCCAGGGCCGAATGTTGCGAAAAAGCTGTGTTTTACTTACCTGCAAAGTGGATGGGATTCGGGCTAATCCCACCCACACATTGCAAAAAAAAATCTGCAGCGGAAATGCTGCAATTTAAAAAATGTTTTTGTAAATTGCAGCATGTCAATTTTCCGTATAGGTATAATAGAGGCAGAAAGTCTGCAGAGGAAAACTGCAAAAGAAACTGTGATGCATTTCTGCTGCAGTCTTTTTGCATTTTTTGCAGCGGTTCGCTGCATCGGGCCTTTTGCCTTAGCCTGTTATACAGTACTGTACATGCACACCTTTACAGAAAACAGAAAAAGTATTGTAAACTGTACATTCATACATACAGTGGGCACGAAAAGTATTCAGACCCCTTTAAATTTTTCACTCTGAGTTTCATTGCAGCCATTTGCTAAAAGCAAAAAAAGTTCATTTTATTTCTCATTAACGTACACTCAGCACCCCATATTAACAGAAAAAAACCAGAAATGTAGATATTTTTGCAAATTTATTAAAAAAGAAAAACTGAAATATCACATGGTCATAAGTATTCAGATCCTTTGCTGTGACACTCATATTTAACTCACATGCTGTCCATTTCCTTCTTATCCTCCTTGAGATGGTTCTACTCCTTCATTGGAGTCCAGCTGTGTTTAATTAAACTGATTGGACTTGATTAGGAAAGGCACACACCTGTCTATATAAGACCTCACAGCTCACAGTGCATGTCAGAGCAAATGAGAATCATGAGGTCAAAGGAACTGCCCAAGGAGCTCAGAGACAGAATTGTGGCAAGGCACAGATCTGGCCAAGGTTACAAAAGAATTTCTGCAGCACTCAAGGTTCCTAAGAGAACAGTGGCCTCCATAATCCTTAAATGGAAGAAGTTTGGGAGGACCAGAACTCTTCCTTGACCTAGCCGTCCAGCCAAACTGAGCAATCATGGGAGAAGAGCCTTGGTGAGAGAAGTAAAGAAGAACCCAAAGATCACTGTGGCTGAGCTCCAGAGATGCAGTAGGGAGATGGGAGAAAGTTCTACAAAGTCAACTATCACTGCAGCCCTCCACCAGTCGGGGCTTTATGGCAGAGTGGCCCGAAGGAAGCCTCTCCTCAGTGCAAGACATATGAAAGCCCGCATAGAGTTTGCCAAAAAACACATGAAGGACTCCCAGACTATGAGAAATAAGATTCTGTGGTCTGATGAGACAAAGATTGAACTTTTTGGCATTAATTCTAAGCGGTATGTGTGGAGAAAACCAGGCACTGCTCATCACCAGCCCAATACAATCACTGCGATTTTAAAAAACGTAAGCACTTTTGAAAATGCAGCTTTTCCAATGCAGATATTTCTCTGCAATGTGTGGATGGGATTAGCCAGAATAGGTACTGTAAAACAATGCGTGGGGCTTCAGCCTAAAGGGAACAACAGAAAAGTACAAAACTGTAGAAAACACTACGTAAATTACAAAAGCATGAAATATATAGTACTGGGTAAAAGTTTAAGGCTGGGGCCCACATGGCACAAATGCTGCGGTGTACAGTCTAGCGAATCCCATCCACACATTGCGGAAAAGTACGCAAAGTGGATACGCTGCAATTTACAAAACCATTGTGAAAATCAAAACCGATGTAGAAAGTCAATTGTATCGGAATAAGGCCAATGGAAAAAGTCTGTACAATGGTGACTAATGAGTTAATCCACAATTGAGTTGTTGCTATTGTCTTCTATTTGTGTGTCTATAAACCATTTCTTATTTTGAACGTCATTGATGTCCTGAGTATTATTGTGCTGTAAACAGACTTACAAGCCAAATCAGATTGATTTTGTAGGATACATCCTGTCATATTGCCCTCTGGTCCTAATAAAGAAAACCAAGCTACATAAAAATTCATATTTGTCCCTTACATATGAGCCAAAGTTCCAGCACATGCCAAGTATGTTGTTCAGCTTGGAGATCTCACCAAAGTCAGCTCATTTATCTCTAGTTATGATTCTAATTTGCCAGTAATATTTGACAGCCTCTAAATAGGCAATGCCATTTTGTCACTTTATTCAGGACATGTTTTGATGAGTAACTGGAACAAATTTCTCAACAACCTTGTCCAGAATGTAAACAGTCCTAGCTGCCAATAGTTTCCAATAGCCTTTTCATATGTCTAAAAATATTAGAATTGGAATATTGACAATGGTAATTTTTTTTTTATGCTATATTTTATATAGCAATTTTTGGAAACTATAGAACGAACTGCAAAAAGAGATTCATTGCAGGAGAATGAAACTTGTTTTTCAGCTTGGTTCGAAAAATGTACTTCGCAATTAAATGCTATCAATAGCTTGTACAAGTAATGAAGACCCCTAACGTCATGTGAATATAGTGTTAATTTTTGGAATGACTGTTAGTATTATTAAATTGAGCTAATATTTATTTATTCCATACATAGCAAATTACCATATAAAACAACCACCATAAAACATCAATTATCCATTACATCCCAAACCAAAAAATATATCCCTCCCCTCTCCCATCTTTTGTGTCCACAATGACCCTCCACTTATTCAAAACTATAATTTCAGCAATTCACAGATACTATTGTACTTGTACACCCTATTTCTTTACAATTCTAAAACAGTGATAAAGTGATGCCTTTTCCTCCCCACATTTTGAACATTAAACTTTATAATCAGATGTATATTAATCCAATGGAACAGTGAAATTACAATGTACTCTATTAACAATATTAAACATCATTTCTCTATATTGTTCAGAAATAATAACTTTCCTCACACTCCTTAAACCATTTACTAATTTGTTCATAACTACTTGAACTGGGAGGTCAATTTCCATATCTCTCTTCCATCTCCCCGATTATATAAACCGCTCCCTAACTTGTATGTGTAACAGGAAGCATATGTGTGGACCTGCTGTGCCACCTACCCAAGGAGTCCTGGTATAGGTGGCTGCTGGTCAAGAACCAGACAGAATCTGGCATGAGGCATTAGAGGGTACAGTACTCTGTGATGTCACGCACATGCGCAGTACGTTTGCACTGCACCTAACGAGGAACTACAATTACAAATTACACGCCCCTAAAGCCCATTAAAGCTAATTTTGGATATCAATAAAACTTATTTCAGACTAAAGCAGCTGCAGACAAAGAAGATAAAAACAGCTTTGGAAACTATACAACGGCCAGCAAGGTACAGTGTGTAGTTTATAATGTAATTTCATGCTGACAGACTCCATTTAAATTAGCTTGAAACATAGTGTAGAACACTCTTAGGGCTCCTAGAAACCTATCTAACTTCTAGCTCTCTAAGGCAAACACAGCAAAGTTATGTCAAGGTGAAAGTGACATATATGTCTATGGAAAAACAAAGGTTAAACAGTGGATACAAACTCCGACTTCAACCACACACTGTGCTGACACTCGCTTTTACACATTTTAAAATTTAAAACACTACAAAAATGACCCTTTTTTGTGGGAAATATGCTTTCCCGTGATTTTTTTAGACAGAGGTGGTGGTAATATTGCAAAAAGCAATGGTTTTATAGAAAAATTAGCCCATTTTGATGGCTTGTAAGTGCTAGAAGCTCAAGTTGAAAAGTGATGAAGAATTGGCTTTTATAAACCAACACTGTGTTATAGTGGCCGCAGGACATGTCTGCCTGAATGGTGGCAGTGATGGTATCTATTTAGGAGTAGCAGGCAGCATCAGCAGTACAGTAAATGGAAGATGATGATGAAGGGAGACAGTGACACCACTATTTGAAAGGCATCAGCTGGAGATGTTTGAAAATCCTCATGGATCCATGCCTGATTCATTTTGATAAAAGTAATTTTTCCCATTCTACCTGTGGAAAGTTTTGTCTTTTCAGGTGTTACAACGCCACCGGCAGCACTGAGCACCCTCTTGGCCATAACACTTGAGGCCAGACAAGATAACACTCCCATGACAAACTGGGTCAGCTCTTTCCACTGCTCTACCCTATTAGCCCAGAGTTTCATGGGGTCAGAATTATCTGCTAGGGCTATATGTGCAGTCTAGGTACGACTGTACCTGCTGGTGCAGCTGGTGGGTGTCAGTTGCCTGTTGTGCCTTCGGTCGGCGCTGCAAGCTTAAAAGTTTCTGGTTCATCATCTTCCATATACTGTATTGGGCCTGGCTGCTACTGTTTTACTCCTCCTGACACTTGTGGTACTGGCAGAGGAGGTGGAGTGCTGGCTGAGTGAGGTGGACTGGGAGCAGGCAGAGGCAACCTCAGTTTGTGTCAGACTGGCAGTTGCAGTGGTCTCCCTAAATGGTGTGGCTATACAGCCTATCCTGAAAATATAAAAAAAAAAAAATCTCTTTGGGAAGCAGGGAAGAATTCCCCCATTTTATCTTTATAGCAAGGGTCTACGAGTACTGCCATCCAGTACACATCTCTCTGCTTGATGCTAATAATACACTTGTCACCGTATAAGTAGCGGAGCATACAGCCTGTCATGCTTTCCAGAATTTGTGTGGGCCCAGGGGCCTGCCATGGTTGGTGTTCTTGGCCAGCGTGGTCATCATCATTATCATAATCATCATCAGCAGCAGCAGCTAATGTTCAGCCTCCTCCCCCTGGCTGTGTCTGTGACATATTAAGGGCCCCCTCTGTCTTCCTCCTTTTCCATTCTAGGAATCCCAGTTCCTCTACCATAATGACCCTAACCTGGATCCTCATCCTCCTTCATCAACACAGAGTGACTAAGTGGTTAAAATGTTCCTTCTCTTCCATCCCTTGTTGATTCAGTTTAAGGGTTTCCTGTAAGATATACAATATATCACTGATGCTGCAGTCATCCCTGCTGACAAACAGCTTGAGAAACCGACACACTTTCCTCATGAGCCTTCAATGATGTATCTCAAAATAACCCATTGTCCCTGTGGTCTGCTGCATAATCATTCACCGCCTTCTGCTGCTCACACAGATGCTCCAACACGTTTAAGGTGGAGTTCCACCGAGTTGGAATGTCACATATAAGATGTTGCAAAGGCAGATCGTTTTGTTGCTGCAAACCAGGTATGGTGTTTTCTGCCATGTAAGAACAGCTGAAATGTGCAGAGATGTTTCTGGCCATGAAGAGCACCTTTTTAAGCCACTATACAGGTTAACAAAGCGGTGAATCACCAAATTAAGGACATGTGTTACTCATCTTAACTGCAACAACATTATTGTTGCCATTGTCAACGGCAAATCTGCCCAGCTGGAGCTGGCGAGGAGGATACACCGAAGCAGATTCTCTGCTGTGTGGTTCTTTTGATCCAGGCTCATTAATTACAAAACCGCATGGCAGTGCGTTGCCTTACAACCATGAAACGAGGATGGAGGAGGAGTGGAAGCTAGTGGGAAATGGTCCAGAGAGGAGGATCCAAAGGAGGTAGATGGACCCTACATGGAGTTGGAACTGGGCCTGCACAAACGGGGTGGAACTAGCTCCTGGCCTTGTTGCGTTTCTGGATTGTGGCTGCAAATCATTGACAGAGTGGGCCGTGAAAGCCATGTATTGTCCTTGTCCATAACTACTGCTGCACGTATCGATGGTGGCATGCACCTTCCCCAAACTGAAATGTTCAAGGAAGGCCCACGTTCTCTGACATATGGTGATATAATGCAGGGACAGCTTTCCTAGAGAAATAATGTGGCTAGGTATCCACCATTGAGGTTGAGCACATGCTATGACTTGATGTGGCCTGCCTACAAGGAAGATCATGGGGAGAAGTAGAACAGCCTTGCTCACTTCCTCTGCCAGCACCACTGCCACTGTCAAGTCTATTTTTCCAAGTAAGAGAGTGATGCCTTTTCATGTGAGTATTTACAGCTATTGTTCCTACATTTGTTCCTGCATGGCTACAGCTAAGTTTCTTCCTGGAGGCATTGGAACCCCTGCGAACATGATCGCAGAGATCAGATGCCTTTACATTGCAGACAGGCACCTAATAAAGTCTCCAAGGGCTGCCTATGCATAATCCTATTAGGCCGTGCCAAAGTTATGGCCTAATGGAATGCCTGTCACAAAGGTAGTGCAAAGCATTATAAAAGCAATCACAAGATCAAAAGTTTAAGTCCCCTAGGAGGGCAAAAAAATAATGTAAAAGAAATTAAATTAAGTTAAAAACCCCCCAGGAAAAACAGACATTAAGACATTAAACCCCATCTTGAGCAATTCAGCTGTAATGTTATTTTACCCATACACTGAATGATAAAAAAATCTAAAAATATTATAACAGAATTGCTGTCAGTCACTGAAAAAGCACTATAAAAAGTGATCAAAAAGCATTATGTTCCCCAAAATGGCATCCATAAAACATCAGGCCTTCCCGCAAAAACTACGCCATTGTGCAATAAAAAAAAAATAATTAAGTTATGGATCTTGGAAAATTGGTGATGGAAAAAACAAAAATGTTATTACAAAAAGGGTTTTTGCTTTGGAAGAGTAGTAAAATCTAAAAAAAAAAAAAAACTATATAAATTTGGTATCAATTTTATTGTGAATACATTAATCAGGTCATTTAAGGCACATTGTGAATGGTACAAAATTTATAGTAAAAAAAGCAATGGTAAAATTTTCTTTTCCTTCCGAGAAAGAGTTAATTGTTTGGTCACCAAGGCCTAAAACAGGCTCGTCACTAAAGTGTTAGGTAGTACAAGGAGTTATACAAAACATGGTAATAGATACTAGAGAGAAATGCCTCTGCTTTTATTAGGTTGTTTTCCTGCACCCCTTCCCTTTGCTAAAATGACTTTCACTCTGAAAACCCCTGCTCTGTCCATCCCAGGACTCAGTTTGTTCAGATCAGTACAGGTCATGTAATCTCTATATATGTCTTGCATGATCATGGGGCTGTTTCTGACAGAGAGAGACAGTTTCGGAGCAAAACCTCCTCTATCAGTGTATAGCAGCTAGTCTCCATTCACAAGTTTAGAGAAAACTAAAAATTCCAGATACAGCATGCAGAGGGGTAAAAAAAACTGCTATAAACTGCAGAATATTAGTCATGTAATGCCCAGGGATAGGGTTATTCCTCATGTACATACACATAACAGCTTATCCTGAAAAGTCACCAGAAACAACAGGTATGCTTTAAGATGACAGTTATGAAGTTAGGAAGTTATAATATGTATTATAATATGCATAGAAATACACACGTGGACAAAATTGTTGGTACCCCTCATTTAATGAAAGAAAAACCCACAATGGTCACAGAAATAACTTGAATCCGACAAAAGTAATAATATATAAAAATTCTATGAAAATGAACAAATGAAAGTCAAACATTGCTTTTCAACCATGCTTCAACAGAATTTTTAAAAAAAGAAAACTCATGAAACAGGCCTGGACAGAAATGATGGTATCCTTATTGATGTATTGATGAGGATTTTGTTGCAAAACCTTTTGAGGCAATCACTGCAATCAAACGATTCCTGTAACTGTCAATGAGACTTCTGCACCTCTCAACAGGTATTTTGGCCCACTCCTCATGAGCAAACTGCTCCAGTTGTCTCAGGTTTGAAGGGTGCCTTTTACAGACGGCATGTTTCAGCTCCTTCCAAAGATGCTCAATAGGTTTTAGGTCAGGGCTCATAGAAGGCCACTTCAGAATAGTCCAATGTTTTCCTCTTAGCCATTCTTGGGTGTTTTTAGTTGTGTGCTTTGGGTCATTATCCTGTTGCAAGACCCATGACCTGCGACTGAGACCAAGCTTTCTGACACTGGGCAGCACATTTCTCTCTAGAATCTCTTGTTAGTCTTGAGATTTCATTGTACCCTGCACAGATTTAAGACACCCTGTGCCAGATGCAACAAAGCAGCCCCAGAACATAACAGAGCCTCCTCCATGTTTCACAGTAGGGACAGTGTTATTTTCAAGATATGCTTCATTTTTCTGTGAACATAGAGCTGATGTGCCTTGCCAAAATTTTCGATTTTTGTCTCATCTGTCCATAGGACATTCTCCCAGAAGCTTTGTGGCTTGTCAACATGTAGTTGTCAACAAATCATAAAAAAGCCAGACTGGAATTTGCCAAACTACATTGTGGGTTTTTCTTTCATTAAACGAGGGGTACCAACAATTTTGTCCACGTGTGTACCATAATAAGGAAAACTAATTTGGTTTTAAAGCTTTACCATAGAACAGAGATTAGATTGACAGTGCTGAATGGGAACATCTTATGGCCCAATCATTACGTCTGATCTTGCCAACTGATTATAGAGGCCCTGAAGTTAAAACACCATTGGAAACATAACATTTAATCAATATTAGCTGCTTTTCCAGGCTTCAAGGTTAATGTCACTGTAATGATGACCTATCTCTTGTCTTGTCATTTAATCCTTTCTTCCACATTTGATGTTACTACAGCTAAATTTCAAGATGAAAGTATGATCACATTGTTTGACTACTATGTAGTGTGTAAGTACAGTAGGAGGGTAAACTGGTTAATGTAAAATTATATCAATGTTTTACATGTAACTGAGCTTTAAAATGATTTTGGTTCAGAACAATGGGTTAATATCTATAAATGTTCTTTTCTTTAACAAGAAATGTTTTATGGAAAATCATGTTAACTAATCTACTTGTGCTTTTCACATTTGCTATTTTCTTTAGGTGAGTATTTGTTTTCTTCCCCTCATTCATGTCAGTGCTTGTGTGTTCATCCATGTTAAGCTTGTGGCAACAATTAGAGAAGGGCTGTGCGTCTACTAGTACTCTGCCAAAATATTAACTGCTTGCCCCCGAGCTCAAGTGCTTCTTACTGCAGGAGTGTGTAGCTGGCCTTCTCAGTTTGCCTTGTTCTTAAGCATGATTTCCTACATGTGTTCTCAGAATATGTTGGTATAATGTACACATTTCTAGTGTCACTATAAAGTACATAGAACTATCACTCCTATACTGTCCAAATAATACTGTCTGCAAACAGCACTCTCATATAGTGATAAGAAGAGTACACCTATAAACAATTGTGTCATCTCGGTGACATTATCAGCAGAGTAAAGCATTATTTTATGGTTATGTAAGGCTGTGGTCACACTAGCAGGACTTTTGCAAGCAGGACTTTTCTCTCTGCCAATTTCAGGCAGAAAGTGGGTGGAAACCCAGTGGACCCCATTATAGTCTGTGGGGTCCGCGGGTTTCTGCAGGTAACCGCTTTTTAAGTGGATAGGGTTTCTGTTTTTCTGGTCCCAGAGCGGTGAACCTACCATCAGGCAGAAAGTGTGGTAATGTGGTCATCCCTTGTGGTAATGGTAGTTTATCCTACTGTAGTGTGTTGTTTATTCCAAAATTCTGTGCTGATACATTTTGAATATATATCTCCATAGAATTTTATCACAGCTATAACTTGTGTCCCTTTAGTTTTGCATATTTTAAAAACATTATGTACCTAGTGATCTCTAACCCAGCATTTTTTGTTGCAGATTTTGCAACCTCAAAGAGGTTTTTTTGGGCCAAAGTCAGGAGTGGCTTAAAAAGAAATGGAAAATATAAAGGAAGCTCTTAGACGTTTCTCTTCTGCTAAATCCACTCCTGACTTTGACTCAAAAAAACGCATCAAAATCTGCAACAAAAAACACTGCCTTTCTGCAACGTGGGGCCTTAGCCTAACTTGGACTTTTTCCAGACCAGAATTATCAGCCTGTCACTCTTGACTTATGTTATAAGTGACCTCTGACCCCTGCTCTACTCAAAATCATCACATTTTGCACCTTGTTTAGAAGGTAAGTTTGGTGATTTAAATAGGTTGAGAGCTACAAAGGGACAGACAATTCATGTAACAGCTCTATAAAATCTACATTTCACTGGAACACTTTTTTATCATAGATATAAAATAGAGCACAGTACATGTAGGCTTCACAGGCTCTACATTGCATTACTCAGCACAGCAACAAAGGAGCAAAAAGCTCCTACTCTTTTGTAACTAACTTTTTTCCTCCTGATCTATTTCTTGCTTACCACTGTTCTTTCTTGAGATACATACTATGAGAAAGAGTGATAGCTTAAAATAACCATACACGTAAAATAAAAGCAACTAAACATAAAACATAGTTGAAAATCATAAAACAATCAGCAGTAAAAGAGTGTATTTATCTCCCCCTCCAAAATAAAGTGTGTTGAAAAGATGTGTTTCTTTTCTGTTGTTTCAAAAGTATTATACTGCATGATAAGTTAATAGGTTGACAATATAATGACAAATTGAGAGCGACTCCAAATTACAGTTATTGAATATGTGGTATACCTAAAAAAGCAAATAAATGATAAATATGATAAGTGTTTTCGAGTGGTGGGTCTATAATTAATGCATTCATTTATGGTCTGTGCTTTGCTATTACTTCACACTGAGCATATCGTTAACCCTCAGTGCTGTAATAGTAAGGCACAGAGATATAGCAGACCAGGAGATTCCAGCTCCTGGCTGTATTATAACAAAGGGTTTACGCCTCTTCTTTGCCCCCCTCCCCCAGTAAGATCATGGGGTTCCGAAGGTTTGCAATGACTGCTTAGCTGTCTTACCCTTTTCCAAATAGGCAGTCTATGTACTATATACTGCAATACATACACACGTGGACAAAATTGTTGGTACCCCTCGTTTAATGAAAGAAAAACCCACAATGATCACAGAAATAACTTGAATTTGACAAAAGTAATAATATATAAAAATTCTATGAAAATGAACAAATGAAAGTCAGACATTGCTTTTCAACCATGCTTCAACAGAATTTTTTAAGAAATAAAACTCATGAAACAGGCCTGGACAGAAATGATGGTACCCCTGAAAATCATGTGACCAAAGGGACATGTTAAATCGAGGTGTGTCCACTAATTAGCATCACAGGTATCTACAATCTTGTAATCAGTCAGTGGGCCTGTACATTGGGATACAGATACTCACTGTGCTGTTTGGTGACATGGTGAGTACCACACTCAACATGAACCAGAGGAAGTGAAGGAAAGAGTTGTCTCAGGAGCTTAGAAAGAAAATTATAGACAAGCATATTAAAGGTAAAGGTTATAAGAGCATCTCCAAGCAGCTTGATGTTCCTGTGACTACAGTTGCACATATTATTCAGAAATTTAAGATCCATGGGACTGTAGCCAACCTCCCTGGACATGGCCGAAGGTGGAAAATTAATGACAAATCATAGAGAAGGATAATACGAATGGTAACAAAAGAGCCCAGAAAAACTTCTAAAGAAATTAAAGGTTTACTTCAAGCTCAAGGAACATCAGTGTCAGATCGCACCATCCGTCGTTGTTTGAGCCAAAGAGGACTTCATGGGAGACGACCAAGGAGGACACCATTGTTGAAAACAAATAATAAAAAAGCCAGACTGGAATTTGCCAAACTACATGTTGACAAACCACAAAGCTTCTGGGAGAATGTCCTATGAACAGATGAGACAAAAATCAAAATTTTTTGCAAGGCACATCAGCTCTATGTTCACAGACGGAAAAATGAAGCATATCTTGAAAAGAACACTGTCCCTACTGTGAAACATGGAGGAGGCTCTGTTATGTTTTGGGGCTGCTTTGCTGCATCTGACACAGGGTGTCTTGAATCTGTGCAGGGTACAATGAAATCTCAAGACTAACAAGAGATTCTAGAGAGAAATGTGCTGCCCAGTGTCAGAAAGCTTGGTCTCAGTCGCAGGACATGGGTATTGCAACAGGATAATGACCCAAAACACACAGCTGAAAACACCCAAGAATGGCTAAGAGGAAAACATTGGACTATTCTGAAGTGGCCTTCTATGAGCCCTGACCTAAATCCTATTGAGCATCTTTAGAAGGAGCTGAAACATGCCGTCTGTAAAAGGCACCCTTCAAACCCGAACAACTGTAGTAGTTTGCTCATGAGGAGTGGGCCAAAATTACTGTTGAGAGGTGCAGAAGTCTCATTGACAGTTACAGGAATCGTTTGATTTGGTGATTGCCTCAAAAGGTCATGCAACAAAATATTAAGTTAAGGGTACAATCATTTCTGTCCAGGTCTGTTTCATGAGTTTTCTTTTTAAAAAAAAAATTCTGTTGAAGCATGGTTGAAGAGCAATGTCTGACTTTCATTTGTTCATTTTCATAGAATTTTTATATATTATTACTTTTGTCAGATTCAAGTCATTTCTGTGACCATTGTGGTTTTTTCTTTCATTAAACAAGGGGTACCAACAATTTTGTCCACGTGTGTAAGTATTGCAGTATATTGTGCAATCAAGTGCCCTTGTAGGACCTTAAAAAAAAGAAAAAAGAAAAGTGAATAAAGTTTATTTTTTAAAGCATAAAAAACAAATAAAAAATAAATAATGTAAGCAAAAAAATAAATACAAGAAGTATTGTTTTGTGCCTATAAATTCGAAGTATCCAAACATAATGTTAATAATCCCATGTGGTGAATGCCACAACAAATAAATGAATGTGAGTATGCACAAAATAATTTTCTATCTTTTCTATCCCAAAAAAAAATGCAATAACAAGTGATCAAAAAGTTGTACATGCCAGAGAATACAACATATGTAACTGACTGACTGGAAGATCCAGCCATTCAGCATAGAAATTACACTGAATAAAACATAGGTATTAATAACCTGCACTGACTGGATGTTTGCTAGAGCCTCTCGATATTTCAGAGCGGTACTACACATTCTGTACTGTCCCTTATATGTGACACTATGAGTTGCTCCTTTGGACTCTAGATGAAGGTGGCCCCATTTTATTTTTCAGTACACTACTATAGGACCCTAAAGAAACCCCTGTCCTCAGCATAGAAAGTGATTTACATCTTCCAGCTGCTATTTCTGACTTTTATATTTAATATCTTTACATTTATTAATTGCTGGACAACTTTCTGTAACCTTCATTTCCTCTGATTTTGGGTTAACATTTTGAGGCTTTGTAACCAGTTATTAGATTTCCATGATGTATTGTGTGGAATATTTTCAATTTACAATGGTCGCCCAAGAACCAATTATTATGGTAGTTTGAGGGACCACTGTTCATTATTATGAAATGCAAAGAATAGAAAAGCAGAAACCAATGAGATGGAATAAAAAGAAAACAAGTTGGGTTCAAATATTTGCTGGTAAAAAAGTCTGCTCTAGGTGTCGAAAAGGGACCGTATGACAGGTGGAAATCAAATGTTCTTTTTAAAGCTATAAGAGACTCCTAGACAGATCCTGAAACTCAAATCCACTTCTGGTGCTACAGTATGTGGACAATATTTCATTGTTAATGGCCAGGGAGCAGAAACACAAGAAAAATAAAGTTAATGTAAAAGTACTTTTTTACTGTATAACACTTGAGAAGACACCTTTTAAAAATTTGAAGGGCTATTTTCTAGAAATCTTTATATCTTAAAGCAAATAAAAATGTCAAATAAAATCTGAGAATAAGAAAATGACAAAACGTCTTTCATACCATTAAAAAATAAAGGATATTTTAAAAGCAAGATAAACAAGTAAAAGCATTTTTAATAATGCATGTATCTATTGATTTCTAAACCCTTGGGTATTTGTTGGGCCAAGTTCATGTTATGTTTTAAACTAGTCTTTCAATGCTTATGGATATATTTCAATTGCAACTTAAAAGCTGTAACGGCAATTACTTAACATATATTGAAAGCTTAATGCTCCAAACTCTTACCTGAATAATTCAGACACTTAATTCAGTTAAATGGTGCTTACACTGATTGAGTCAAAACAAAAAGCAACAGTATGCAATAGCTGTGTAACTAACATCTATAGAGACATTCTGTAAGAAATATCAATAGAACTTCTTCTATGGTATATAGTCATTTTAGTCATTTCTAAAGTAACCCATCCATGTACTATACTAGCGTGGGAAATCTGCATAGGAAATGTTTCTTTGCTCAGTATGATATAGTGGATTCTAAGCTTAAAGGGGTTGTCCAGAATTTATGTTTTCATGGCCTATGATTAGGATAGTGGCAGAGTGGCACTACTGCAGCTCAGCTACCATTGACCAAAGCTACCTGCTTCTGGGCCCATGTTATGTATAGTACAGTCATCGGAAGCGACCCTGTATGGCTAATCGGTGCCTCACACAGGTCAGATATTTATGGCCTATGTTAAGGATAGAACATAAAAGCAAATCCTGGACAACCCATTTAAGGGTAAAATGCAAATGTATTTATTCAATATTGTACACTGTTTCCTGTAAAATCTCATTCACATAAATGAGGCAGAGAAATCTGAACATATAGAGGTATTTCTTATGGATACATGGACTGATATGTAATGTCTGTTCTCACCTGACAGGAGATTAAAGGAAACCTGCCAGCTTGGAAATACATGCTATTTCAGACAGCCTGTTTTAGAGCAGTAGAAGCTGAGAAGATTGATATATAGTTTTGTGTTAAAAGATTCAGTAGAAAGGCTGTAGGATGTAGGAAGGCTGACAAATACTGATCAGGACCGCCCACTTAAGCATAGAAAGAGCAGGGATATCAATCATTACATTACAAGATATGCTGAATCTTTTTACACAAAATTATACATCAATCCACACAGCTCATCCTACTCTACAACATGATGCCCATATACTAGATAAGAGATATCCTCTAAGATCTTATGCGATGGAATGTAGTAAGCAGCATTTAAAGGCATCAGACATTGATGGAAGGGATCTTTACAGTAAAAGCAGGACACGGTTGATTTCTACTGCAAACATTGGGCTTAGTTGTGCACCAGTTTCCCTACAATGTTCAATTAACTAGTCAGATGACTAAACCTGAGCACCAGACACATGTGAACAACCTTACACTAGTGACACTGTGTCTGCGTATGTCTGGGCTACTAGTCCCACTTGCATTTCTCACAGTATATACTGAATATTTTTTATCTACAGTTAATCTAAAATGAAGGCATAATAACATCGGTTTCCTCCAGTTTTTTTTTACCTAAAACTGGACAGGGTCAAAGTGATGAATTTTACATCAGTTTAAATAAGGAGAGCCTAACCTGAGAGTGCAATATTCTATATGTTATAAAGCTACTAATTGTGAATATTAAGAAATGCTGGATGGCTTGCACCAACCTACATACATTTCCATAAAAAAAAAACTTAAAATGTACTTTGAATAAATGTATATTTACTTTTAAATGACAAGGCAACATTTTCACCTCATGCACCAATTATTTGGTACACACAGCCATTCTTGTAGACGCTGTATCATGCATTTTCATATGTCTGTGTCTTAAAATTGTTATTCCGTGGACATCAGCAGTTTCCATGTTGCCTTTGTGCATAGCAGCAGTTGTTTTAACTTTTCTTGAAGGCAATCTCTCTGCTGTGTTATCTCTTAAAGCAGCCACAGACTAAGGTATATCTAAACAAAAGCAAGCAAAAAAGCAGGTAGGCTGGTAGGGTATAAGACAAAAAGCGGACTAAAAAGTCTCTAGTAGGAAATTAGTGTTGATTCTGACCAGCAATACTTTGACAATATGATTCAAGCTCTGGGTACTGTGTCTAAACCACATAGTCAAAGAAGACTTGTTTCCATGTAACTTTTCAACTGATCTGCTATTGCCTCCCATAGCTACTCTCACTATTCCTGTTAACTAAGATGTTTTACTTTAGTTGATATTTTCTGCTATAGACCATACAATCCATACATGCATACAATCCAGAAAGGATATCCATTATAACTGGGTAATCTATCCATGAGAACCATACCTGACCATATGTTCTACTAGGGCATATGAACATCGAATAGGAGGTCCTAAATAGAAACTCTTAAAAGGGGTTATCCCGTCTCCAGCGTCATTTAAACTTGTAACTTAAGCTAATTGAAGTGTTGTACTCAGTACATTGATTTATCTATTTTGCTCTGTTTATCAGAAACAGCTGAATATGTGTCCTCAGTATATCCAGTTCATTGCCTTGGTTTCAGACGAACTCTCTGGTCAGACTGATGACACAGTTGCTGTTCCTAGCCACCTCTATTCCCTTTATCTTTCACTGCCAACTTCTGAGCCTTGACAAGGACTAGAACAGTGCTTGATCACTGCTTCTCTGCTATCTGTCATACAGTGGGGAAAAAAAAGTATTTAGTCAGCCACCAATTGTGCAAGTTCTCCCACTTAAAAAGATGAGGCCATCCTGTAATTGACATCATAGGTAGACCTCAACTATGAGAGACAAAATGAGAAAACAAATCCAGAAAATCACATTGTCTGATTTTTAAAGAATTTATTTACAAATTATGGTGGAAAATAAGTATTTGGTCACCTGCAAACAAGCAAGATTTCTGGCAGACCTGTAACGTCTTCTTTAAGAGGATCCTCTGTCCTCCACTCATTACCTGTAGTAATGGCTCCTGTTTGAAATTGTTATTAGTATAAAAGACACCTGTCCACAACCTCAAACAGTCACACTCCAAACTCCACTATGGTGAAGACCAAAGAACTGTGGAAGGACACCAGAAACAAAATTGTAGACCTGCACCGGGCTGGGAAGACTGAATCTGCAATAGGCAAGCAGCTTGGTGTGATGAAATCAACTGCAGGAGCAATAATTAGAAAATGGAAGACATACAAGACCACTGATAATCTCCCTCGATCAGGGGCTCCACGATCTCACCCCATGGGGTCAAAATGATCACAAGAACGGTGAGCAAAAATCCCAGAACCACACGGGGGGACCTAGTGAATGACCTGCAGAAAGCTGGGGCTAACATAACAAAGGCTACCATCAGTAACACACTACACCACCAAGGACTCAGATCCTGCAGTGCCAGACGTGTCCCCCTGCTTAAGCCAGTACATATCCGGAAGTGTCTGAAGTGTGCCAATAAGAATTTGGATGTTCCAGAAGAGTATTGGGAGAATGTCATATGGTCAGATGAAGCCAAAATAGAACTGTTTGGTAGAAACACAACTCGTCGTGTTTGGAGGAGAGTGAATGCTTGGTTTGCATCCAAAGAACACCATACCTACTGTGAAGCATGGACCAGGACGACTTATCCGTGTACATGATAGAATGAATGGGGCCATGTATCGTGAGATTTTGAGTGCAAACCTCCTTCCATCAGGAAGGGCATTGAAGATGAAACGTGGCTGGGTCTTTCAGCATGACAATGATCCCAAGCACACCGCCAGGGCAACGAAGGAGTGGCTTCGTAAGAAGCATTTCAAGGTCCTGGAGTGGCCTAGCCAGTCTCCAAATCTCAACCCCATAGAAATCCTTTGGAGGGAGTTGAAAGTCTGTGTTGCCCAGCGACAGCCGCAAAACATCACTGTTCTAGAGGAGATCTGCATGAAGGAATGGGCCAACATACCAGCAACAGTGTGTGCCAACCTTATGAAGACTTACAGAAAACGTTTCACCTCTGTCATTGCCAACAAAGGATATATAACAAAGTATTGAGATGAACTTTTGTTATTGACCAAATACTTATTTTCCACCATAATTTGCAAATAAATTCTTTAAAAATCAGACAATGTGATTTTCTGGATTTGTTTTCTCATTTTGTCTCTCATAGTTGAGGTCTACCTATGATGTCAATTACAGGACGGCCTCATCTTTTTAAGTGGGAGAACTTGCACAATTGGTGGCTGACTAAATACTTTTTTTCCCCACTGTATTATCGCAGTCTGAGTGATTTGAAACCAATAGCCTAGACCAGGGGTAGGCAACCTTTTTTGTATGGCGTGCCGATTTCAATTAAAAAATCACAGATGAGGTACTTGGACTGCCGTGCAATAGTTGTAAGTCTGACGACCCCTACACTAAAGTCATATACCAGAAACCATAACACAGAAGAGCTGCCACAAGATGCTTTAGGACACATGCGTTTACTGCTATTTCCTGGAACACATCTGTACTATTCCATTAGAAGCAATGAAAGTCCATGTGCAGCCCCCAATTAGTGGTAAATGTGTCCAGGAGTACCGTATGGCAGCAGCCTTATGGTGAAAACACACTATGTATCTGGATGCAGCTATATTCTTAGGCCACTGGAACTTTTACTTCAATGTAAAGCTGTGTTGACATGGTATGTTTTTGCACAAAAATTCATGCATATTTATTGGAAAACTATCTGCGTTTAATTTGAATGAAACCACTGGGCTGCTGTACCAGGGAAATATGTCTCGCATGCCAAGAGTGTGCCGGGGTTTGCCGATCCTTGGTCTAGAACTATCCAAATATATTCCTACATGAGTTGGAATATGTTGTTTAGGCATGGGTCTTTAAGACAAATTTGCATGTACTAGTACAGATGTGCATGAGCGCTTCAATACAATCACTGAAATTATTGTAGTTTCTCCTAATATACATTAGATAAATGTGCAGAACTATGTGAAAACACTGAAGAGCAAGACACATGAGGGGATTTCAGCGCTGAAGTCAATGGAATTAAGAATGGAGCTCTTGTCTGTACTGACGGTTGCAACTCATTATCAGTAACTGCTAATTTGTAGATTCCATATATGAATTGTAAAATTGTGTTTAATAATGACTGGTGTGTTAATATGTGGTTTTGCTAAAGTTCCTTGGTGAATAGGGGATCAGAATAAAAAATTAACATTAAAAGGACCTCTATAATATGATAATGATATGAGGTATTTACATGTATGATCCTGGGCTTATCAGAGAAACTGTATGTTCTGCAAGCTTCAAAAACACTAGATAACATTTATAATGGAATGCCTTAAATAAAAACAGCAGTTCAAAGTAAAACTAGCATTGGCAAAGCCTTCATAATGACAACTATCAGCTATGGAAGCTTACAGCTGAAATATTACTATCTAGAGACAATTTGTGACATGATGCTTCCATAGGCAGAGCAATAAATTACCCCCAGGAACAGATAAAAAGAG
Source organism: Leptodactylus fallax (assembly GCA_947044405.1). NCBI lineage: Eukaryota > Metazoa > Chordata > Amphibia > Anura > Leptodactylidae > Leptodactylus > Leptodactylus fallax. The sequence continues at coordinate 8,023,099 of CAMRHE010000058.1, read as the reverse complement.
CAGGCAGGCAAAGGAAACCATAAGTTAATTAGTTGAAGATGATCAGTTAATCCATATAAGGAATGAGATTACGACAAAGGGCATGTGGGATGCATTGCAAAAGCAGCATGACATAGCCAGCTTATACTGTAAGCTATTTCTCTTGAGAGAACCATATCAAATGAGACTCTGTCGATAAAGTGAAATTCAGGTGCAAGAAACACATTGCTTGAAGCACTGACAAGTACCTGGCCATGGTTACAAACAGTCCTATGAAAGGCCAAAAAAAAAAAAAGGTCCATCAAGTTCAATCTATAACCTTACAGTGCTGATCTACAGATAGCCAAAAAATCCTGTGAGGCTGATGCCAATTGCCTCATGTCAGAGGAATAAATTCCTTCCTGAGTCCAAATCTGTCAATCAGTATAAACCCCCGGATCAACTTGTCTAACCAAAAATCTAAAACCCATAACCTGTAATATTGTTCCATTCAAGAAAGACATCCATGCCATTTCTGAACTTGCACAATGAATTCACCATCACAACACAGTGAGTCCCATAGTCTCACTGCACTTACAGTAAAGATTTCCTGTCTATGATGCTGTCTATGATGCTGGTGAAATGTAGGAGTAGAGTATGTCCCCTTGTCACTGTCACCAGTCTAGGAATATAAAGATCATTACAAAGGTCTTTGAGCGGACCCTTCATGTGTTTGTCCATTGTGATTAGGTCTCCCCATAGACGTCTTTTTCTAAAATGAATAACCCCATATCTGTCTCTGTACTCCAATCCATACATTCCTCTAAAAATTATTTTGGTGGCTCTTTTCTGAACTCTGTTTGGTCAGTTATATCCTTTTTGTACACTGTACATGTAAGGCCATACTAGTGATTTGTATGGAGACATAACTATGTTTTTGTCAGCTATGTCTCTTTTGATACATCTCATAATTTTATTTGCCTTGGAAGGAGCTGCCTGGCACAGCTTACTTACTGTTCACAAAAATCCCAAAATCCTTTTTAGTGGTAGTCTTATTTTATTTCTTTGATCAAAATGCATAACCTTACATTTGTCTATATTAATTTTCTCTTGCCAAGTACCCGCCCGTGCTTCCCGCTCCCTTAGATCCCCCTGTAATATTCTACTATCCTCCTCAGTTTTGATTTCTGTACAGTGTTTAGTATCATCTGCAAATATGGACACCCTGCTCTGTAAACTCTATCTCTATCAGGTCATTAGTAAACACATTATAAAAAAGAGGACCAAATAATGACCCCTGTGGCACCCCACTTGTGACTGTGAGGCTAATTCAATTAACAACTACCCTCTGTTTTCCATTACTGAGCCAGTTGTGAACCCAAATGCTATGCTTTCTCCATGCTGATATGGTATTATAAAGTTATTTTCATTGAAATACTGCAGGTTGGCATCTCTTAGAAAACACTGAAATATTTTACCCACCACTGAGGTTAGCTTACCAGTCTATAGTTTCCAGGCTCACTTTTTACCCCTTTTTGAATATTAGGACAACATTTGCTATGCGCCAGTCTTGTGGGACAGAGCCTGTTTCTATAGAGTCATTGAATTTTAGGGGTCTGTCTATTGCTGTGCTTAATTCCTTCAGAACCTGGGGGTGAATACCATCCGGACCTGGTGATTTGTCTATTCTAGTGGTTTTAAGACTCCTCTGCACTTGCTCCTGGGTAAAGAAGGTGACATTTAATGTAGAATTTACTTTATCTCTGGTCATGTCCCCAGTTATTTAATTTTACTCTGTAAATATAGGAGAAAAAAAGTTATTTAATTGATTTGTTTCTTTCTAATCCTCCTCCACCATTACTCTCAGATTATTTTAAGGGGGCCCACAGTCTCAGCTTTAAATGTCTTGTTATTTAAGTAATTGAACAATATTTTGGGGTTATTTTACTTTCCCTGGTGATGGAACCTCTCTGTCCCAATATTTGCTGCCTTTATCTGTTTCTTTTAATACATCTTGTTTTTATACTTATAATCATTAAGCGCTTCATCACTTCCCTCCTTGTTTCCCTTACAGTTTTGTTTAACCACAGCAGTTTTCTTTAGTTCCTAACATGTTTATTCTCATACGTCACGGGACATATCCATGATGCTTTTAAAAGGTCACATTTAGTCTGTCTACTTTTGCATTTAGGGACATTTTCCCAGTTCATGGGATGAAACTTAGCTTTTCTGAAGTAAAGTGCCTTTGTATCTCTTCCACTAAACATCTTATTAAAGGATACTTGAAAATGCATTTTATTGTTACCCAGGTGACCCCCGAACCTCCAGTTTTGATATTCCCCACTTACCACACACACACACACTATCATATAATACAATGATAATACTGCCAAATGCAGCAAATAGTATACAATATCCAGAACATATTCATTTAAATAGTCTGCAAAATACTACAATTTACAAGAGTTCCCAGATAATACCACTATGGACACTATAGTAATTCTGAATTGTTTTGCCTTGCTTTTGGGGGTTCCTGCTCGTTACAGTCTCAGCACAGTAATCAGACTTGGTAACGAGCTGTGCACCTGTGTCCATCACATGACCATGGACTGATTTTTATCCACTGGCAGTAAACAGAATGAATGACAGCAAGCAGAGATCTAGAAAACTGAGAGGAACTGATATAGAAAGTACATTGGAAAATTGTATAACTTTTTATTATACAAATTAAAACATTTATATGCTGAAAATGAACAACCCTTTTAAGGCTAGTTATATAATAAATGTGACCAATTTCTTGATTTTAGTGAGTCCATTTGCTGTGGATCATTAGTGAAATGGATTGACAATATCTACCCACTGTATGGTTTACAAACAATACCTGGACCATTGACGTTAATAGGAAAGGTCACCTGTGATCAAGTGGAACTCGGGCTTTTAAGCAACAATAAATTAAATTTGTTCATATTAACTCACTCTGTCAGGGAACAAATGATTGGGAAAATGACTTTTTTTATCAATTATTTCAATCCTTGTGTAGCTATTCATGGGATAATGTTAAACCCATACCAGCTTTCCAATCTAATGGTTATGTGGTGAGTTGCAGTATTCCAGTCTTTTTGGGAGCACGTTGTAACATTGTATTAAATTGGTTTCATGAGAAATTAGAGTCTTTAACCAAATTCGGGCTAAGAGAAGGTACATCTGTATTGTATGCTATATATGAACAGGCTGGCTCACAGAGCGTGCAGAGTGGTAAAAACCTAAGACCTCCATAAAACTCCTTATGATTATTAACAGCAAGGCCAAAGTGTAGGTGCCTGGTATATCAACAACACTGTTTCTTGTGCATTGTGGTGTGGATTTAATATACAACATGATGCTATATCCATTTCTTTGAGATTAATTTATTGGGTTTTTTATGCTATATTTGATATTTGGTACATTATCTTGTTTGTTTATAGTGATTATGGGAGTATTTAATTCTATTGATATTGTATTTATTTATTTGTGATAATTACTAATTGTTATATTGGACTATTTTGTAGGTTTAGAGCACCATATCATTGGTGTCCTGCTGCATTTGGGTCTCATTTATTAATGAGCCCCATGGACCTTTTTGTATGCCTTTAAATGTATACATTTTTCAATAAATAATTGTATATTTTTGGATGTGCACACATCTCATATGTGTTGGCATGTTCCTTTTTGCTTAATGAAGTGATTACAATGCATGTGTACCACACCACCATTATTGGCTGTGCCCCCTTCATTTTTTGGTTCGGTACAGATTAATTTGGGATTTTAAAAAATTCTTTATTTCATCCTTAAGATGAGAATCATGGAGTGGTATCATAACCACATTGTGCACCTCATTATCTCATTACACTACAACTGGAGCAGCTGCTTCTCTGATAACAGAACTCATAAACTTGATAACATAATCCAGAAATTGTAATGTTAACAGCTGCTACCTCTGTATCTTTCTGTCATACAAGATCTGCTTTACACACATAATAAATACCAGTAATAATCTCCATCTAATACTTAGTTTTGCTTTTTGACTAGCTAAGATAATTTACATTCAAAGGTAACAAATTGTATGAAAAACATGAAACTAGTGAATGTAAAACAGCAAGTAGAGCAACAGGGTTGTTTAAATGCAACACAAAGTGATCACATGTAGGACAGTCTAGAAAACCTTGTCTGTGACTGTTGGAGGTGTGAAAAGGTTTTTACAAGGGAAATCCTTAAATAGCTCATAAGGATGTCTTAAGGTGTCAAAAACATTGTACTAACATTCACTGGCAGTAAAAAGCATAATAGCTAACAGAACCACTCATGTTGCTTACAACATAAGTATCCTTGCCACCCAATATATATATATATATATATATATATATATATATATATATATAATAACAATAATTTATCAGACGCTATAGATAAAGGACAGCATTATTCAAATCTGAAAAATGCTACATGCAAAAAATAAAAAAAGACTCACATTTACGTACAGTTATTTATCATGCACAATTCTTAATTTCAGATGGTAGGAATAGAGTGTGATTCCCTTTATCTGTTGAAAAGCCCAATATTGTATTGACTAAAAACTAAAACTGACCTTAGATGAATAGTTTATTTTATTCTATAAGCATTCTCGTGTTTTTTGTTATCAGAATGTTCATTGTAAAAAGGGCATACAGCAATAACAATACCCAAATATATGAGCAGTGAAGTCATGAAGTAAATATTACAATAGTACCATAGAATTTAATATTGAAGCATGAACTATAGAAGTGTGTTCCCATCCTGCACATTTTTGCACAAAGGCCAAATGTGAATATACTTTAGGCCAGGGGTAGGCAACCTTTTTTGTTCGGCGTGCCGATTTTAATCAAAAGATTAGGTACTCGGAGTGCCGGTCAATAATTGTAAGTCTGACGACCCCTAAACTAGAGTTATACACCACAAACCATAACACAGAAGAGCTGCCACAAGATGCTTCAGGACGCATTTGTTTACTGCTATTTCCTGGGACGCTCCTGTACTTTCCGATTAGAAGCAATGAAAGTCCATGTGCAGCCCCCAAATTAGTGGTAAATGTATGTGTCCAGGAGCACCGTATGGCAGCATCCCTATGGTGGAAACACACTATGTATCTAGATGCAGCTATATTCTTAGGCCACTGGAACTTTTACTTCAATGTAAAACTGCGTTCACATGGTGCATTTTTGCACACAAAAAAATGCCTGTGTTTTCTGTGCAAAAACACATCCTTAATACAGAAAACACACCTTTATACAGAATAATGTCTCGTAGTGGCCCCTGTACACGGTATTATGTCCCATAGCGGCTCCTGCATATGGTATTATGTCTCATAATGGCCTCTGCACACGGTATTATATCCCATAGCGGTCTCTGCACACGGTACTATGTCCCATAGCGGCCTCTGCACACAGTATTATGTCCCATAGCCACCCCCCGCACACCGTATTATGTCCCTTAATGGCCCCTGCACACCGTATTATGTCCCATAGCGGTCCCTGCACACCGTATTTTGTCCCTTAGCGGCCCCTGCACACTGTATTATGCCCCATAGCGGTCCCCGCACACCGTATTATGTCCCATAGTGGCCCCTGCACACCGTATTATGTCCCATAGCAGCCCCCGCACACCGTATTATATCCCATAGCGGCCCCTGCAAACCGTATTATGTCCCATAGTGGCCCCTGCACACAGTATAATATTCTAACTTTTAGAATATTCAAATTTTCGCCACTCACTAGCTATTATTATACTGTGGGGTCTCTTCAGAGTATAAGTATAATAAGCGGAGCCCCCGGGGAGGTGAGGAAACATAAAAAACAATGTAACTCACCTTTCTTGTGCTCCGCTGCCGCTCTGTTCTCTTCGGGCGCTTCTGCCTGTTGTCAGCAACCGCTGATTGGGTCCCAGGAGTCACGCTGGGTCATTATGCGTAATGATGCCGGATGTGACCCCTGAGGCCCTGTCAGCGATCTCTTACATCAGACAGAAGCACCTGCAGAGCACATAGCCGCAGCGGAGCGCAGGACAGGTGAGTTAACATTGTTTTTTATGTTTCCTCACCTCCCCGGGGGCTCCGCTTATTATACTCAGGGGTCTAAAGAGACCTTTCAGTATAATAATAGCAGTTTCTTTTCAGCCGTGTTTGGTCCGATCGAAACTGCTGGGTGAGGACTCCACTGCCGTGCCAGGTAAGTAAGCCTCGCATGCCACTCTTGGCACACGTGCCGGGGGTTGCCGACCTCTGCTTTAGGCCAATATTAATGAAGTAAATTTCTCCAAAACCACATGTGGCTCTCTCACCCCTTGAATATAACTCTCTAAGAGTAAGGCTCCACCTTGCACAATGCAGCTAAAAAACGCTGTGGAAAAAAACACAGCGGAAATGAATCACATTTTTTTTAAATTGAATTGCGTTTTTGCTGAGTTTTTCTCTGCAGATTTTCTTCCCTTATTAAACCTATAGTGAAAATGCAATGTTTCCACAGGTATAATTAACCACTTCTGCACCGCCCATGGACTATATACGTCCAGAAGGTGGTTGTCTAGTTCTGCAAGGACGTACCGGTACGTCCAAGCAGAATTCAGCAGCTGCACAAAATCGTGCACCTGCTGAAACGGGGAGCTTCCCTGCCATCCCTATAGCTGTGTATACAGCACTCAATGAGCACTGTATACAGCGCTATGGGCGCCCTCTTCGGCCGCCCTCTGACCCAGCGGTCACATGATCTGCTGGGATCAGCATCTGTAAGAGCTGTTGGGTCCTACAGGACCCAGTTCAGCTCTATTGTAATGTGAAAGTAACGTGCGGGAGGCTGTATTATTCCTGCAACTGGGGATAAATGTACCAACCCCAGTTACAGGAGAAATCAGCCTCCCCAACAAAAAAAAAATCATCAGATGTCCTCAAAGGTCTATTATGACCTTATGGGGACAAAATGTAAAAAAAAAATAATAATAATACGCCATAAACACAAGGTTATAACCCCACCCCCGACGACGCCATACAAAATTAAAATTACCGTCGTGGAGAGTAAAAACTATTTTATAAAGTTTTTTAGTAGCACTTTGTGTTATTAAATAAAAAAAAAAAGAAAAGTGAAAAACAGACACGTTTTCCCTCCTCTTTTGTTTAGATTTTCCCGGATACAAAAAAAATTAAAACACATGTAAAAATAAAAAACAACATAAAAATAAAGCCCTATGCGTCACCGAAAAAAGACGCAGAAATTAGTTGAATAACGCATATGATAAAAATGTTACAGCCCTCAAAACCGCACATACAAAAAAACTCGAAAATGTGTCTGGTCTGGAAGGGGGGTAAAGCATCTGGTATGGAAGTGGTTAACATGCTACGTTTTTCAAACACGCATGCATATTTGAAAATGCAGATTTTCCACAGCGTTTTTTTTTTCTGCAATGTGTTGATGGGATTAGCCAGAATCTCATTCACTTTTCTTACACTGTAAAATGCTGTGTTTTTTTCCGCGGCATTTCCACCTAATACTAAGGCCCCACGTTGCAGATGTGGATGGGATTAGAATGAATCTCATTCACTTTGCTGGTACTGTAAAACACAATGTTTTTTTTCTCTGCAGCCTGAAGCAGGAAAAAACGCTGTGTTTCTGCAATGTGGGGCTCTAGCCTAAATTTTAGTAGCTCTAGAAACAATTTGGTACCAGGAATGTTACGTTATTAGAACCTTTGTACTAGGGTCAAAAAATATATCACTTGCAACTAACACAAGGGTAATAGTCAGATCACTAGGCCATATATTTAGTAGTAATCTTCACTGTAGCTATTCATGGTGACTCAAGACCATCTGTTGTATTTGAGGTGACTCACAAGCTACAAAATGATGAGGACCACTACCCTAATGGTAAATTCTTATCACATATTTGTTGCAGAAACTTCAGTGACTGACCCATTCAACTAAATGGTTCTTTTAGAAAAGCAGGCAATTGTAGCTGAAACAACCCCGGAAAAATATCCTCGGTATTGACATTGAAGGGGTAGATTTCTGTAGATTTCAAAATGATCAATTTCTGTTCAAAAAAGAAAACAATTATTGTTAAAGATTATAATTTTTTTTGGATTGACACTTCATATAAATGTTACATCTTTTGACAATATGCTTGATAATGCTTAATATTTAGATGCAAGAAATCACTATGAGGCAGAAAATGAGTTTGGAAATGGATTGTGATCAGCATGTGGCTTTTAGTCATCTTCTGTCTGCAATGAAGGTGGAAATAATCAGGAAGTGTTCCTTGAAAAAGCCAAGCAGTTGGATCTCAATCAGCTTGGCCCCAGGGTGTTTAAGCAAATTGAGCAGTAATTCTAGACATTTAGTCAGGCCTCACATATCTGTTGAGCCCTCATGCAATGTGTCTGCCAGACACTGGTGCACAGCTTAGTTAAAAGGAGACTAGGGATAAGGCAAGTGTGAGAATACATTTGCAGAGAGAGAAATAACCAGAGGGAGTTTATTATATCATTCAAGTTTTCATAACACACAATAAAACTTTTATCTTTTAGTTTTTATTACATGATAATTGTCCTTTTAGGGCAAATTTAGTCTCTGAGCAAAACAGAGAAATTCTGGGAATGTGCTCATTGTGTGATCACAAACAAAGCAGAGTATGATGTGCACAAGTTCAGAAGTTCAGTGCATATCTCCAATAAAACTCAATGAAAGGCTTGATGATTTCCCTCAGCATTTGATCTGGTTACAGGTCATTTCCCAGACACTACTTAGCTTGCAGAACATTGTGACATGTGCCAGTGGTCCAAACTGCAAGTGAGCTGATTGTAAATGCTCATTGAACTAAGACAAAAGGGAGCACACTATCATTAGATGTTTTCTTTCACATTGTGGTCACAAAAATGTTTCCAACCCATTTACATCTCAGTTATCAGATTCCCTCAAGTATTCTACTCAACTAGCTAACTGACAGTGATGATTATAGTGAAGCACACTTCTGCTTGACAAGACCCGCTCAACCCTCCATTGGTAATGCAGGTTTACAAAGACTTTGTATTCTGCATAAAATGCTTTTCATGTATCCATTTTATTATAATCATCATAAACATCAATCAGTGCTAGAACTTATACTACACATTATAGGCAAAATATTAATATATGTTGTGTTGAATTTCTATATAATGTTGTACCATGTTAGCCATTGAAAGTAATGGAAGAGTGAAGAAATAAGGCGATACCTTTTAGAGGCTAACTGAGTATATTTGATGGTAAGCTTTCGGGAGTACTAGCTCCCTTCATCAGACATGGTGTTATACAAGAAACTGAAAATTCTCAGATTTTTTATACCCTAAAGACATGGACCTTCAAAGGATCTTAGAATCCTTAAAAAAACAAAATGCAATCTAAGTAGAGAAGTTATTTATAACAGGTCAAAAAATAAACAATCTGGAAAGTTGTGGTGCGTGACGGAGGGGTCACCAATTCTTGCTATCTGTTTGCTGTCACGTGGTGATTTGTGACCCTCACAGTTCATACATAGTGTGATATGAAACTGGCATGAATATTAAGTCCAAATTGCAGAGTTTGAAATTTTTGCATTAACTTATATTCCCATTCTTTCCTCTCCCTCTGCATATTAAAATGTCCCATTAAAACCACAACCCGCAAATCTTCATTAGAGTGGTCTTCTCCAGAGAAATATGTGGCCACTGGGACATCTGTTCTGCTGTTATTAATGGTGAATCTGTGTGTGTTCATGCGTTGACTAAGTCTCTGCCCCATTTCCCCCATATAATGGCCTGTGGTGGAACATTGCACACACATTATGAGATACACCACATTGGAAGACCTGCAGGAGAATGTCCCCCTAATTCTGTGCACCTGTTGTGACTGTGGGACAGGTACACTGTCAGCGGTGTGGATGTGCCTGCAGGTCTTGCACCTGTTTTGCAGGCAAGTTGAGATGTCATTTTCAGTTGGGGCTTCAGGGCACTCCGGACAATAATACGCCATAGGTTTGGTGGTTGTCGAAAGGAAAGGAGAGGGGTTACTGGAAATATGTCCTTCAGTCTGTTGTCCCTATGTAGCACAGGTTGGAGCTCCTTGGCAATCCTTCGTAGGATCTCCAGCTGTGGGTTGTAGGTGACAACTAGGGGCACTCGGGCTTCTTTCTGGGTCTCTTTATATGTGAGCAGACTGTCTGTGTTATTGGCTGCTGCTTTGTTTAATTGGCTGTCCGTCACTTTTGGTTTGTATCCAAAAAGACATAAAATATAGAATACAGAAAGTACAGTTAAAATATATATCTGCAATGGCAGCAGTAACATTTTATACTATAGAGAACGGGGAGATTCCTGATTAGAGGCCAAAGGACAAGAAGAGGGGGGAAGAAAGAAGGAGGAAGGAAAGGAGGGGCGAGACAACAAAACCAGACACAGAGCGAAAGGGAAGAGAAGATGAAAAAAAAATAAAAAAAATAAAAAAAATTATTAATTGGGGAATGGGGATGGGGACTATACTGCAACAATATCCAGGTCCAGGGGAGGACCCCAGGGATGTAAGCATTCAAAAAGTTCCTTCTCAAAAATAGTAGTAAAACTCCACAGGGGGCGAAGCCAGAGGGTCAAGAATAGTCCGGAACAAGTAACCCATCAGTTAGCTATAGAAGCCAGAGCATCCCACTGTAAGTCTACGGGGGAGGCACAGGCCCGAGAAGCGTCTGATATTCACTGGACTGTCTCTGTTAATGGCTGCCGCTTTGTTTGATTGGTTGTCCGTCACTTTTGGTTTGTATACAATCTGGAGGATCGGTCCAGTCGTTTGGTCGCGCATAAAGAACAGACAGACAGACAGACAGATAGAAACTTATTTTTATATATATAAGAGATATTAATTTTGAACTAGTGGAGGACATGGAGAAAACAGTTCATGCTTTTAGGCTTTCATTAAGGCTACTACTGTGTATCAACCCATGCGAGCAACTTTATAGTCACATTTGATGACATCACAGTCCCTTATGTGATGATGTCAAGGACATTTGATTAGCAGCACCTGGTTGCTACATCCCCTCTTAATTCCAATGCAAGCAGTAAGAGTGTACTTCATTTTTCATGCATTGTGTCTGCATTTTGTAGGACCTTTTAGGCAACAGCAAACATTTGAAGAGGGTATATACTTTATTTTTCTCATGACTTGGGTCTTGGCTCAATAGTTCAGAGTGGTCATGTGTGAACATATACTATATTATTCTCTACTTCAAGTTTAGGTTACATATTTCAGACTTATTGCTGTCTTCTATAAATCAAATAACAACATGTACAGAACGGTAAGCACATTTTCATAATCATTACATGATTGATGTTATGTAAGGCATATGTTTCTTACAGAAAGTTCGATAATAGCCAGCAGAGTAATACTCCATTTATCATGCTGTTAATTTTTAATAAAACATACCTGTAAATATATAAGAGCTAAGTAAGGATGACAGATGAGTAATTGGGTTCCTATATTAATTCCATTTTAGAGAGTCATTGACTATAGGGCTGGGATATAATTTTTATTTGTACAGAGGTTGTAGCCTGACTACCATATATCAAAATAGTTGACATAATAGTGAATTGTCAAGAGTACTAGCCCTTGACAAATAATTGCGTATTAAGAGGGGGTATAAAGAGCAAAGATTCCTTGTGACATAGTTACTGCCTTTTTATTGGACAGATGATTCAAACTAGAAATCTTGAAAGTTTCTTTTATAAGAAGTCATCTGGAGATACAATCATAGATGGCTGCTACTAGGGATAGCCAAACCTAGTAAAACATGAAAAAGAATGAGTTCTCCTCATGGCTATTTCATTTTCTCCTGACCTTAGCTCTGTGAAGCTTAATTTTGACCTATTGATGTAGTCTAGTGCAGCCAGTTTGTCACTTCATATTGTGACTTGCATCAGCTCAGTTGCTTACATCAGCAAATATACTAAGAGCCTGGTTTTATCAGCATGTTACAGCACTTTTAGATGTATAATTCATGATTAACAAACCTGTTAGTTTCATAGACTTTATTACACACATACTCCATTTGTATGCTATAAAGAATATAGTATACAGCAGTGAGTGCTAATCTTTGCTGGAGATAAGCACATCAATAAAAATTATTGATGATTTTATGAATTGATCTCAAGGCTAAACTCTATTATTGTCAAGCTTAATAATACTTGTAGTTGTATAAAATCAAAGTCTAGGAGTTCTGCATCTGTTGGAGCCATTAAAGATGCCACAAATTCAGGCTTTAAACATATAAAATTCTGCTTTCTGGATTTTCTTTTGCTTACTTTCTGTTGCTCTGATTTTAAATAGTAACACAGTGGGGAAAACTGGCTTAGACATGGTGCATATTTGGCGCACACTCCAGATTTGCACCAAGGATGCATCACTTTGTTCTTTTTGCGTCTCGCTTGCAACTTTTTAAGAAGATTTATTACATCTCATTCTAGCAAACTGGCAAAAACTGGCAAATGTTATACTTGAAATCAGGGACTTCTGTGTAGATTTCAGTTCTGGTACACAGGACCTCTTCTGGTACGCCAGAATTGTTAAGAGGTCGGAATCTCTTAATAATTCTGCTACATCTCTTGCCAGCATGAGAATGGATTATGATTGGATTATTCCCCATTGTATATTGTCTCATATATCTGCAGGGGCAACCAAGGACACCAGGGCCTCATCAGTTAGAAGAATAGAAATGGAGAAGATTCACACATCAATGAAACACATGCCCTACATACATACGTTGATTGTTTTCATTTTCCTATTCACAGATATGGCTTCTCTCTCTTCATAACATATATCTAATCTAATCTTTCATATGTTAACAAGAAACCTATTTATCACCTCTTCTCATTATCGATTCGCTTCTTATAATACTGCTTTCTCCTTACTAGACCCCACTCATTCTGTGCTTGAAACAGGATACAAGAGCAAATGATACATGGATTCATCACAATGGTAACTAAATTCCTCAATACTCTTGGTTTGAAAAAATTGTTACTGTATAAATGTAACTACTCCCCATTTAAAGGAAAATATTGGCAAAAACTGAATTTTCAGTTGTATAATTAGTCAATAGGAAATTGGTCAAAATCCCTATGAAAAGTTTTTGTACAGAAGCCATTGTTTTCTGAAAAGGGACTAGATATATTCATACAATTGCTTACCAATAGCTGTTGGCAAATCTACACTCTCAGGTGTTGAATTTTTGTTACTTAGGCTGCTGGAGAAAGACTAAGTGATATCAATGTGATATCAGCACCAGATTTTGGTGACTAATAGAAGAATGTATGAGTGGATATATTGGGGGGAATTTATCAAGTCATCTATTCCAGTTTTCTGGTGTAGATGGAAGATAATGCAGTGCGTCTTTTGCACATGGCCCTTTCTTGCACCAAAGATGTGCCACATCCCCGTTCAGCAACTCTCTCGCCACTTTATGTAAATGTGGGTGGGCGGGGATATCTCAGACCAACATATTTATTATAACTCACACCAGAAAACTGGATTTCCATTCTGGTACACAAGTGCCAGAGCCTCTTGATAATTCATGTGCTCCTTGAGCTAGTCAGGGTTTTTATTAAGATTGGAATAGGAACTAGTCTTAATAAATTCTCCCTTATCGGTGTATATAACTAATGTAAAACATAAAATATGTACACACTTAATGCTACCTAAAACATCAGAAGCAGGATGATAATACTACACATGGCATCACCAAATACTATGATACGCTGTCTACAAACTAGCAAGCTGATTTGCTGTCAGGGATCTCTTAACTTAGTTCAAAAAATGGCCATGAAAATGAAGGACGAGGTTATGCAAAAGTCGAGTATGGGAAGGCAGTAAGTAATTTTCTAGACTATGTTAGAAATCTGTTTATGTGACAATGAAATGCATGTCATAAAACCTGAAGGACATTAAGATACCATGTGTAAAGATATTTTGAATTCATAAATCTATCTTTCTAGGCTACAATGAAGCACAATTATAAGTATTTCATACGATTGTATACTTTTATTGACAAATACGTCAAGTTTATGTAAAGACTCAATATTTACTGTACTACCATGAGTCTTTTGTCATGTCAAAAGGAAAGCATCCAGAGACCCATATGTGTGGTTTCTTTTCATCCAATGAAGTGGGCTCACTCACAACTTTGACTAAGAACACCACCATGAATAAAACATCTAAACATTCTTTAAGAGCAATTTCTCCCAACCATCCAGGAGCAATTTGGTGATAAACAATGCTTCCCAGCACAATTTAGCACCATGTCATAAGACCAAAGTGATAACTAAGTGGCTGAACAAAACATTGAAATGTTGGGTCCATGGCCAGGAAACGCCCCAAATCTTAATCCTATTGAGAACCTTTGGTCAATTCTCAGGTAGGCAAACAAAAACACAGAAATTGTGATAAACTCCAAGCACTGATTAGGCAAGAATGGGTCGCCATCAGTTAGTATTTGTCACTAAAAGTTTAAAAATGGATGAAATGCTTATAATTGTATTTCATTATAACAGAAAAATCGGACTAAAAGAGCTAAAAACAATTAATTAGCAGAGTTTACGAGCACCAAATTTGTCAATCTCAATAGTTTTGTCCACAATTGTAATTTTTTGTTTCTGTGGATGTTTATGTTTACCCTGCAGTGTTGTGTTTACCTTATGTCATGCAAAAAGATTTGTTTGATGTATCAAAGGGACAGTGGGTACTGAATTACTAATTTAGTCAAATTTTTAAACAGTGTAATTTATCATAGCGACTTATCCTGGTTGATCGAACTGGGACAGCTAGATTGTCTAGTCTATGCCACTTTGCAACCAAATTTTGTGCAATTCTGGTGCACACTGTCGCATGTTAACCCCTACCCTTAATTGGTGAGCCGAATCTTCTTTCCCACTAAGCCCCTATCTGTTGTTACACAAGTTGGAAAATAGTGTCTAAAACTTAATAAGTTTGACGCACGATATCTAGGCTAGTTTTTTTTTGGCACAAATTAGGCCAGAATTCTAGTACATTTATATAAAATAAATCTTCCCCCCTGTTGTAAGGTTTACGTGGAACAGTAAATTTGCCCATTTTTTTCCTTGCAAACCACCAAAAAAATACTATGACACTATATGCTATAATAATAGTACCTACTTATTTTTAATATGAGTTTTTATTGCATAATAGTGGATCAGTAAAATGTATCTGTTTTTTCCTTACCAAACACCAGAAAAGTGAAATTTTAAAAATTGTAAAGAATAGTGCAGTGCCTTTTTAAAATAGGCTGTTTGATACATTGACTACCATCAGTTTACCCATAGTCACATCTGTTGTTTTCACTTCGATGTTATTAAGGCTATGTTTGCAGAAGAGAACTACAAAGGGGTTAGATAGAAACCTAGAGTGTCAAACTAAACTTTTTATGAGAATTTGGACTTTCAGTTCGTAATGAATCGTTCCAAACTGGCCCAACTCAAACCGAAACAAATGATGTAACTCTTTGTATCTATGCCTAATTAAACATAACCTAACCATCACATTTCTTCAAGTTTGATTCTCCACGTCAGTGTCCTGTCCATCAGAGGTGTGCAGCATTCAGTGGAGTCAGAGGAATAGTAGGGTTCAGAATGGGTGGATCAAACACATTTGAGGAATACCAATATTATCACTATATGATGGCCATATAGTGCTAGCTACTCGTAGATAGATACTGATATCCACACACAGTTCTTCAGAAAATGTAATCGAATACAGTATAGGAAACATAGAGTTACTTACAGGTGACATCTCTAACTGTAATTGCGCACAAATCCCACCTCTTCCATCTGGAACTCATGACCAATTTGTCCATCCATGACTTGTCTCTGTAAACTTAGCAACACAGACATCTTTGGCTCCTCACTTTTCCAGGTACTTGACCCATATTTTCCTCATCTACACAAAGCCCCCATCCTGCTACTACCCCCAATTATAAAATACATAACATAAAAATCCTCTGTATATGAATAATACCTTAATTAACCACTTCAGTATCAGGTCAATTTCTGGTTCAGGACCAGACACATTTTTGGGTTTTTTGTATGTGCAGTTTTGAGGGCTATAACATTTTTATCATTTGCGTTATTCAACTAATTTTTTTATGTTGTTTTTATTTTTGCATGTTTTTTAATTTTTTTTTTTTTATATCTGGGAAAGTATAAACAAAAGAGGAGAGAAAATGTGTTTTCACTTATGTTATGTTTTTCACTTTTCTTTTTTTTTTTTTTAATAGCACAAAGTGCTACTAAAAAACTTTTTAAAATAGTTTTTCCTTTCCGTTTTGGTAATTTTTATTTTGTATTGTGTCATCGAGGGTGGGGCTAGTAATAAGGGGTATTATTTTTATTTTTTTAATTATTATTTATTTTTTATACTTTTCTATTCATTTTATTTATTTAATGTTCTACATTGTGTCATAATAGACCTTTGGGGACATCTGACCACTATTTTTTTTTTTGGTGGGGGGGGGCTAATTTCCCCCGTAACTGGGGCTGATACCTTAGCCCCAGTTACACAAGGAATACAGCCTCCTGCCTATAACTACAGAGCTGATCTTTGTCCTCTAGGACTCAGCAGCTCTAACAGCCTCTGATCCCAGTGGATCACGTGACCGCCGGGTCAGAGGGGAGCCGCATCATGGCGGCTCCCATAGCTGTGTACTGTATGCTGGAGGGGAGAATAAAGCATTGATATTTTTTTACACCTCCCCTTCTGCCTGCAATCCCTAGCAACCTTTAATAATACCTAAATCAATATTGCCATCATATTATTATTGCCCTCAGTTGCCCTCAAAGCATATTAATAACGTACAATTAAAATTGCTGGTGTTTGCACCCACCCCATCTGCCCCGCCTCTAGCTACACCTCTAAGGGGAGTACTTAGTACTTTCAATAGAGGCAGATCATGCAGCCAACAGGCCAGGGGAAGCTGACTGCAGCCAACTGGCCTGATCCCCATCAACTGCAAAAATAGCTGCTCATTAAACCAAGCCATAATGTATGCAGGATTCTCTTGTCTAGAGTCTCGATCTTCTTTTGAACTATGGACCTTTACAGAGGTCCATGTTCACATGATGAGGTCCGGGAAGTCTTTGAAAGCATCTATGTACATTGGGGAAAAAAAAGTATTTAGTCAGCCACCAATTGTGCAAGTTCTCCCACTTAAAAAGATGAGAGAGGCCTGTAATTGACATCACAGGTAGACCTCACCTATGAGAGACAAAATGAGAAAACATATCTAGAAAATCACATTGTCTGATTTTTTAAGAATTTATTTGCAAATTATGGTGGAAAATAAGTATTTGGTCACCTACAAACAAGCAAGATTTCTGGCTCTCACAGACCTGTAACTTCTTCTTTAAGAGGCTCCTCTGTCCTCCACTCATTACCTGTAGTAATGGCTCCTGTTTGACATTGTTATCAGTATAAAAGACACCTGTCCACAACCTCAAACAGTCACACTCCAAACTCCACTATGGTGAAGACCAAAGAGCTGTGGAAGGACACCAGAAACAAAATTGTAGACCTGAACCAGGCTGAGAAGACTGAATCTGCAATAGGCAAGCAGCTTGGTGTGAAGAAATCAACTGTGGGAGCAATAATTAGAAAACGGAAGACATACAAGACCACTGATAATCTCCCTCGATCAGGGGCTCCACGCAAAATCTCACCACGTGGGGTCAAAATGATCACAAGAACGGTGAGCAAAAATCCCAGAACCACACGGGGGAAACCTAGTGAATAACCTGCACAAAGCTGGGACTAACGTAAGAAAGGCTACCATCAGTAACACACTACGCCGCCAGGGACTCTGATCCTGTAGTGCTAGACGTGTCCCCCTGCTTAAGCCAGTACATATCCGGACCTGTCTGAAGTTTACCAATAAGAATTTGGATGTTCCAGAAGAGTATTGGGAGAATGTCATATGGTCAGATGAAGTCAAATTAGAACTGTTTGGTAGAAACACAACTCGTCGTGTTTGGAGGAGAGTGAATGATGAGTTGCATCCAAAGAACACCATATCTACTGTGAAGCATGTGGGTGGCAACATCATGCTTTGGGGCTTTTTCTCTATAAAGGGACCAGGACGACTGATCCATGTACATGAAAGAATGAATGGGGCCATGTATCGTGAGATTTTGATTGCAAACCTTCTTCCATCAGGAAGGGCATTGAAGATGAAACGTGGCTGGGTCTTTCAGCATGACAATGATCCCAAGCACACCGCCAGGGCAACGAAGGAGTGGCTTCGTAAGAAGCATTTCAAGGTCCTGGAGTGGCCTAGCCAGTCTCCAAATCTCAACCCCATAGAAAAGGGAGTTGAAAGTCCGTGATGCCCAGTGACAGCCCCAAAACATCACTGCTCTAGAGGAGATCTGCATGGAGGAATGGGCCAACATACCAGCAACAGTGTGTGCCAACCTTGTGAAAACTTACAGAAAACGTTTGAAATCTGTCATTGCCAACAAAGGACATATAACAAAGTATTGAGATGAACTTTTGTTATTGACCAAATACTTATTTTCCACCATAATTTGCAAATAAATTCTTAAAAAATCAGACAATGTGATTTTCTGGATTTGTTTTCTCATTTTGTCTCTCATAGTTGAGGTCTACCTATGATGACAATTACAGGCCGGCCTCATCTTTTTAAGTGAGAGAACTTGCACAATTGGTGGCTGACTAAATACTTTTTTCCCCACTGTAAATGCAAATACTTATGCCATAATTTATATGGAAACTGTACATTATTGCTTCTTTTTATATCATAATCTTTGTCTTCAAACATTTCTCTTAGCATGAGACATTTCCACACAAAAAATTACATTCACTATACATTTTTATAAATATCACTAAATTCTGTTTCTGTTTTATTGACTACTAAGAATAATTTGAGCTGGAACCTGACTATTTACTCTGGTTTCCAGTTGTCAAGTCTTCCATTGCTCAAAGGCAACCTGAACGTCTGTTTTCAGAAATAAAACCATCCAGCAAAACTTTGATTAATTAATACTAATTTGTGTTTGCTACATTTGCTTGTAATCATGCTAGAGAATATTTCTTTAGTTATCCTTTAATCAGTGTAACATTCAGACGCAATCCTCTAAGGTATTTTATGGTCCTGCGGCTAATATTCATGGTCCAAATAACATGGTGCAGACTCTCAAATTAGTACTTTTCTCTCTGGAAAGATTTTAGGGTGATAACTGCTTTTGTACCACTATGCAATCCAAAAGTAGGGTTGTGTAAAGGTTACCTTTTAATAGTAAAGCAGACATCTGTGCTCACCATTAGGTAGACTAGTGAATCTGAAGGCTGATAGTCCTATGGTATAAGGTCACACAGCATTGTTAATAAATATTAATAACTATAAATCCATTTTCATGTGTTTTATAATATGCATTAAAACCCTGGGTCCAATGCCACAAGTAGGTGATTTCAAAATAAAAGCAATGTCACATGTCAGCATGTCACTGCTTTTGTGAAGATCACATCGCACCCAGAGTTTAACGCCAAATTGATATTCAGTTAAAAAAAAAAAGTCTTGCCATGGCAACATCAGCATCTCCAAGCACTTATGGTCCTCTGAGATATTCCCTACAGCAACATGTAAACACTCTCTTGCAGTCTCTGAGATGGCAGTTTATTTGTGAAACATTTCTTTCAAGTGAATCGAAAGGATAAAGGGCTTATACTTTGCATTAAAATATCGTTTAGATCAGGATTTCATATTATTTGAATTCTAATGATATTAAAGAAAATGTCAGTGTCTAAGATTACAAGCCAATATAAGCCAGAGCAGAGAGTTTTACCTTAGGCTGTGTTCACACTGAGTTTTTTGGCAGCGGATTTTGACGCGGAATCTGCCTCAAAATCCGCCTGATAAAATGCCTCCCATTCATTTCAAAGGCAGTCTGTAGCGTTTTTTTTTCTCTTCCTCTAGCGGTTTTTTCAGCTAGCGGAAAAAAAAGCGACATGACCTATCTTCAGGCGGATTCCACCTGGAAAAACCAATGTAAATCAATGGGCGGCAGAAAAACCGCGACGTGGTTTTTGGATGCGGTTTTTTGAAGCTGAGTTCCTAGGCCCACACCAAAAGGGGTTTAAACTACATCCGCGTCAAAAAAACGCGTCAAAAACTGCGTCAGGTCAAAAAACACGTTCCAAAACCATTTACTAATTCCTGAAGCTGATTTTTTCTGCCTGCAAAAAACTCCGTGTGAACATACCCTTAAAGGGATTGTTGCAGACAAATCTCAATATTTGTGCCAAACTGTAAAAAATAAATAAACAAATAAAATTTGTAATTACATATTTAGGCTAAAGCCCCATGTTGCAAAAACGCATTTTTGCCGCTGTAGAAACACCGCAGTACAAAATGATGCGTTTTACAATACTTGCAAAGTGAATGAGATTCTGGCTAATACCTTCCACACATTGCAGAAAAAAAAATCTACTGTGGAAAACCTGAATTTTCAAAAACGCCTGCATTTTTGAAAATCGCAGAATATCATTTATGAGTACTGAAACGCTGGCATTTTCCTTAGAGGTTACATAAGGGAAGAAAATCTTCAGATAAAAACTCTGCATTTTATTGCGCAGCATTTTTTTTTGCTGTGTTTCGCCTTAGCCTTACAGTAAATTGTGTTCTGATCCCACTCTGATCTTGGTGACAATAAAACCTATGCTGTCGGATTGTTGCATGACATACAGTAGATATAGCACAGCTACATCAGGTTATGTCACTACAAATACAGTGCCACAGGCACAACAGAAAAAAACAAGTAGTAGCACAGTTCACAAGCAGATGGTCAGTTTATTGCAATTTTCCCCAAAATCTTAGACAACCTTTAAAGAACAGCTGCCACATATCGTCATAGTGTAATGTTACCAGCTACAGTAGGAGTCTACTGGTCAAGTCCCGCACAGAACTAGTGGAGTAGTCAGAAGATTTATAGTTTATCAATGTATGACTGAATCACTAAAAATGTGATACAGTCTGACAAAATGTCCACAAGAAGCGTCAAGATCCAGTGGGTCATCTCTGGTGGCAAGTCATATTTCCAGGCAGCAGCCAAAAATTGTTCATGTGCCACGAGCAGGCTTATTATGCTTGCACAGATTTTCATTAGTTCATATAAAACAATGAAGAAGTAAAATTGTAAACAAGTTTTTACTAAACTTTCCCTTTAAATATATTGCAAAATATAACAGTAGTATATGTCATCTTTAAATGATTTGTGGAAAAATATACATTATTTTGGATACCAATGCCTTTTAAACAGATAATAATTTAAAAAAAAATTATATTTTTTCCACCTACTGTCTATTTTTGGATCTAGCATTAAGATTAGTGATATCAGCATAATGGAGAATTAATATGAAGGGCTAATTAACAACACATATCTTAATATGTCACCTACTTAACCTGTAATGCCACCAATAAGGGGCTATGTCATCATGGTAAGGGTGCTCACATACATGCTGTTTTCATGTAGTTCTTGAAGCAAAAACTAGGAGTGGAATCAAAAACAAGTTTACAAAAGAAGTAGATTGTTTCCTATGTACTCCCCATATTTTATCATCCACTACTGCGCCTGACTTCAAGCCAGCATCAAAAAATTGCAGCAAGACACCATGTGTGAAAGCATCCTATCACCAAGTGAGAAGTAGCCTGTGACGCCAGTAGAATTTTACATGTACATGTAAATACATGCATGTAGCTTGAAAATGTTTTACTGTTTTAAACCTTTTTTGGATAATGTTATTAAACAGTAAAAATTATATATCAAAATAAAAGCTGACATATTCATTCATGTCAACTCTTGGCTTAATCATTTGGGGGCTGTCAGAGTTTAATGCAGTGAAAGGGGCAGCTCTAAAATGGACAGCTGGAATGTTATCTGTTTGTAGCTTGCAGGAATGGCTTGGTACATTTCATCAGCTACACATCGGCTCAAAATCCAAGAATTGAGATGTTCTCCTGTTTTAGTAAAATGTAACACTATACAGTATATATATATATATATATATATATATATATATATAAAAGGTCATATTAAATAGAACAATATCAATGTGTTAGGGACTAGTACTCTTTATGGGCAATCACTAGTTGAAAAATACATATGTGATAGAATGGGGTAGTGGAGAACTCCTTTGCTATATTGGACAGTCTTTATATGGCTCCACATAGCATCTGTATATTTTGCAATTAGAATGAAACTGTATCTCATGTTTTGTTTTTATGTACCTTTAAATTACTAGTATCTGTAAATGTATGAGTTTGCATTGTAACTCATAAAGGAAATGTGGAATCTTTACCACCATCCACAGGCTGCAGTTCACTTTTCTCTGGCTATAGGTTCTCTAACTGCACAGGAACCTTTTCAGTCCCCCAAGATAATATAGTGTAAATTGTGCAAACACAGAGAATTAGTAATACAAATACATAATGCGTAGGGGATGCAGCTGCAATTTCTGTCTCATTCTATGACTCTGCTTGCCATGAGAGGGGAGGGGGAGCAGAAGTGGAAAGACATCTCATTGGCTCAGAGTGATGAGCAAAGCATTATATTCACAAGTTGCCTAAAGAGTGACTGATTTTATTCATCTTTAAAAATCCAGGAAGTAAGTGTGGCATCCCTACATATAATGTTTACTGTATATGTCAGATGGTTCAATAGGAGCAAAAGTTTGAAAAGTCAGAAAAAAAAGCCTTGTTTTGTTCTCCAGATTGCAGTAGTGTGATAAATACCGGCATTTCTTAAGGTCTACCCACCTATAACACAGCAAATCTCTGGCTATTGCAATACATTTAGTTTGAAGACATAATCAGATTTGCTATGTGATAAAGCTATAGTCATACATATAGTTTCTTCCCCTCATAGGGTCAGTAATGGCATGGTGCCACTTACATGTTACAAACCAAGTACCTACACTTTAATTCATAATTCAGTAGGTTAGTTTCCTTTATGCAAGGTTACTGGAAACTAACTGCATTGCAGACCTAGCTGTTATACTGCTCATAATCACAAGCTGTATGATTTATGAAGTCTGTTTAATTCATATCCCAAGATCACTGTTTCCTTCACAGTGTGGTGCTATATATCAGAGGATAAAGAAGAGAAATGTCTTCTACATGAAAGGCAAGGTACTGACACACAGAGAAGTAACCAAACCTTTCCGATTTCTTATCCAGTATGTAGCACTTACATTCCAATTCTATACACATGTGGAGATCTAACGCAAAAGTATAAAAAAAGATTATGACTCAAGACCTTTGATAATAGACAAAAAGGAAGGTTTCAACCCACTTAAACTCCACATTTTTACCTTGAAAATTGTACAGGATAAACTTTATTTCAAGACTATCTGAAAATGCTGAGCAGATCACATCTGTCACATTGTACGATTTGAAGAAATGACTGCATACTATATAGGGCAATGTTCCAGTCCAAACAAAAAGCTTTTTTAGGGCAACATTTCTGTCCTTTTTTAGAGACCTTATAGGAGCTGTACTATTCCCAAATCTGTCACTAAGTGAGAAGTGTCCTGTGATGGCAGCAGAACTTTACATGTACATGTAAATACATGCACAGCTGCAAGAAGTCATAGCATCACAGTGAAGTCCCTCTTCCTATACCCTGTGGCCATTGAAATTCCCTGGCTTTGACAGCATTCGTATGCATGTTGTATGCATTGCATGATCAATGTATGAACCCAATCTAACACGAGAATTGACTGAGAATGAGCATTCCTATGAATGTTCATTAAACTGATAAGTAGTGATAAGCAAACCCGAACCACAGAGTTCGGGGCCGTGCCAAACATCGTGGGTTCGGCTACCCGAACCCGAATTTCAGCGCTGAAGTTCAGGTTCAGGTTCGGCTCATCCCTAAAACTGGTGGATTGACTTCTGAGCAGCAAATCAACCAGCTTTAAAGAGGACCTTTCATGTCCTCATGCACATGCAAGACATACAGCTTTCTAGCGGTTTTATATACCGCTAGAAAGCTGACAGTGCGTTGAATTCAGCGCACCGTCAGCTTTCCCATTATGTGCCCCGGGGCTTGAGATATCAGTGCCGTTAGTTTCGACACATATCTCTGCCCACTGTCAGAAGGGCGTTCCTAACAGTCTAGCTCCATAGATCTGTACTGGGGGGGGGCCTTCCTCACAGCTTAGCGTCATCGCTGGGCAGTAAGGAACGCCCCCTCTGACAGTACAGGTCTATGGACAGCCCAGCTAGCCTAGAACATAACGGAAATGCACTGTCAGCTTTCTAGCAGTATATAAAGCCGCATGTGCATAAGGACATGAAAGGTCCTCTTTAAGCCCACAGACATCACAGACATGCTCAGTATGGGCATGGCTGTGATTGGCCAGGCAGAACATGTGACCCCTCTGTATAAGAGGAAGGGTCACAGGTCCCGTCACCATTCCAGCTAGTTAGGCTAGGTAGGGAGAGGCTGCAGCTGGAGATAGAGACAGTCAGGACCTTAGCTAAATTTAACAATTGTCCTTTTCAGGGCAGTGTAGGGAGAGGAGCCGGATACTGTGAGGGGCAGTTAGCCTATAAATAATAATTTCCCTTTTCAGGGCAGTGACAATAAACTGTGTGTGTATACCCATACCGTCTCCTAGGGCAGTAACAATAACTGTGTGTGTACCCATACCGTCTCCTAGCGCAGTAACAATAACTGTGTGTGTACCCATACCGTCTCCAAGCACAGTAACAATAACTGTGTGTGTACCCATACTGTCTCCTAGAGCAGTAACAATAACTGCATTTGTATACGCATACTGTCTTATAGAGCAGTGAAAATAACTGCGTGTGTACCCATTCTGTCTCCTAGTGCAGACATCAACTCACATGGTGAATGAGTATCTGTTGACACGTCTCCTGGTACTGAGCGATGGGTCCTCCCCATTCAATTTCTGGGTTGGTAAATTGGACACGTGGCCAGAGCTTGCCCTCTATGCCTTGGAGGTGCTGGGCTGCCCTGTGGCAAGTGTCCTATCAGGACGTGTATTCAGCACCGCAGGGGGTGTCATCACCGACAAGAGGATCCGCCTATCCACAGCCATCGTGGATATACTTACATTCATTATGATGGACCAGGCATGGATCCCACAGAACTTGGCTGTGCCAGCGTCTCAGTGAGTGATTAAAGTGTTGGCTACCTCCTCCTCCGCCTCTTCCACTTACACTGCCACCTCCACCTCCTGGACCTCTACCACCTGTTTTAAAATTATTATTTTATTTTATTTGTTTTTCATTTTTTTTAGCTTATTTATCTCTTTATTTTATTTTTTTATTTTAAGTTATTATTTTAAGTACTTTCCCTACCCCATTTTTTGCAGGGCACTTGCTCTGTTATTACCCCCATTTTGCAGCCCTCTAACCCTTACTATCCCCATTTTACAGCCGTTTTTGGGTCACCAAGTACGGGTCCCTATTTATTTCAATGGGGTTTGGGTTCGGGTCAAGTTCGGATACCCAAACCGAACTTTTGGGCAAAGTTTGGCCGAACTCGTTGAACCCGAACTTTGACGGGTTCGTTCAACACTACTGATAAAGAACCCATTTAAAAAGCCCTGAAAATTTAGCCTGGTGGGGGCCACAAT
The DNA here is from genome assembly GCA_947044405.1 of Leptodactylus fallax. Taxonomy (NCBI): domain Eukaryota; kingdom Metazoa; phylum Chordata; class Amphibia; order Anura; family Leptodactylidae; genus Leptodactylus; species Leptodactylus fallax. The sequence continues at coordinate 7,997,403 of CAMRHE010000058.1, read as the reverse complement.
CTTCATAAAGCCCAGCCCTGGGTCTTAATCTGCTTCTGCAAACAAAGTGCTTTAAATGCACATCAATGAAAGTCAGTAATTCTGCATGATCCTGGGACTGGTTTTGTGTGAGAAAGAGACAGTTCCAGAGCAGTTTCTTCTCTACTTACAGCGTTCAGTGTATTGCAGCTAGTCTCCACCCAGTAGCTCAGAGACTAGGGAATCACCCCTGCTGTCTTCCACACACATGGACTAGGTCTGCAACGGAACACGCTAAAGTAACTTCTCCTATGAAACAACAAGTAGGCACAACTACAGTTCCTTACACAAACTACAAATAGAACTTGCAGAGGCGAAAGCTCCAGAATATGTCTTATAATGATCAGGAAATAGTGTTGTCTTTTCCCATATAAAAGCTAAATCTAGGGTGTCCCCTGATATACACTTGCAAAGTTTATTCATTCCCTTCCTGCTGCAGCCAATATTGCCCTAAAAATGTAGTGATTTTGGGGGTTTTCGTTGTCAAATTGTACATTGCTATATTTTTTTATTTTTTTGGGGATCAGATGCATTTTGTAATGACACCATTTTGCGGTGCCTATAACTTATTGACTAAATTATATTAACTCTTTCTTGGTGGATTAAAAAAACCATCAATTCTGGAATTTTTTTTTACCTTTTAAATAAATTTTGCTGTTCAGAGTTTAATTCTGTTGGTCAGTATGATTACAGCGATGCCTAATTTCTATTATATTTTATGTGTTACTAATTTTCCAGAACAAAAAGCCATTTGGGGAAAGAAATTGATGAGCTATACTTGGTACTGACTTTTTGATCACTTTTTAAACCATAGTTTGTGAGACAACCTGGTGAAAAATCATTGCTTCCACCGTTTTTATTCAGTTTATTTTTCATAATGTTCACTGTTCAGGTCAAATAATGTTTTAATTTTATTGTACAGGTTGTTATGGATGTGGTGATACCAAATACGTATTGTTTTTATAAATTTTGAGTTGTTTTTTTTTGTTTTTGTTTTTTTACTCAATTCATTTTATATAGGAAATGAGTATTTTTGAGGCTTTATTCATTTGTTAATTTTTTAACAATTTCAAATTTTTTTTTGATGTCCCACTAGGAGACTTGAACACGCTGTGGAGGTCTGATGGGCGGCACTATAAGGAAGAGACCCCTTAGATGCTGACACCATTTTTAACCACGGCATCTAAGGGGTTAAAACTGTGATCAGAGCTCAGCTCTGACCAGGGAGCTGGAACAGGGTGTTAGCTGTCAGTAATAGTACATCCAGTTGCTTTAAGGCATTGGCAGCTGTGATATACTATTATGTCAGATGTCGCCAAGGGGTTAATATGGTAAAAAAGGATGCACTTGACCCCCTTTTATTTGCACAGCACTATTTAACTAGAATAGAGTATATTTTTAGATTCTACTTCAGTCTCTCACCTATCCAAGGCTATTTAAATCAGACACAGCATGGTTTTGGATCCTGCCTGCCCTGTATTCACATTGTAGGCCTAGTCTGGGCTGACATTTTTATATTTTTAAAAAATAATTAAATATAATTACTTTATTTTCTCACATTTTCTCAGTATTTTCTGAGAAAAGCTATGGAAGGATGTATAGTAGTAGAAAGTTGTTTTTTTTAATCAAAATATATCAGAACTGTCAGCAAATGGCTATATCATATGTGACACATCATAAGGTGCTGTCTAAGTATGTTGACACTCAGTTATTGGTAGTGATTGTCCTTCTGTGTCTTATTATGACTATACTGCTATAATATCTATAACATGATATTTGCTTCTGTAATTCATATATGTGACTAAGTAGCTGAGACAAAGGGGCCCAGTAGGTTTGGGGTGCATTGTCACATTAAGAGCAACTTTGTTCATGCAAGATGAAGATCGCTGCATTGACACAGCGTTTTAAGTATGGGAAATGTGAACATGTGGGGACCCAACATAATGCAACCATGACATGATAGCTACAAAAAAACAAACCTGATGAATATTTGGTCACTGCTCACAAGAACTCAATGTATGTCGTGTGTGACTGTGTCACGCGTGACAGCAGGTTGCAAACTGCATACATTTTTTGGTCTCTCAACTGTAATTTGTTGCTGCACAACCAAACTTGCAATGTATTCCTAGGCTTACTGGTGGGATTTCAGACAGACATAAGAGGGTGCTCTATATTGAGTTATTGGATAACCAAGGGTTATACTGATCTTGTTCAGGTATCTTCTGTGCCTGCTAAGTGGTATTTTATTGCAGGTTCTATTTGTGTTTATTGGGTACTTGCTTTGTTTTATTGTCTAGGAATTAACCTAGGGCTCCATAATAAATATTTTGATTATGGTCTCACGTTTTCCACAAACACTACAGTCATGTTAAACTGTAATATTGCGGTGAACATCTCACGATCAAAAGTCCTAGTTTACAAAAGTAAACTATCAAGCATCCACAAAAATGCTACATATACACATTACAAATACAGTTACCTAAAACTGCAGTAAAAATGCTCTTTTAGGATAAGGCCCCATGTAGCGAAGCACAGCAAAAATACACAGCACAAAAAACCATGGCAGAAATAATTTTTTTTTGCAATTTCGTAGAATTCTCCTCTGCGGAATTTCGGCCCCTATTATACCTATACGTAAAACGCCAATGTTTCATTAAGTATAATTGACATGTGCTATTTTCAAAAACGCAGCTTTTCCGCAGCGGTTTTTTTTCTGTAATGTGTGAATGGGATTAGTCAGAATCCCATCTACTCTGCAGGTATTGTAAAACACAGCGTTTTCACAACTTGGGGCTTCAGCCTTAGAGTGGTGGTCTTCTAAAAGATGCAGTATACATACTATGTAAAAGTGCAGAATTTCCATTGTGTCTAGTACAAAATGGTAATATTTTACCTATATAAGATTTGGAGGGTCTGAATGTCAATTATGTGGTACAGTGGTGGACCAGAATAGTGTGTATAAATAATGAATAAAGCCACCAGTAAGAAGACTACCTACACTACTATTTATAATAATGTACATTACAAACAGAGCTAAAAAGATTCTTGTCGAAGCTACTGTATATGTCAGTCCTGATCGTGTGCCTTTGAAATCTAGAATACTATATTCATCATGATCATAAATATAGTAACTATTTTGTCAAATATTTAAGAAAGATCTTGATTATTCTACATTCGCAAGCTTGGACTAACAACAATTCATTGTGAGTTTAATTAAGTTGCATCCAATGCTGGAGATAAGAATATGAAGGAGGAAATGCCTCCCTTGTGGTGATAATACATTTTGGAAGACTGAGGCTCATTGATAATCCAATTAGTTCCAAGTGATTTCAGCTATTGCTTTTATGTAACAGAACACCACTTATTCTGAAAACAAAATAGACTCAGTTCTTTTGGTAGGATACTCAAAAACAAATGTCTATCTTAAAATATATCTATCACCTTTCTCTTTGTGTGGATTTTTCTCAATGAATGAGCTATGGTCCCTTAGGTCATCTCTGTGCCAGACTATCACACTTTCAGCTTTCCTATTATAGCAGACCAATTCTGGTATGTGCCAGACTATTCTTGCTAACTGCAGAATTTCTCCTATAATCATGCCCACTTCCTTCTCCACTCTTCTATATAATTCTACACTTTTTACCAACTATCCTATATATCAGATGGTCATCCTCAATTCTTGAGTCAGTCAACTACTTTCAAAGCTCTGCTCTATGCAATACCAGAATTTCCCTAGCTATACTATTGTTCCAGTCTACTTCTCCCTGGATACTACTTATGTAGCAGACTACTCAATCCCAGCTCTTCTGTACAGTATGTTAGACAACTTCCTCTACACTAGATTGATGTCCAGTCTTTCATCACCTCTGGCATCTAACATCTAGACTGTTGCCGTATGTTTTCGCTGCATTTGCAGTTGTCTCATTAAGTCATAAAGTATAAGTGCACTATTATAATATTATAATTATTGAGTTATATTAATTAATGTTTTCATGCAATTGAGGCTTGGAGCTAGTTTAAAATATGACATTTGTCCGTAAAGACGTTGCTAAAAATATCATTTTTTGGTCTCCTATGTTTGTAAACAGGTTAACTTCATGAGATAAGTGAATTGTGGGTGCCTGCATTAGAAAACATCTTGTTTAATATAAAATGACTGTTTATTTTTAAGATGTCACAATCTACAATACATAATGAACTGAAATTTTCTGCAGCTACCGCGTATGGCTTCTGTTTAGATGTCTATTTCATGACAACAAATGAGATCACAAGCAGACATACACAAGAATGTAGCCGTACCATGCAGGTGCCAAGATGTACACAATCTTTCATTTCTTTCTCTTAGTTATGTCTTAGCAGCCACTGGGGGATGCTGTATTTTTGTCTTTGTTAGCTTATTCACTGCAGACACAGCAAATCTGAACCTGCACATTTATTTCACTAATAGGATTTGCTGACTAACTTTGTATATTGAAAGATCACAAAACACTGGCTTATAAATTTACCTACAATATATGGAATCATGCTGTTCAACCATAGATAACCAGGAACACTTTGCAGAAAGACTTGCAATGTACAAGTGCATCTCAATAAATTAGAATATCTTTGAAACGTTTATTTCTTTCAGTAATTAAATGAAAAAAGTGACCTCCTATATTTTCTGGATTCTTTACACACAGAATGTTCTATTTCAAGTGTTTTATTTCTGTAAATATTGATTATGGATTACAGGTAATGAAAACCCAAATCTAAGAAAATTAGAACATTGTAAAAAAGTTCAGTATTGTAAATTCAGTGTCACCTGCCAAGGTTTCCTAAGCCTTTAAATGGTCCCTCAGTCTGGTTCAGTAGGACACACAATCATGGAAGACGCTGATTATGAATTGAATTATTGAATTACTGAAATGAATGAACATTTCAAAAATATTCTAATTTATTGAGATGCATCTGTATTATTATTAAAGCCTCTATTTAATTGTTTTCTTTAGCTAAAGATTAATGTGCTTTTTGGCACAGCATATAAATGTCATATAAATGTGAGATAAATTGAGAAAATTTCTTAAAACCTCATTTACATTTTAAAACTGGCTTTCCCTATTTACTGTAATTTTTCTATAACTTTTCCCAGCTGACTTGGAATACTTTCCTGTTCTTTATGATATGAACCCACCTTTTCTCTTAATATTCATCACTGCATTAAGCCAAATTGTGTCCAGGAATATGTGCAGGAATGCCTCAAATGCATGAAAATGATATCACAACGTAATCTCATAGCTGAGGTTACCAAATATTATGTCTTGATAATTGACTAAAAGCCTCTATTAGACTCTATTAAATGGGTTTTCCAGGATAAAACTATTGATGACCTATCACTAGGATAGGTCATCATTATCTGCCTAGAGGGGGTTTGACACCCGGCACCTTCACCAACTAGCTGTTCTCAGGATCTAATACACAAAGAATGGAACAAGAAGCAGACAGCTCCATTCTCTGTGTACAGGCCAGGTCAGGTATTACAGATCAGCTCCCATTCACTTGAATGGGAGCTAAGCTGTAGTCATACAGTTCAGAACAGAGTTGTTTTCTTTCTGCTCCAGAAGTGAGTGCAAACCTCCACCGATCTGATATTGATGATCTATCCTATCATAGCTTTAGCCTGAAATACCCCTTTAACTTGCAAATGGAAGTACAGCTTTATAACAAACAATTTTCCACTCAGTGAATAGCACACTTCTTATTATATACTCGATCACTGTTCTCCAAACAGTGACCCAGGATCCACATGTAGATCGGCAACATATTACTGGGTTCTCTGCATGTGACTCTTCTACCTATTATTGGTAACTAATACTTGGGTAAGAGCCATCATACTTAGTTATACCTATATTTGGTTTTCACTTTTTAATATTGAGAATGGCTCAAAATCATGACTCATAGTAGAAAGTGGCTCACAAATTCAGAAGTTTGTGGACCTCTGTACTAGACATTTAATAAGTAAACTTTATTACTAAATGTTACAAATTGAAATTTTAATTTATCTTTGCATTATTTTTTCTAAGATAAAATATGGCATTAAGACTGAATTTAATCACTCAACACAATAAATGACACTTGCTTTATAAAGTAAGGATTTGGCAAAAGACGATAATATCCGGGATTTACCTCTAACCTATAAATCGTAAGAATAATAATATACAGCAGATTAAGCAATTTTATATTTTTACAGAAATCCAATGTAATCTTCTATATACTGGGGAAAACTGCAATACAGAGTACAAGTAATTCTGCTTTCCAACAAGGCAATTCCAGGATATTATGATGGGATAAAATCTGTCTACAAGAACTAAATGAAAAGAAAAAAACATAGCTAAAGCCTATAATATGATTATTATGAGATTATTCCAACCAGTTTTTCAGAGTAATCCAAAATAGGCCACTGAATAAGAACAAAGAATTTTAAAAGGTTACTTGAGAGCAATCTTCTTATTTTAACCACTATTGGGTCACCATGTTAAAATATTTATATACAGTACCTGGACATAACAGAATGAAAATCTAAAATCAGGTTAAGTTTCATGGTCATGTACTTGCACAAAATGACAACCATATTAAAGTACACAATGCCAAAAATCAAATCAAAGCTCTTTTGAGAAAAATTAATCTTTATCCTTGTGTTTTGTGTATTTCCTTGGTCAGGTATTCAGCTAGTGTATGAATTAGCTGAGGTGCAGAAGTCATTTTAATAGCTTTGTCACCCAGTAAGGCTAAGGCCCCATATTGTGGAAACGCAGCAGAAAAAAACACAGCATGTCAATTTTACTGTATCTGCGGAAACGCTTGCGTTTTCCCTATAGATGTAATAGATGTTTTTTTCCACAGCATTTTTTTAACTGTGTTTTGCAATGAGGGACCTTTGCCTAAAACAGACACCCTGTATGTGTGCTATGCAAGGCCCCTGATCACCTTTATTTGTCCTCTATATAGGTTTTGCATCTCTGGGCTAAAAAACTGAAAAGACCTGGTAAGACTAAGGGGTGGATTTTTAAGACTGGAGTTTTATCCTCCAGTTCTGAACCTTATTTATGCTATGTCTGCAATGAGTAAGCACAGATCTACACTCAAATTTGCAATATTTTGTTTTTTTAATCAATAATAAATCAGTTGGATACATGTTGGTCCCCATCTCTCAATTAACCTATCCCACTTTTCTCGCCCTTTTAAAAAAGTTGTGAGAGGTGAGAAAAGTCACAAATATAACCACAAATATAACTGGCACAAAGCTGTTGATCTATTTGATATATTCTTCCACCCCACAGTGCTTTGTTAGAGATACTAAAGAACATGTCTTCATAGTATTATGGCAATAAATAGCGATGGCTAATTGGTGACCAGTCAGAATCTTTACAATTACATTTCACATGACTTTCATGAGTCTATGAACATTTCAGTATTTCTGTATTCAAAAATACATGTAATATATTTATGTAGATCAGAGCTTAAAATCTATATTAACTAGCTCTTAATTGTATAGACTATAAGACTGAAGCCCCATGTTGCGAAAATGCAGCATGTTTGACCGCAACGGAAATGCCACAGAAAAAAACGTGCCATTTTACAGTCACTATCAAATCCCATCCACATATTGCGGAAAAATACATGCAGCGGATTCGCTGTGATTTCCAAAACTGTTACGTAGCATGTCAATTATACCTACAGAAACGCCAGCGGTTTACCTAAATAGAGTTCCTCATGTCACATACATATATCTCACCTCAGAATGGGGACTGGACATTGCCATTCTTGGGACTGTCCAGGTGATACGCCAACCATTCAGGCTTATACAGGTAATAGCTGAGCTACACATGCACAGTCTTTTCAGAAGATCACAGCAAGTGAAAATGCTGACCTGAACACTATTATTCTATATTCTAAATAAAGATCACACATAGTTTGTGACATGCCAAATATAACCAACTGCTAATACATTATCTGTATATCAGGTGTCATCTTTCTTTCGCAGATGTGTTTCAAAAATGTATGCAGCAGTTATCTTCTTAAAAAAAGGGAAGTGGCACATTTGCACAAACTTATCATACAGTGCTGGCCAAAAGTATTGGTACCCCTGCAATTCTGTCAGATAATACTCAGTTTCTTCCAGAAAATGATTGCAATCACAAATGCTTTGGTAATAATATCTTCATTTATTTTGCTTGCAATGAAAAAACACAAAAGAGAATGAAAAAAAAGTCAAATCATTGATCATTTTACACAAAACTCCAAAAATGGGCCGGACAAAAGTATTGGCACCCTCAGCCTAATACTTGGTAGCACAACCTTTAGACAAAATAACTGCGAACAACCGCTTCCGGTAACCATCAATGAGTTTCTTACAATGCTCTGCTGGAATTTTAGACCATTCTTCTTTGGCAAATTTCTCCAGGTCCCTGAGATTTGAAGGGTGCCTTCTCCAAACTGCCATTTTGAGATCTATCTTCTTGATGACACTGCGCACGGTAGACACAGAAACATTCAGGTCTTTGGAGGTGGACTTGTAGCCTTGAGATTGCTCATGCTTCCTCACAATTTTGCTTCTCAAGTCCTCAGACAGTTCTTTGGTCTTCTTTCTTTTCTCCATGCTCAATGTGGTACACACAAGGACACAGGACAGAGAGTCAACTTTAATCCATTTCAACTGCCTGCAAGTATGATTTAGTTATTGCCACCACCTGTTATGTGCCACAGGTAAGTAACAGGTGCTGTTAATTACACAAATTAGAGAAGCATCACCTGATTTTTCAAAGGGTGCCAATACTTTTTTCCACCCCCTTTTTTATGTTTGGTGTGGAATTATATCCAATTTGGCTTTTTGACAATTCTTTTTGTGGTTTTCCATTGAAGACAAATTAAATGAAGATATTATTACCAAAGCATTTGTGATTGCAATCATTTTCTGGAAGAAATTGAGTATTATCTGACAGAATTGCAGGGGTGCCAATACTTTTGGCCAGCACTGTAGGTACCTGTGAAAGTTCCAAAAGCTTGATAACATATTACTGTACAGCACTTAGCATAATGTATCTGTGAAACAGACATACTTGTTTCTATAAGTATTACGAAACAGCAGGATGACTGCATCTTTTTATGGAGAATTCTTAAAAAATATCCAGATCATCACTGGTGTGACATAGTAAGTACCATAGTAAAGATTGTCATAATCTTTATTCTTTAGATCAATAGCAGCTGAAAGTAAAAAGCCAGTTATATTTTTTAATTTGTCAACGGAAAAAAACACCCAAACATATTTATGAGGCTTTCCAAGCTGGAGAAAATAGTAAGCTGTTAAAAGGGAAGACACAAGTTATTTGATGAGATTCCGTATAGGAAATAACCACTAATAAATAAGACACAACTGTGTTAGCCTCAAGAGCAAAACCACAATCGCCTGTTCCAGACAGCGCTAAATAATGTTCTAATGATAAATGAGTTGGATCAGATTCAATGTTCTTATTTACATTGAAAGACAAAATGGCATAAGAACATTTAGGATAGTGGGAAATAATTTATTGACAACCTTGTGGGTTACTTCTGTATACAGGTTAGAAATATTGAAAATATCCATAGATTATCTACACTAATTCATTATTGAACATACTGTGTGGATTTTCCAAAGATTTATTTCGGAGTTCACCTTATGCAAAGCAGAAGTCCACAGCAAGTGTGTAGCAAATATGCATCTAAAGCCTCATGTAGAGAGCCGCAGCAAAAAAGTGCTGCGGGAAAAACCGTGGCAGCAGCACATTGTGGTTTTTCCTGCAGCGCTTTTCACAGAAAGTCTAGACTATCTGTTTCCATTACACCTATAAGGAAACCGCCGGTTTTGGAAATCGCAGCATGTCCACTGAATGTAATTTTCTGCAATGTGGATAGGATTCGCTAGTGACTGTAAAACGCCGTGTTTTTTTTCACATCATTTCTGTCATAGCCAAACCGAGGCATTTACACCACATGGGGCCCTGGCCTAAATCTGTATTAAAATCCCCAAGTAAGACATGTGAATTTTGCAGCAGGTATAAATCCCTTGACAAAGCTTCTGAATATTTTGGAAGTTCTACATGTACTGTCATAAAACACTTCATGTCTGCTATATAACAAATTATGGAACAGTTGAGGAATAAATTCTGAGGTTGCAAAAAGAATTAGACTAGGTTCACACCACATTGCAAGTCAACATTTAGGCTAAGGCCCTACATAGCGAGCCGCAGCCAAATAAATGCTTTTTCTGCACTGTTTATCACAGAAACTGAAACTTTTTGCTTCTATTATACCTATACGGAAAACACCAACATTTCCATAGGTATAATTGACATGCTGCGATTTACAAAAACACCAGCGTTTTCAAATTGCAGAATGTCTGCTGCAGATTTTTTTCTGCAATGTGTGGATGGGATTAGCCGGAATTCCATGCACTTTGCAGGAAATGTAAAAGACAGCATTTTTTGCTGCAGTGTTTCCACCATGGCCAAAATGCTGCATTTTTGAAACGTGGGCCTCAGCCTTAATGTGACTGTTTAAAACAATCCATGTGTTGGCCATTGACTTCCATACAATAAGATATAAGGGTAGTCAAGTACACTTTTAAATATGCTTGAGGCAAATGTATACAGATGTTTACTAACCAACCATTGAATTAGGAAAGACTAAACTCATGATATATTTTACTCTGGTTAATGATAATCTATAAGCACAATAGGCCTATGTGGCCTAGCCAGTGACCTTTAACCACAGTCAGAATATGTGTCTGGTTTTACGTAACCTAGAGTTTTACAATAACTCATTGCAGTATGGCTGAACATTTTGACCACTACAATTCATGCTGACCTCAAAGTTTACATTGCCTCTTTTAGAGATTAGAATCAGACACCAAGTTATATTTCTGACACTTACTGCATAAGCGTTATGCAATATGTTTTCCTTAATGAACAAGCACAGAGATGGGCAAATCGGTTCGTAATGAACCGGATTGGACCCGAATATTCCAATAGTTCGTCACCTGCGAACCAAAAGTGAAGTTATTATAACTCTGGGGTCTCTTCAGATCCCAGAGTATAATAGGTGGAGGCTCAGGGAAGGTGTAAAAAAACAAACACTTATGCTCACCTTTTTTCCAGGTCTCCTTGCGGCGTCCGCGGCCCATGTCACTGTTAAGGCCCAATCACAGGCTTCAATGGTGACCCCAGACGCATGATGTCACTAGAAGCCCAGAAAAGGACCTGGAGAGAGCCGAGGACGCCACAAGGAGGCCTGGAAAAGGGAAGGGAAGGTAAGCATAACTATTTTTTTTTTTTTACACCTTCCCTGAAGAGACTCCAGGGTATAATAATTTCTCTTCCAGTTCTATCCAAAATAATCTTTGGGCCCAACAATCTGAACCTAAAACTAAATGAATCTTTAGAGGTTCTCCCATCTCTAAACACAATATAAAATTTTTCATGACGTGTGCATTTTCTTTATGTTTAAACTCTATGATTGTCCGGTACAATGATTGCCTTAGTAAATAGAATAAAATATGCAGTTAAGGATGTTTTTATCCAAATGTTCCTACTTAACTGACTAAGAAACCAGAATGTACAGGTAATACATTTGTAGAAATTCATAAGAATGTGTTTCCTTGCAAAGGATGGTATTAATTAAGGGGAGGTCACCTTAAGGCTAAGTCCACATGTTGTGGAACAGCAGCATTTTTGACTATTGTGGAACCGCAGTATTTTTGACTATTGTGGAAATGCAGCATTTTTGACTGTTTTGACTATTAGCTCCCAAGCAAGAACAAAAGTAAAAAGAACACTCTGTAGAGAACTATATAAGCTTTGTAGACATACCTTTTCTCCCATTTTCTCCCATCTAGAGAAATTTGCATTTTATTGAAAGAATTTCTCAGTGTAACAGGCGAATGGCTGGCCACATCTACTGGTGCATTTGTCTTTGTTCTTTATGCAGCTTTGCATTGCCCAAAACCACCCCTTTACCAAATGACTGGCAATAACATGTAAAATAACATATACTAGTTTCTACATCTATATCAACTAGTTTCTGTAAATGATAATGGATTCTTCTGCTATCATTTTTACATATTCTTTTTAGTTTACTCTAAGGCTAAAGCTACACTTAATGAAACACAGCTAAAAAACCCACAAAGAAGATACAGACGGAAAAATGCACCAAAAATGCATATGGCTTTCATAGCATTTTCACAGCATCTTGCATTTTTATCCTTTTCAATATAAGTCTAAGAGGATAACACGGTGGTTTTGCAAGTAAAATCAGCATATAAAATTTTCAAGTTTTTGTAGCGTTTCTTTCCACAATGCATGGATGAGATTTTGTAATACCTCATAGACTTTACTGGAGCTATAAAGTGCAGCGTTTTTTCCTCTGCAGTTCTGCAATGCCAAAAGTGTTACATTTCTGCAACCTTGTGAAAAAAGTAGCATTTTTTTGTTGCAGATTTTGCCGTAGTTTCTTGAGTCAAAGCCAAGAGTGGACTTATATTTCCTATTCCATTTGATTCTGCAACAAAAAAAAAATTGTTTTTCTGCAACATTTAGCCTCATCCTCAAAGGGGTTCTAAGGGGGTGCTGAGACTGACATGACTGTTGTGGCCAATCACTGGCCTCAGCAGCCATGTGTGTGGTACTGGTGATGTCACTGAATATAATTCAAAGATACAACACATGCTATTGCTGAGGCCAGTGATTGGTTGCTGTGCTCATGTGCGGTTCAGCACTTCCTCCCAGCCACTCCTGACTCCAGAAGGGATGGGAGATGCTCCACCCAAGTAAAGGACAGGGGGTATCACTGAGAGTATCACTTTTATTTTTTTTACACCAGCCCCACTCACTATTGGATTTAACCATTTATCCTGGAAAACTCCTTTGCATAAGGAAAATTATATCTCTCTTTTGTATTCATTCCTGTGATTGATGGCATAAAAAGTGGATACAAAATTGAATTTAGATTTCACAAGTGTATAGGCACAGAATGTTGACTGCTCTAGACTTAACTAGGAGACACCTTTAGTCATGTATGGCTCCAAAATATTTGTCTTAAAATAAAGTAGAACATTGAATTCACAAGGTGAGTACCTAATTAACATAAGTTGTTTCTATATGAATACATGGGGTAGGGGATTTATTAAGATTTTTGAAAAAAGTAGTGATCAAGGTGCAGAATGAACAATGTGGCAATGGGGCAAAAAAGGACCATGAGCCAAAGATGCACATATTAGCATCCATCTGCACCAGAAAACGTATGTACCTGGATTGATAAATTCCCGCTTAGTGCTCAGCATACTCATATGTAAATGGTTCTTTCCAACAGGTGCTCTTTTCCCAGGTTGACTGTTAACTCAGGACTTCTACTTGCATGAATTCAGTTTTACAGTGTACTTACAGTATTATATGTTAAATGTAGAGGACATATGGTTCTTGTAGTGACAGAGCTGTATACCTTTCACTAGTTTATTAATACTACTCTAAAGCACAACTAAACATTTACAACATAAGCTACAAATTCTTCTGCTTGCAACAGTGAAAAGTTATATCCTGCAATATGTATACAGTACCTTACGTTTCAATATTATTGCCATAGAGCTGTCATACACAGTATGATTATGCGTAAATGCTTTTTGTGAAGGTATCAGTGAGCATGCATAATTCATTTACATTAAGCAGCTGCACAAGAAATCAGAATTTCAGAGTCATTGCATACTATAAGTCAAATAAAATTCAATGTTAATGTTTTAACATTAAGGGACAATGTAACAATAAGGGTTTTTTGGACATGTTTTCAGGGGGTGCTGCATAAAGTGGGCTAGAGAAAGGCAAATAAATGGAGTGGCACATGCAACATGCTGCTAAATTTTGGTCACTCTCCCTTTGCATGTCACACCCACTATTTACATAACACACCTCTGTTTACAAATAGTACCCCCTATGCTAGACTGCATATTCAGCACTCCTCCATATTTTAGGCAGGAATACTACACAGCATAAAGACCTTTTATTGCCCCCCATAGTTTAATGCCCTCCTCAGTGCCCCCACATGATATAATGCCCTCTCAGTGTTGCCACACATAAAGTTTGCTCTGTCACTCCACTTTCAGTGCCCCCACACCCAATCATGTGTCTCTCAGTACTCCTGAGTTAGAGTGGTGAATATCAATCATCCATTACTCACTGCTCTGCTTCCCTCTCTCTTCTCTGTGCAAGGCACCAGAACACCACACAGTCTGGCGTCTGGAGAAAAGGAATGGGGAGCGAGCAGTGGGTATTGAATCAAAGCTCACTGCTCGCTCCCCAGGCCTCCTGCAATGAGCGACTCTATCACACTGAAGAAAGTTCTCATTGCACTTCCTAATTTCTGGGGCTGTTTATGAAACTTATGGACAGCCCTGACAAATTCTGTACAGTTGGCAAGTATTCATAGATAGGACAAAACCGGAAATTGCAGCATGTCTGATGCGTGCATTTTCCCGAAATGTGTTGAGGCCCCATGTTGCAAAAATGCTGCATTTTTGCCTCGGCAAAAAATGCTACGTTTCACAGTACCCGCAAAATGGATGGGATTCTGGCTAGTCCCATCCACACATGGCAGAAAAAAATCTGCAGCAGAAAAGCTGCGTTTTCAAAAACTCCCACTATGGTGAAAATTGTAGCATGTCAATTATACCTGCTGAAATGCTGGCGTTTTCTATATGGGTATAATAGGGGCAGAAAGTTCGCAGAGGAAAACTCTGCAAAAATGCAGTGAAAAACACTGCAGAAAAAAACCTGTTTCTGCCAAAGTTTTTTCCACAGTGTTTTTTTTTTTGCCGCGTTTCGATATGTGGGGGCCTTAACCTAAGGCTAAGGACCCATGTTGCATAAATGCAGCATTTTTCCTATTACGGAAACTCAGCAGAAAAAAACTCACAGTACCAGCAAAGTGAATAAGATTCTGGCTAATCCTATCCACATATTGCGGAAAAAAAAACGTTGCTGGCATTTGTGAAAAATGATGATAGATTTAATAGGGAAAGTAAAGCCGCAAAGAAAATCGCAGCAAAAAAATGCAATAAAAAATGCTGCGGATAAAAAGACGATGCGTCTTAGCTGCGTTTTTTTTCTGCAACGTTTTTTAGCTGCGTTTCACAATGTGGGACCTTAGCCTAAGGCTGAGGCCTCATGTTGAAGAAAGGCAACTTTTTTTGTTGTGGTTTTTGAGCCAAAGTCAAGAATGGCTACAAAAGGAATGGGAAATATCTAAAAAGTACTTATAAAAAGAAGTTCCCCTTCTGCTCAATCCACTCCTGGCTTCGGCTCAAAAAACTGCAACAAAATCTGCAACAAAAAAAAACTGCTTTTCCGCAACATGGGACCTCAGCCTAAGAAGGACGTTCCACATTATTAAGCAGGCCAAAGATTTCACGCAATATGGGAAATAAAAAGGATCTCCATGCTACCGAAAAGCGTCAAATAGTGCAATGCCTCGGAAATTATATATTTCACAAAACCTTAATGATGATCATTGCACTGTGAAGAGATTTGTGGCTGATTCAGAGCACATATGGGTTTATGCAGATAAAGATATAATGAAGAAGGTTTCTGCCAGACAAATTCATCGGATGACAAGAGCAGCTGCTAAAATACCATTACAAAGCAGCAAACAGGTATTTGAAACTGCTGATGCCTCTGGAGCCTCTGGTGTAGGATTCTCCAGAGGCTTGCAGTTGTGCATAAACCTACTATTCAACCACCCCTAAACAGTACTCACAAGCAGAAATGGTTGCAGTGAGCCCAAACATACATGAAGACTAAGTTTGAAATAGTCTTGTTTATGATGAATGCCGTGCAACCCTGGATGGTCAAAATGGATGGTTGGTGGATGGCCACCATGTCCGAACAAGGCTGAGATGCCAGCAAGGAGGTGGCAGAGTCATAGCATATAGAGTTTCTGACTAACCACTTTCATCCATGGTACAAAAAGAAAAAAACGTGCCTTCCGTAGCAAAATCATCTCATGCAGCAAAGAATACCTCTGAGTCATTGACTGTTATGGGCATAAAAGGAGATAATCTCATGGTGTGGCCACCATCCTCCCCTGACCTCAACCCCATTGAGAACTTTTGGATTATCCTCAAGCAAAAGATCTATGGAAGCAGTTCACATCAAAACAGCAGGGAGGCTATTCTGACATCCTGCAAAGAAAAGTTATCATTGGGAGGTTTGTCCAATAAAATTTGATTTATACTCTAACAGTTAAAAATTTGAACATTATACTGACTGTCATTTGCAATGACCATTTAGGAAATTCAGAGAAAAATATAATTTGCATAATAATTTGGAACAAGGTGTAAAGTGTTAGAATTCATTAATGCCTTCTTCTAATTTATATTGCTATATTTCCTTTAAAGGGGTATTCCATGATAAATTATCTATGGAGAAAAATATGGTACCCCACACACAAAAAATACACACCTCAAGAATTGAAACAGTTCAGCATGCAGAGTACCATTTTTTGTTTGATAATATATGACTACAAAACAATACTTTCTGTTACTTTAGAATGCTTGATGGTGATGATGATGTCTTTTGTGCATTGAGAGATATCAGAGCTAGCAGTGGACAGAGGACCACAGAGAGTGTGTAAAAATACAGAGGTAAAGAGGTGCAGAGCCAGACTTTGCGAGCTGCATAATGATAGATGTGCCTTGTTATCTCAATGTAGATGTAAACAGAGAGGCAAGCAGTCTTGTTTACATGGCAGAATTGTCACCAAATGCTCATGAGAAATTTTTTGCTTTTTATCACTCAACAGGTACAGTTGGTAAATAATGAATACTATCAAAGCCCCTTTAATCTTATGCATATTGCTCAATATGCCACATGCTTCCAATGTACTGAATTAAAATACGACTATTCCACTTTTGCATTGTAGCTTCAACCTAGAATAGTGAGAATTCTAAGAAAAGCATAGAAACAAATTTTTTTTACAGATATTTGATTTCTAAAGGCTACCTATATACTATAAGGAATGTAAAGCAAGTTTATTTCATAAATACTGTAATTTGGACTGTGGCTCACACCATAATCTGCTTGAGTGCAGAAGATTACAGAAAGCTTTCCTGAATTTATATGGCATCTCATCTCTTCACATGAAAACAGAATCCGCTTTAGAATATCAAGTAGTTTCCTCAGCAATTAGAAGGGACAAGCAGGAGGATTTTAGCCTGTTATGTTTGTCTTGGTGATATAAAAATTGCAAGCACCTACCTGGAAACCAACTGCAGGCATCACAGTGATCTGTATGTTGCCTGCTGTTATAGTAATGCTACTACAGTCAAATATTAAAAAATCTTTGTTAAATTCTAAACATGCATAGCTAGGAATTTCCTAATATGATGTCAGAACAGAAAAAAAAAAATCTTTAACCTTGGGAACACTATGTTTAGAACTTGAATATTATTATGGAACTTTGTTATATTATCATCATTATTATTATTATTATTATTGTTTAAAAGTGTTTCTAGGGGGTGAATATCACCTTAAGGCTGCTTTCACACAGCAGTGTCTGGTCAATGATTTTGTTTAGTGATTGTGAACCAAAATTAGGAGTGGAGACTACACAGTGATCAGGTATAATAGAAATATTTTTACCTGTTCTGTGTTTTTAACCCACTCCTAGTTTTGGCACACAATCACTGATGAAAATCACTGACCAAACACTGCCGTGTGAAAGCAGCCTTAGGCTAAGACCCCACATTGCGAAAATGCCGCTTTTTTTGTTGCAGATTTTACGGGGGGTTTTTTTTCCCGCTTTGTTTTTAGCCATGAAACGCCATGGAAAAAAATGTGGTGTTTTACAGTCACTGTATAGCGGATGGGATTCTAGCAAATACCCATACACACACATCGTAAAAATACACGCTGTGGATAGGCTGTGATTTCCAAAACTGTTGAGCTTTTGGAAATCACAGCGTATCAATTATACCGGTTACGCCGGTGGTTTCCCTATAGTTCTAATTGAAACAGAAAGTCCGCAGAGGAAACCTCTGTGGACTTTCTGTGAAAAACGCTGTGGGAAAAACCACGATGGCTGCAATGGTTTTTCCTGCAGCACTTTTTTGCTGTTGAGACGCTACATGGGACTTTAGCCTAAAGGAGTTTTTCAGCCCCAAATGGATTTTTATACTGAACTGATGACCTGTCTACTGGATAATTCATCAGTATGTGGTCTATGAGGGTCCAACACCCGGACCCGCACAAGTCAGCTGTTCCAACAGCCTCTAGGTGGCGTAAATAACAGCAGTGGATGAGGAGGGTGCACAAGCTGCTTCTATTGAAGAAATTGGACCGGTACTGCAGCCCTGTTCCCTGAATAGCAGTGGTTATGGTTAATTGCAGCACATCTCCTATTACTTCAATAGGAGCAGCCTGCAGATCACATACTGATGACCTATCCACTGGAATGAAAAATCCATTGCAGGTCAGAAAACCCCTTTAGGCTAAGACCCCATGTAGCAAGACACAGCAAAAAAATGCTGCGGAAAAAACCATGGCGGAAACACATCACATATTTTTCTGCAGCATTTTTCATTGCATTCTAGCAGAGTTTTCCTCTGCGGATTTCGTGCCCCTATTATACCTATACGGAAAACGTTTTTGAAAACACAGCTTTTCCGTTGCAGGTTTTTTTCTGCAATGTGTGGATGAGATTAGCCAGAATCCCATCCACTTTGCAGGCACTGTAAAACACAACGTTTCAAATGCGGGTTTTTTTCTGCAATGTGTGGAGTGGATGGAATAACCCAGAATCCCATCCACTTTTCAGGTACTGTAGAATGCAGCATTTTTTGTCGTGGTGAAAAGCTGCATTTTCGTAACGTGGAGCCCTGGCCTTAAATGGATATTACAGGCTGAAGCATTTATTACATAGCAGCAGAGGCGTAGCTAGGGGTTTAGCACAGGGGGGGCGAACATGGCCAAGTCGGCTCCCTACTTGGACATGTTTGTATACCGATACTATCAGTATACGGTGAGCGTGTAGTGGTATATAGTGGCTCTACACAGGGCTCTGCAGACGATTTAGGTGAATGCAGTAGCATTTAGTGACTTACAGGTGACGTCTCTGACTAATCATTCACATTCGGCATCTCTTTCATCTAGACGGCCATGACCACTTCTTCCAGTCTCTGTAAAGTTTGCAACACAGACATCTTTGGCTCCTCACTTTTCCAGGCACCAGGCCCACATTGTCCTCACCTGCACAAAGCCCCCATCCTGCTGCTGCCCCAATTATAAAATATATAATATACCCCCATAATGAATAATACCCCCAAGTGCATCTTTAAACTAATAACTTCCCTTTGCACCCCTTTAAGAGGACCTTTCACGTCCTCATGTATATGCTGTTTTACATACCGTTAGAAAGCCGACAGTGCGCTGAATTCAACACACTGCCGGCTTTTCCTATATATGCCTTGGGGCTGGAGATATCAGGGGTCTAAATTTCACCGTTCACTGTCAGAAGGGCGTTCCTGACAGTCTAGTTGCGCTGTGAGGAACGCCCTCCCTTACAGTACCCGTCCATAGAATTGTACTGGGGTGTACTCAGCCCAGTGATGACGCTGAGCTGTGAGGAACGCCCCCTCCTAGTACAAGTCTATGGACGAGCACAGTCAGTGAGGGCGTTCCTCACAGTGCAGCTAGACTGTCAGGAACGCCCTTCTGACAGTGAACGGTGAAATTTAGACCCCTGATATCTCCAGCCCCGGGACATATAACGGGAAAGCCGGCAGTGTGTTGAATTCAGCGCACTGTCGGCTTTCTAGCGGTATGTAAAACAGCATATACATGAGGATGTGAAAGATAATTTGCCCCTTATTAATAATGCCCCATGTATTTCCTAATCAAAAAGGAAAAAAAAAGGGAAAAAAATTTTTGGGGGGTTCCAATACCCAGGACCCCCAAGGAACAACTGTTTGAATGAACCGTGGTACCTGTGTAAGTGCAGTGACCGCTTCTCTGTTTGCATAGTGTCATTCTTTTCATAGCGGCCATGTAATGTAACTACAGCCTCATCCTATACACGTCTATGTGACAAGGCTGGAATTACATCACACGGTCACTATAAACAGACAGCGTATGATATAAACAGGCGGCCCCTTCATACAGCTGATCAGTGGGAAATCACTTATCTCTTATTGATGTTTTATTCTGAGGATAGATCATCAATAAAAATGAGCTGTAAAACGCCTTAAGGCTAAGGCCCCATGTGGCGTACCACAGCAAAAAAAGAGCTGCGGGAAAAAAACGCGGAGGCGGCGCATCGCGATTCTTCCAGCAGCACTTTGCACAGAAAGTTCGCAGAGGTTGCCTCTGCTGACTTTCTGTTTCAATTATATCTATAGGAAAACCGCCAGCATTTCCGTAGGTATAATTGACATTCTGCGATTTCCAAAACACCGACTGTTTTGGAAATCGCAGATTATCCGCTGTGCATATTATACTGCAAAGTAGGGATGGGATGGGGGCCCCATGTGGCGAAAACCCACTGAAAAAAACCGCAACATTCTAGCAAATCCCATCCACACACTGCGGAAAAATACGTGCAGCAGACACATTGCGATTTCCAAAACCGTTGCGGTTTTGGAAATTGCAGCATGTCAATTATACATATGGAAACACTGGTGGTTTCCATTTAGGTGTATTGAAAACAGAAAGTCCACAGGGGAAACCTCTGCGGACCTTCTGTGAAAAGCGCTGCGGGAAAAAACACGTTACCGCCGCGGTTTTTCCTGCAGCGCTTTTATTGCTGCAGCCCAGTACATGGGGCCTTATTCTTAATAAGGTTCAATTGCAACTTTAATGAAATTAATTGCTCCCTCATATTATGCCCAATTCACCCTGACATAAATATTGCACCTTTAATGACCCCTTATATTAATGACCACCCCCTTATGTTCATAATGCCTCCTAATATAAATGTTGCCCCCTAATGGCCCTTTATATAAATAACCTCCCCCCTTGTATTCATAATACCCCCTAATAACCCTTATATAAATGACCCCCCCATCGTCATAATGCCCCCTAATGAATCCTCCCTTATAGTTAGATTTCCCCCCCTCCTAACCACCCCTTATTCTATTAATATACCCACACAAAAAAATCATACTCACTTGCGATGATGATGAATGGAGCCGCCGGCGCTTCCTCCCTGTCCACGCGCATGACGTCTGTGTCTGAGCGCGGGCGGCACGGTGTTGTGACGTCATCGCGCTGCCCGTGCTTAGAAGAAGACATCGATCTGTGGTCTTGGGGTCTTTTAAACCGCAGGCCTGAAGTGGCTTGCGGTTTACAAGACAGTTAAGCACCAGGAAGCATTGTAACTAGATCAGTGTCTGCAGACACCGATCTAGTTAGAAATAAAGGATGCATTAATGGCGGCCCCGGGGTGGGCCCCAAAATGTCAGTGGGCCCGGGGCGGCCGCCCCCTCTGCCCCCCCCGCTAGCTACGCCTCTGCATAGCAGTAAACATTAGGTGCTAGACTGCTGTATCTACAGAATGGAGGGACTGCTCCCACCAGCTGCAAGACCTGGCTAGGAAGTATCTGGATGGAGCAGCCCTTGAGCAAGCATCCTGCCACTTCTCTATTCAAGGCCTGTGGCAGAAACCGCCAACCCAGTGCTCAGCTCTATATAGCTGCACAGGTGTCAAGCGCAAGCAATGCCCTTATAGCAGCAAATCAACTCCATATTAAATATTCAATTAATTGCATACATGATATAGGATTAATTAGAAAAAATAATATGCAAGCATAAGGCTGCATGTTTGTGTCAACGAACGATTTTACATTCTTTATATACTCCAAGCAAGTACATTATTAGAAATACAATTTCAGGAGCTTTTCACCACTATAGTATGTTAAAGTACTAAATTGTACTATTCAGAGCTGCATGAAATTGTGCTTCCTGTTAAAAATGACCCCAGTGTAAGGCATTCTCTGCTTCATCTATGTGGTGGTCTGAACTAACAAGCTTGTTTTGTACATAGTGCTGAGTTGCTGTTTAGCTGAGCAGCAGGGACAATCAATACATGTTAATCACAAAGGTCTGAATGTGGATGAATGTCTGCGGTTTTAAAAACTACTGCAGATGTCTCCTCAGATCTATAAAGGAGACTATGAGCATGTCAGTAGATTGGAATACTTCTCTATCTGAAGACAAGTGCTTACCAGAAATAAACATTTTAAGTCTAAGGCAGCACATAGAGAGATGCAGCAAAAAAACGCTGCAGAGAAAACTGTGGCAGAAACACATCACGTTTTTTCCGCAGCATTTTTTCACAGAAAGTCTGCAGTTTTTCTGCCTGCCAGCGTTTTCGTAGGTTTAATAGACAAGCTGCGATTTTCAAAAACTCAAGCATTTGAAAACGCAGCTTTTCCGCTGCAGATTTTTTTTCTGCAATGTGTGGATGGGATTAGCCAGAATAGGCTAGTCCCTGTGTTGCTAGTGCTACACAGGGACTCTGGTGATGTAACCAAAGATTATCAGGTTGCCCTGCGACTCCTTTACTAATGTGAGTGAATGGAGTCACATTGCAACCCCTATTGTGCAGAAACTGCGACTTCAAGTCAAACATTGTTCAACTTTTTTGGGACTTGAAGACACAGTTGCTGTGCATTTGGGGTCGCAACATGACTCTATTCAGTAACATTAGTGAATGAGTTGCAGGGCGACACAGGGATCTTTTGTCACATGATGGAAGTCGCGACCAAAGTCACCGTGTGGCCTCTAGCCTTAGGCCTACTAGGGGAAGCGAGTAATGGAAACATTTGTAAAGGCCTGTGGAATATTGTATGTTGGTGCTGTAAAATCAACATAAATGAAAAAAAAACAACACATTTTAACATGTTCAGATGATTCATAAGTGGATTTGATTGATTCTTCATAGAATTTAGTTGATGCAAAATTCATTAAAGTAGTCCTCTGCTGTTCTCATTCATTAAGAGCAATCCTTTCACCAATGAACATGTAACTTTTTCCATGTCTTCCAACAGCCTTGACATAAGATTTAGATGCCATTGTACTGTACTACTGGTTGTACAAAGTTAAAAGCTTGCACAGAAAGCTTTTAGGCTAAGGCCCCATGTAGCGGACTGCAGCAAAAAAGCGCTGCGGGAAAAAAAAACGCGGCTTCATCGCATCTCGGTTTTTCTTGCAGTGGTTTTCAAAGAAAAACCACAGGAAACCTCTGCGGACTTTCTTCTTCCATTAGTCCTATTGTGAAACTGCCGGCATTTCCATAGGTATAATTGACATGCTGCGATTTCCAAAACCGCAACACAAGTGCAGCACAAAACATAGCATTATAAGCATTTATGTACATGTTCAAATGTCGGAAACAGGAGAGGAATTTGAGGTGGACTTCTGCTTCAATTTCCTCTTCCATTTCCCCCTCTCAAGTATAACACAGCAGAAAGCCATCTGATTAGACTAATAGATAGTCCCAGTTAGCGGAGTGGCTCGTACCATGAACTCTGTGGCAGAATCAACTGCAGAATCTGTGGCAAGATCTGACTCTGAAACAAGCATCCTACTTTGATTTCTACCTCCCATGAAAACAATCGAGGCAGAATCCAGTCAGAATTTGGCACTGATTTTGAGGCGGAGCCGTCTCAAAATCTGGGAGAAATTCCACCATGTGAACAGACCCTAATACAGTGAAATTCAAAAAACTACAATAGTACATGACTTGAAATCATTATCCTACAGTGTCTATCCAGAAGAAAACAAAACAGCCTCTTTGAGGCAGTAACTAATTGCATCATATTGGACACAACATATGGCAGTCTTAAGTTCCTTAGACAATAATCATCTGAGCAATCTATTTTCAATAGCATTCTACACAGAGCACACCACTAATACAAATAGTAGTTAAATCAAAGAACAAAAACATGCTGAAATCTACCCCAGTAAAACAATAACAATACACTCCATACCAATGCCTGGTTGTATATTGTATTGGTGAATGTATACTATATAAAGTGGCATTTACTTTTTGCAAATAATAGGTTTAAATCCATGTTCTCAATTCTACTGTAAAAAACAGAATTACATTTGTATTTGTGGTAATTAAAGAGATAGGTTGGCTTCGGAATGAGACAGAGCCTTGGATTCAGTAGCTATAATTGAATACACTGTATTTTGCTTCTTTTATCTTTTGTTGTTCATAATACTGCTTTGCGGTCTATCCGACTTTGCATGTCAGTCTTAAACAAACATTGTAGCCCAGCTAAATGCCAGACTCCGTTTTCTCTTGCCAATAAAACTAAACGCTTACAACGACAATGCCTTTTCTCTCTTGTTATATTAATGAAAAATGAAGCGAGAATATAGTAATCTCTCATAGCAAACCATTGAAATCAGTAATTATGGGAATAATTTAATGGATGACTTGTTTTAACTCTGTATACACAGCAGTAAAACTCATGCAATATGCAGTCTATTGAATATGTGTATTCCATCAGTGTCATTTAGAAGCATAAGAGCATGACTTGATATTGCTAGGTATTGTCCTATTTCTATGTTCTATAGCAACTGGCATTATATCTAGTTCCACTGCCTAATGTCACAGTTGTTGGAATGAAAAATGGCATATAGTTTTAGTGAAAATGGAAAATGAGACCTTTAATTTCCATCAAGTTTCGATGATTATATCAATATACTGTCTAGTGGGTAAAAATACCCAATACAGGAAAGTATTTGGAACTCCATAAAACCATCTGATTATTCTCTTTTCACTCAAGAAAAGACTTGGTGGACCACTGACAGTCCAGTTTTTCTTAAAATGGTTGTCCCAATTGGTATCAGCTACCGTATAGCTTTTGGCTACATCAGTAGAAATTCAATTATTAGATGACAGTGACTCACATTAATGTCTGGCTATATAATATACTGTAGAGCACAATTTGCTGTGCTGGGCACTGCTGTTTGTGGTAGCTTTTAGTTCTAGGTATGAGGGGACAAGGATATCTTCAGGTAATAAAGATCTTGTCTTTAGAAGAAAAGGTGAGCTCTACCATGAGTCCTGTGACATGCCAACAGTAAAGTATCCTGAGACCATTCATTTGTGAGGTTGCTTTTCATCCAAAGGAGTGGGCTCACTGACAATTTTGTCTAAGAACATTGCTGTGAATAAGGAATTGTATCTAAACATGCTTTAAGAACAACTTCTCCCAAAATCCAGGAGCAATTTAGTGATGAACAATGCTTTTTCCAGCATGATGGAGCACCATGTCACAAGGTAAAAGTGATAACTAAGTGGCTTGGTGAACAAAACATTGATATTTGGGTCCATAGCGAGTAACCTCCCCGGATTTCAATCCCATCAGGAAACCTGTTTTCAATCCTCAAAAAACCGGTGGAAAAACAAAAACAAAGAAATTGTAATATGATTAGTCAAGAAAGGGTTGCCATCAGTCAGGATTCGGACCAGAGGCTGATATCTAACATGCCAGGGCAAATTGCAGGACTTTTAAAATAAAAATAAGGGCCAACACTGGAAATATTGACTTGATGTACTGTATTTGTCAATAAAAACATAAAAACTTAAAACACTGAAATAGTAAACTTTGTAAAAATTAAAATTTATGTCAGTCTCAAACTTTTGGCAAAGACTATAAACAAGCAATGACATGAGGGAGAGCAAGGCAGCAGAATGAAAAGACCATGCAGTGTTCTAACACACTTCACACACTGCAGTAAATCACAGCATATATGAGATGCACTTCAAATCAACAGCAATTCCTCCATATCTGAACATGGCCTTAGGTGGGAATTTTAGCATACTCTACTTTTACCATGCTATAGCATATATGCTACATATAAATAAGGAAAACTTAACCAGATAGACATTGCTTTGGGGAAGCATTTAAATCAAGTAATTTAGGTAGTAGATAATAAATACCCTCAAGAAAGTAGATCTAGCTTTTCTATCCTAGACCTAATTGAACATGGTGTCTGATCTACAGGAAGGGGGGGGGGGCGTGAGGAGAAGGGGGGAAATATGGGGTATGATAGATAAAGCCAAGGTGTAGACATTTCAGTGTGATACAGAATAAGCTGTAGGTAAATAGATTGCTTCAAAACATACAAATAATAAAGCTGAGGTTAGTAGTAGAGGGGGAGGGGAGTGGTAGGTTAGGTCACCATGAGCGTTCTTATCAGTGGAGACAGAGGGAAGAGGTTATCTCAAGGGGGGGGGGGGGGTAATGCTTCAAAGAGATAAGAATGGGGTAGGGCTTTAAGTCATATACCCGTATTGGTGGGTAGTGAGTCCACAAATGATTTTCAGGGAGACCATATCTTAAGATATAGATTCCGGGAATGACTTTCCCATTAAACCAGCTCTTTCAGTCAGCAAATATCTGAGACTTTAGCTGTCCAGTGAATAATCATAGGTGGTTCAGGTTGCTTCCAATAGATGGATATTAGCAATTTTGTCACTGAGAGGAAGAGTGTGGGCAAGTTGAATTTACTAGAGGTAAAAGAGGGGTGAGGTTTCCAGGATATGATTACCCTAAGAGAGTGAGTTACTCTAAATGAACATGCTTGACTAATTTCCTCCAGCATAAGATCCCAGAAGACTGCTATCTTACGGCAATACCACCCAAGGTGTGCCAAAGAGCCTCTCCTCGACCCATATCTCCAACACCTGTCTGGGACAGTAGGGTTGATAGTATGCAGCCATAAAGGTGTTTTATACCACCTAGATAGTATTTTGTAGGAGTTTTCTTTAATACTCTCACATTTGAAAAAGCCATGAGACTGTTTAAAAAAGGCAGTGGTCTCTAGTTGTGTAAAATGTCTCGTCTAGGTCTGTTTCCGAGCTAGATAGATAAGTTGGTACATCCTCTGAATAGAGTAAGGAAATATAGTTATAAAAGTTAGAAGTTTGCTAGCAAATGTGGGCTGCAGTGGTTGCTGTTCAATCAATGTGGAATTGGAGATGTCAGGGCTGGGGAGAACATATTTCCTCCATTATAGAGCGAGTGTTGTTGAGGGCAAACTAGGAGAGACTATCAAACTAGCTGGTTGGCTTGGGAATATAACAGGTGATTGGGTAAGCCTATGCCCCCAAGGTGAGGCGGTCTGACTAGAATATGATATTTAAGACGAGGCCTCATGGGGTGCCAAAGAAAAGTGACAAAGCAATTACGTACTGAGGAGAATTATGATCGTGAGATAGATATCGGAAGAGTTTTTAAGGCCAAACCAGGACATATATAGTGGGGAAAAAAAAGTATTTAGTCAGCCACCAATTGTGCAAGTTCTCCTACTTAAAAAGATGAGAGAGGCCTGTAATTGACATCATAGGTAGACCTCAACTATTAGAGACAAAATGAGAAAACAAATCCAGAAAATCACATTGTCTGATTTTCAAAGAATTTATTTGCAAATTATGGTGGAAAATAAGTATTTGGTCAATAACAAAAGTTCATCTCAATACTTTGTTATTTATCCTTTGTTGGCAATGACAGAGGTCAAATGTTTTCTATAAGTCTTCACAAGTTTGGGTACACACTGTTGCTGGTATGTTGGCCCATTCCTCCATGCAGATCTCCTCTAGAGCAATGATGTTTTGAGGCTGTCGCTGGGCAACACGGACTTTCAACTCCCTCCAAAGGTTTTCTATGGGGTTGAGATCTGGAGACTGGCTAGGCCACTCCAGGACCTTGAAATGCTTCTTACGAAGCCACTCCTTCGTTGCCTTGGTGTGCTTGGGATCATTGTCATGCTGAAAGACCCAGCCACATTTCATCTTTAATGCCCTTGCTGATGGAAGGAGGTTTGCATTCAAAATCTCACAATACATTGCCCCATTCATTCTTTCATGTACTCGGATCAGTCGTCCTGGTCCCTTTGCAGAGAAACAGCCCCAAAGCATGATGTTGCCACCCCCATGCTTCACAGTAGTTATGGTGTTCTTTGGATGCAACTCAGCATTCACTCTCCTCCAAACACGACGAGTTGTGTTTCTATCAAACAGTTCTACTTTGGTGTCATCTGACCATATTACATTCTCCCAATACTCTTCTGGAACATCCAAATGCTCTCTAGCAAACTTCAGACAGGCCTGGATATGTACTGGCTTATGCAGGGGGACACGTCTGGCACTGCAGGATATGTGAACTTTTGAACAGGGTCATTTTGATATTTTTGGTTGTCATTATGATTTAAAAAGAGAAAACACAGAAGTTTGACAATAAATGGCTTCAACCAACCACTAACCATGAGTGGAGAAAAAGTTTTTATGTTATTCATATTCTCTGAAAAAAGGCCAAAAAACAAAAAAATCTGCCGGAGTATGTAAACTTTTTAGCACAACTGCAAGACTTCTCCTTCTAGTTATGGACTAGAAAGGTCATAATCTTGTTGCCTTTGTCTCCATGCGCATAGTACTTAAAGCAGGAGTGTTGCAAGAGTTTAGCAGATTGTACATTTAATAAATCCTTTACTTAGTTACGAAGAGATGTAAGTTCAGCTAGGACTGACTCAACTATGTAGCGTTTATGCACAAACTTCAGTTTAGACATGTGGGTAAAGAGTGAGTTCAGCTGGGCTGTTCTCTGCTTTTTAACATATGCTCCTAGGGATATCATTTCTCCCCATACTACAGCTTTATGGAATTCCCACAAGGTGGGTGTAGCGATCAATTCGGACTTGTTAGTAGAAAAATAGTCGATAAGAAATGTATCTATTCTAGAGACATGAGTGGAGTCTGACAGGAGTGTATCAATCAGTCTCCAGCTCCACTCACCAATCGAGATATGATGAAGCCGGAGGGTGACTGACACTGGGGCATGATCTGATAATAAAATATGTCCTATGTCAGCTGATAGGATCATAGGAGTTTGTCTATGGGAAACAAAGACTTAATCAAGTGTATGATAGGACCCATGAGCTGCTGAGTAAAAGGTGAAATCCTTGTCTGCTAGTTGCACCAGTCGCTAGACATCTGTCAAAATGCAGTGAGTTCAGAGATTTATGGATCAAGGATAAGTCCTTGAAGGACAGGTGACTGGCAGCAGTCGAGTCCAGCAGCAGATTAAGGGAGACAATAGAGTTGCCCCAGACCATGATTGACCGCTCAACAAAGATAGCAAGTTTAGATACGGTGTCGACAATGCATCTGGACTGTCCAGCATAGCGGCATAAAGGTTAGCAATTGTCCACACTTCCGGTCCCATTTTGCATTTAATAAAGAGTTATGCTGACCTCCAGGTTAACTATTTCAAAAGTGAGGTGGAACAGTATTGATTTGCTTATAGCAATACTGACACCTCTAGCAGCTTTCAAGTAAGGAGCGTGACGAGTCCAAAATCTCTTGTAGGGAGGCGTCGGATATGTCCCAATTTAAAATGAGTCTCCTGTAGTAAGGAGATATTCGAATGCTGTTTTTTAAGTAAGTGTAAAACCTGACTCCTCTACTGGGGTACATTAGCCCCTTAGCATTAAAGGATACCACTACTGCCTTCGCCATAATAGTGGTCTGGGGAAGGTGCTAGCATGTTGCAGAGTAGCACAACCTGTTAAGTGGGCGTCTGTAAGTGTCTGAACACCTTGTGGAAGCGGTATAGGATGGAGGGGAGTAGAGCAATACAAAAATGTAGGAACAACAACATTAAGAACGTAATGAACATAGAACAATGCTATAGCAATAGCAGGTGCGTGGTTGGAGATACACTCCACTAGGTGGTAAGCGGAGGAGGGGGCAATCACCAACCATAATATAGAAACACAACCTGTCTCATACACAAACACTGGGTAGCAACCTGTGCTTTTGGATGCCCGTGAGGCATCTAAAAGTACTACTTAGCTATAAATTATGCAAAATTCTAGCTAAACAAAGGTGAAACTGTCCATAATCTGACCATGAAGCATTGAGCTAATAAAGGATATAGTCAGCAGACATGTCATAATTTTCACAAAGATCATTTTTAACAATTTTATTGATTTTAGCTCTTATGCATGGTAATATGATGTAAAGCAGCAGCCAACCATATGGCAACCTTGTACTTTTGATTTAATACAATATTTAATCTAAATATTAATATTACTTCTCATGGCCCAGTCAAACTTTGCAGTGATTCTAAAACGTGGCTGGTTTTTACGCTATGTAGGGCCCTGCCCTAAGGGTAAGCTATTCATGAATAATAATATTAATACAGGTGCATCTCAATAAATTAGAATATTTTTGAAATGTTCATTCATTTCAGTAATTCAATAATTCAATTCATAATCAGCGTCTTCCATAATTGTGTGTCCTACTGAACCAGACTGAGGGACCATTTAAAGGCTTAGGAAACCTTGGCAGGTGACACACTGAATTTACAATACTGAACTTTTTTACAATATTCAAATTTTCTTACATTTTGGTTTCATTACCTGTAATCCATAATCAACATTTACAGAAATAAAACACTTGAAATAGAACACTCTGTGTGTAAAGAATCTAGAAAATATAGGTCACTTTTTTCATTTAATTACTAAAAGATATAAACGTTTCAAAGATATTCTAATTTATTGAGATGCACCTGTAATTATAATACATTTTATTTATATAGCACCAACATATTCCACAGCACTTTACAAATTGTAGGGTTCAAGTACAGACAAAAAGATACATTACAGAGTAATAGTCCATTCACACACTGGGACTGAGGACCCTGCTCGCAAAAGCTTACATTGAAAAGGAAGCTTTATTAATGTAAAGACGTCCTTAATTGAAGGAACAGTTACATCGCAGAAAGAAATTGGAATGCATTTAGACACTATGAATATAAATCAAAATGAACACCTGTTTTTGTAGACTGGCGGATATATACCTGCAATGTATAGGAACAGATGGTATTTATTCAAGCATGGGCAAATGCTCTATTGGAACTACCGGTATAATCACTAACAGCCTTGTTTAGGATATCCATTAGCTTTCTACATTCATATGTAAAAAATATTTTGAAAATTATAGAGTTTTAAGCTGGAGATATCGATGCTGTTAGTTTCGTTACTGATCTCTGCCCACTGTTAGAAGAACGTTCCTGTACAGCCTGGCTACATAGTACAGGGCTATGTACGAGTACTGTCAGGGGGGGGGGGGCGTTCCTCACAGCCCAGCTAGACTGTAAGGAATGCCCTTCTGACAGTGGGCAGAGATCGGTGCCGAAACTAATGGCACCTATATCTCCAGCGGCGGGGCACATAACGGGAAAGCCAACAGTGCAAAAGTCGGCTTTCTAGCGGTATATAAAACCACATGTGCATGAGGACGTGAAAGGTCCTCTTTAATGTACAGTATAAACATGCCACCTATGTTATAAGAGCAGATCTGACATTGCTAACTAAAATTAAATCCATTATGATCTTTAGCAACATAAGTACTAAGTCATTAATGTAGAACAGGACAGCTTTATCCATAGGACAATTGTAACAGCTATACCAGGTCTACCTGATGCACATATTTCCACTCCTAAACACATGTAAAACCTCTTCCAGCCTCCTCACACTGTTACAGCCATTCTGAGGGGATGTGTAGTTGGCAATCGGGGGGTGGGCAATGTATTGGTGGAGACTCGGTAACTAAATTTACAACTAAGACACTCAACGGGAGCATGTAAAACTAGCAAACCGTGTTCAGTAACAATGTGTGTAGCAAGCGGTACAAACCGCCTGGCATACTCTATTAGGTGATGCTGTTCATGCCATACTGCAGTGTAGGGGGAAAGGGGGAGTTATTTCTGTTTTGCCTTGGAAAGCATTCATTAAACCTTGGCACCACCAATGGTTAAAAACAGCCCAGCCTGGTGCTGGGTTGCCAGTAACTAGAAAAAATAACACAGTCCCTAGTCATAAGGGATGACTGCTTAAGTTACCGAACAATACAGTAGTTTGCAATTAACACTTTCAATAAAATGGGGAAACAGGCTAGATCTGCTTGTAAAGAGTATTTCTGGACTTTGTAAATATAGCACTGCTCCTCAGGATAGTAGGCCTCTGAAAAATATCATTTCTGCCACTGTTCTCCCTAAAGGCTTTTTGTGCTGACTCTTAGAGACGCAATGTTTTGTTATTGCAGATCCTCTTCTCTTTGAGTATCTACAACCAGTGATAGGATTCAAAGATGGAATTGTACATACATTTATCTAATTCCATTCGTCTTATGCCAATTACAGTGCTCTCTTCTGTACAGAAACATACAGTACGTCATGTGAGTAACCTATAGCATTGTATTTTGGCTTTTATATTTTGCCTTTATCATTTAGGTGCAGATTAGAGAAATCAATCGGTGTTGTACAGCATCAATGTAAAGGCCATCTATAACAGCAAGTAATCTATCGACACCTCCCTAGTAAGCATAAGCATAGATTCATTTCACAGTGTATTTATTACTATATAGGGAATGTAAAGATTTCTCCAGGATAGTAAGCAAATAACAGGAAAAGCTTTAATAACCTCATTTATGCTTTGGTCAATATAGTTTATGGATCTTCTTCATAATATTTAGAGTTGCTATACTGATGTATATTGCTAATGTAGCATGGTTGTATATTATGCTAAGGGCTCTCTCTGAAGTTAGGCCATGTTCACATGTGTGTTGTAAAAGCCACAGTGGGGACACCAAGTTACACTGATAGATACATTTTTACACCCGTATTATGGATGAATATCCTGGCTATGACGCAGGTCTACTGACCTAAACTCAGCATCATAGGAATCCACTCATTCATAATGCAGGTGTCAAAATGTACCTGTAATACACTTGTCTGAAATAGGCCATAATCTGATGCTGCTGCTGAAACTACTTCTAGACTTAGGATTTCTTCTGCAGTCCCTGTACTTTCCTGCTTTGCCTCTGTATAATTTCCTGCAGCAGCTTTCTTTATTAAGCTGCATCTCTTTTGTTGCACTTGTGTTTGTGGCTGTGTTTCTAGCTGCTCAGTAAGGGTGTCTTCACATCTGTCTCTTTGATCCATTTTTCAGGTCCATCGTAGAACCAGAAGAACAGGTTAAACAGTAAAGAAGGTCCGTCTATTGATGGACAATAATGGATCCAGAGGGACCCCATAATGGGTTCATTCAGTTATGCATTGTTTTCTCCTAGACATCGCTGGATAAAAGTCCTGTCTGCTGGATTTATACATCCACGATTTCAGACGGACTGGCACAGATGTAAATGTAGTCTTAGTCTTCTATACAGCCTACTCCCTGCAGAACTACTCTTTTCTGCTCCTTCGGTTCCAGGGGAGGTGCACAAAGATTTCAGGATGAACTGCAGGGTCCTTATGCCTACCACCTAGCTGATGAATCACTGCATCCAGCCAGCAAGGACCAGGGGAATAAATCACAATATTTTAATATCTTACACAACTATATTTAGCTTTATAGAGAAAAAAAAATATTTATGTGTTGGTGCATTTTGAGAGCCATGGTTTTATTATTGGATTTTATCTTTGGGAAAAAAGAGATGGTCTCTCTTTTTTGTCTGCACTAGTGGTCTATTGTCTACATTTAAAGAAGAATAAAGCTAATATAATTAGGGAAAAAGTAAATGTTGAAATGAAATGCAATAATTGTTACATGTCCTGCAATGTAAAGCTAGATTTTAAAGGGGTTGTCCAGGATTTTTTTTTTAAAGCCCCAATTTACCTGAGCTGCAATGCCATCACAGTCCATGCCTAGACAAGACAGTCCACTTCTGTAGAGAATAGAGGACACTGAAACAAAAAAGACTACTGTACAAGTTCTCTGGACATCAAAGGCTGAAAGGTAGATACTACATAGCACTCTACTGTATGGCTGCTTTGAGAAGAATGAGCAGCATTTACAGATGTAGCAGTTACATTTCTCTATGTTTATATGTCTTGATATATACCCTGCAAATACAGTTTTATAATCTGAACTAATACATGCACCTTTATCATCTGAAACAATAAGAAGTTGATACTGTACTATGTTACATACAGTATATAAAATAAAACTAAAAGGTTACAGATCTAATAATAAACTATGTTCTATAATAATGTATGAAGAATGATTCTTTCTTGTGGCTGCTATATTTTACTGCGGTGACCATATGTTACATGTTAGTGAATGCATTTTTTGTCCATATGCTGAGATAGAGTTGCATATCTATATCAAGGGTGTACTGTGCAAGTACCACTTTGGGGTTTGAGTGATGCTTCTTTCCCAGGAAGCATCTGCATGTAAACACTGTTGTAATTTTTACACAGTATGCAAGTCCATATGAGCACAGACTATCCACTACATTTGGCAAGCTGACACATTAAGGCTAAGGCCCCACATAATGAAATACAGCTAAAGAAAAAATGTGGGAAAAAATGCAGTGAAAACATTTTTGCTGCATTTACTTCTGAATTTTTTCTTCCCCTATTAAAGCTATAGGGAAAATATTTGCAATTCCACAGCTAAATTAACATGCTGTACAAATTTTTGAAAACACTGCTTTTACGCAGATTTTTTTCCGCAATTTGTGGATTAGATTAACAAAAATCAAATTCACTTTTCTATTACTGGAAAATGCTACTTTTTTTTTTCCTCTGCGCTTCCATAGCAGTCAAAAACACTGCATTTCCACAATGTGGAGCCTTAGCCTGATTGCATCTCTTAAACCAGAAATTATACCACAACAGCCATAGTCAGGACAGGGTATTGACAAACACAGGAAACTCACAATGTAATCTGGCCATGGAAAAATACCTTATAGATGTACAATAGCAAACTTGAGACTTAAAGAGGTATTATCATCTCAAGGATCAATCTAAACTGCTAGCTTATGTAAATTCAAGAGTTTTCTAAAGACATTGCTTTAGAAATTGTTGCATCATTTACCTGCTATGTGAAATTCCCCTCCCCATTGTTTACACAATGTTTCCTGGCCTGTTATCTGATCTCAGGATGGTGACATGACTCACTGCTTTCTGGAGGGGAGGGGGGCTGAGTTCTCAGATCGTGTTTGCTCTTAGAGCTGTTATCTACTTCTCTTATCAAGTCAGCTAATTGCATTTTGCTGATAAAGGCTCATACAGGGAGTTTCTCACTGCCTGTTATCTCACAGAAATAAAGGTTGACAGTAATGCAAACCCACTGTCTGTCCTAGCAGCATGTATTTTTTTTCTCTCTCCAAACCTGAGTAATATACATTTACTGTGCATATTATTTTATCTGCATCTATATTAGATTTCTAGTAATCATACTAAATAATCTTTCATGGATAAAGGCAATGTCTATAGCTACTGACATCATAGTGTCTTGTCCATCAAACAGTCAAAGCCCACCCACCAGCTTGTTGGTGAATAAAGTAAGTGACAAGAAGACAAGCAGGCAAACTGGTGGGAGAGGGAGATAGGAAAACCCCTTTAACTCTTTAGTTACACTATGGCACAGAAGTTTAACTTGATCTTGTCAATGGCTTGTGTTATGTTCAGTTATAAGGTATCACACTACAGCAGTAAAATTTTTCTATATCTGTACATGTCTTCCTATTCTGGACCTGGTAGAATATGAGCAGAACCCACTGTGAGCAAAGTCCCCTTTAAAGCACTGTCCACAGTGACTTCAAAACAGGGACATCCACAGTTACTTTGAGTTGCCAATCAGGAGATGCTTCCACTAACTTTCTTGTTCTGCATCAAAAGCAGCATGGTCAGCATTCAAAAGCATCCATTCATGTGAGAAGTTGCTGCACCTTTTGCCTTTGCCTTCTGTTGTGTCCTAGGCCCCACAAGACACATATGGAGTTGCTCATCACTGTCATGGAATCTTTCCTAGAACTACAAGTGCTATAAGTAATAGTTTTACAGACATGACATTTTTTGTGCATTTAGGGTGTTTTTAGTGTGAACTTGGCTCAATTTACTAGTTAGACCAAGCATGAAATGTTGCATAGTTTTAGACACTACTGTAGTTTACATGAAAAGCATAGCAGCGCTTGTGAAAGGCAACCAAAATAAGGATGCATTCACATCATGTTCTTTACATTCATTTTGCCGATCCATTTAATGGATGCAAAAAACAGAATGATAGCCATCCGTTTACATATAGAGCAATGTTTAAAAAAAAAAAAAGATTGGATCATTTTCTGTCCCTTATTTATGAAGGACACAAAAACATAGTAAACCATACTTTGAAAAAGGACAGAATTGGATCTGTTTGTTTTTACACTGACCATTTGTTAGCATCCATTTTCATCCTTTCCTATCAGATCTTTGTATTGACTTTTATCTACAGTATCTCACTCAGGGGAATAACTTGCACCCAGTTGAGTTACACTCAGGCCCAGGAGTCTTCAGGGGTCTCTTCCCAATATAGAGAGATAAGTACTATAAACGATACAATGTACTTTGGGGGCCTGGTCGAGATTTTGCCTTGGGACCTAGGAGCTTCATTTAACATCTTTGATCTTTGTTTAGAAGAAGCTACAATGCCTTTCATGAGTGCAATAATATTACAAGGTATAGAATAAGTACTAGATAACTGCAGATGGAATTCATACTGATCGTCAATTTTGGAGTTCGAAGAAGTTAAAATGAGGAAATTTTGTTTTTGCCTATTACAGTTATGGTTTCCTCAGGATTTTAGGCTGAAGTGGATGGATGATTTTCAGCCTTTCAAACTTTGTTACCATGTTAAAAATGAATTAAGGAAGTCCATTAGTTTTCTTGTAACTAGCTACACCCAGGTGCATAATATTTGCAAATCACTGTATTACAATTTTTGTATACTAATATTCAAATGAATTCACAGCACAGCCAAAGCATCACATTCACATGTGGAAAGCTTCTGAGGTTAGTCGAGTTCTAAATACATTCCCAGGTACTCAAAGGAGGAAGCAGAACTCTAATATAAGGCAAATCCCAGTGCTACATGAATAAAAATATTTTCTTGAATTTTACTTTATATTGCCATGCTACTACCTCTTTTTTCTTGGTAATTTTGGCACACTGATGCTCTCTTTCCTATCAAACTCCTATAGGCTGCTCAACAGTCAGAAGAGCTTTTAGTTGGAGAAAAAGATTGTATATAAAATAAATTACCTTTTTACCAAATTTCTAATAGAAGGTGCTTCTTCTTGTGTGAAATAGTTTAATAATCTGAGTAATTTGGAACAGCTAATGACCACCATACCTGTGCTCATAAGGATTGCTATTCAGTTTTCTGCACACATAGAGGGTGATTTATTAAGCAAAATGCTCCAGAATTCTGGCGTATTTTGCACTAAAACTATCTAACATGCTGTGTGCCACATTTATCAAGTGTTTTAGACACTTCTTGATCAAAAAGGGTGTGTGACCTCACAGGAAAGGGTGTGGCTTTGTGGGAAAGGGGAGTGGTCTAACTTGTGTCTCTGTGCGACAAAAATGCGGCAGCAACTTTTAAACCAACTAATAGGAGGTGCAGTCTAGGAATACACCAGATTTACACCAAACAGCATCAGACACTTTGATAAATCAGGTGCAGTTTAGGATTGTCTAGTCTGAGTTTGCACTGTCTAGCTTTTAGTCATAGGGGTGGATTTACTAATTCTATTTAATTTTAAACAGTGTAAACTGTGTTCTGTATAATAAATGTGGGGCATCTTTATATGCATCCAACTATCTAACTTGCATCCAACTTTAGGTTGGCTTACTTTGCACCTAATTTTTACATCAAAAATTTGGGTGCAATCTAGAGCACATATGAAAGTGTTTGGGAGAATATTAGAAACATCTGTTTTTTTTGGCACATTCATTTAATAAATATGTCTAAAATTAGTTACAACATTTTGCATGAAAATGAACCAGATTTTGGCACACAATAATTCAGAATTCCAGCCACAATAGTAAATGTTGGGCAGTTTTCACCGTGGCTATGCAGATGGCTTGATGATTTATGTACTAAAGCATGGAAACAGTTAAATAACATTTTGAAGGGATTCTATCATTGGGAAAGGCATTTTTCAATAACACCACGTCAGAATAGCCTTTAGAAAGACTATTCTTCTCCTACCTTTATTTTTCTGCTCCGCACCGCCATTTCTAAGAATTTTCTTTTTCCTTTTTTATGCAAATGAGTCTTCAGAAAGCACAGGGGGCGTTCCCCCTGTTCTCGGAAAGCACAGGGGGTGTCCCTTGTGCTCAAAGAAGAAGCTCTTCCGAAGATCCAGCACCGCTTCTCTCTTCCGCTGACACCTCTCCGCCACGTCATCAGCTGCCTAGTCTCTGTTCGGGATTCAAATCCCATGCATGCTCAGTCAGCTCTACCATTTCGCGTTTCACAGAGCCAACTGCACATGTCCAACGGGCCATTTTCATGTGGATTTGGATCCCGAACAGAGACTTGGTGGTTGATAATGCGGCAGAGAGGAGTCAGCAGAAGAAGAGAGAGGTGGCACTGGATCTTTGGAAGAGCGTCTTCTTTGAGCACAGGGGATGTCCCCTGTGCTTTCT
The DNA here is from genome assembly GCA_947044405.1 of Leptodactylus fallax. Classification (NCBI taxonomy): domain Eukaryota; kingdom Metazoa; phylum Chordata; class Amphibia; order Anura; family Leptodactylidae; genus Leptodactylus; species Leptodactylus fallax. The sequence goes on along the minus strand of CAMRHE010000058.1, from coordinate 7,958,843 downwards.
GAAGATTCATTTGCATAAAGAAGAAAAAAGAAAATTCTCAGAAATGGCGGCGCGGAGCAGAAAAATAAAGGTAAGAGAAAAATAGCCTTTCTAAAGGCTATTATAACGTGGTGTTATTGAAAAATGTCTTTCCCAATGATAGAAGCCCTTTGAATAAAGATACAGAGATGACAGGCCCATAGCCCCTGATGGCCCAGTCTGCTTTTACCTTGCTTATGCTCCATTCCTAAATTTTGTACCTAGTCACCTTCCAATTTCTGAGAGGCTAGAAGGCTGTAACACTATACAGTAAGTAAATGGTGTGGAGAAACAATGAATCAATTTATTTTGTGAGATACCTATATATCAGCCTGTGTTTTGCTAGGTAATTCATTACTGTTTGTCTCAACACGATTTACATATAGTGCTGCTGCTCTGCTGCCTTGTAGCCCCCCAGGAGATTGAGTCTGGTTACATATATCCTATAGCTACTGCCCTGCTCTTTCAGAAAAGCTTGTGAAATAACTGCGCTTGCTTGCATTTTAGGTAAAAATAATCTGGTCTATATTATATATTTATACTTACTATTAGGAATCCAGCTGGGTTTATTCTAGACGTGCACAAACCTCATTTTTATTCTGTGTATCATGTAGTCTTACTGCCTGCTGTCAGCCATTGTGACATGATGAATAAACATTGTGTTTATTTCACTGTTTTAACAAGCTTTGTATTAACGAAAAATGAAAGATTTCTGGGGAAATCTTCAGACAGCTACAGACAGCTGACAAACAGTACATTCCCTGTGACAAAATACTGTATTTACCATAAATGCAATATTATACAATTGAGCATTCAAAGTGGTTTAAGTATATATAGAACATATTATTTCAATAAAACGCATGTATTAAAATAATTCATACAGTACAAGCAAACTCACAAAGACTCTGTGCCATATCAACATCCACACTGAAATTACAATAGCTGAATAGTAAGTGAATATTAAATATGTCTCCCAGTTTACAATTTCTCTAACTATAGTTTACTCGATATACAGTCATGGCCAAAAGTTTTGAGAATGATACAAATATTAATTTTTACAAAGTCTACTGCTTCAGTTTTTCTAATGGCAATTTGCATATACTCCAGAATGTTATAAAGAGTGATCAGCTTAACAGCAATTACTTGCAAAGTCAATATTTGCCTAGAAAATGAACTTTATCCCCCAAAACACATTTCAACATCATTGCAGCCCTGCCTTAAAAGGACCACCTAACATCGTTTCAGTGATTGCTCCATTAACACAGGTGTGGGTGTTGATGAGGACAGGGCTGGAGATCAATCTGTCATGATTAAGTAAGAATGACACCACTGGACACTTTAAAAGGAGGCTGGTGCTTGCCATCATTGTTTCTCTTCTGTTAACCATGGTTATCTCTAAAGAAACACGTGCAGTCATCATTGCACTGCACAAAAATGGCCTAACTGGGAAGAGTATTGCAGCTAGAAAGATTGCACCTCAGTCAACAATCTATCGCATCATCAAGAACTTCAAGGAGAGAGGTTCCATTGGTGCCAAAAAGGCTCCAGGGCGCCCAAGAAAGACCAGCAAGCGGCAGGACCGTCTCTTAAAAGTGTTTCAGCTGCTACCAGCAGTGCAGAGCTTGCTGAGGAATGGCAGCAGGCAGGTGTGAGTGCATCTGCACGCACTGTGAGGCGGAGACTCTTGGAGCAAGGCCTGGTCTCAAGGAGGGCAGCAAAGAAGCCACTTCTCTCCAGAAAAAACATCAGGGACAGACTGATATTCTGCAAAAGGTACAGGGAGTGGACTGCTGAGGACTGGGGTAAAGTCATTTTCTCTGATGAATCCCCTTTTCGATTGTTTGGAACATCTGGAAAACAGCTTATTCGGAGAAGAAGAGGTGAGCGCTACCACCAGTCTTGTCTCATGCCAACTGTAAAGCATCCTGAAACCATTCATGTGTGGGGTTGCTTCTCAGCCAAGGGAATCGGCTCTCTCACAGTCTTGCCTAAAAACACAGCCATGAATAAAGAATGGTACCAGAATGTCCTCCAAGAGCAACTTCTCCCAACCGTCCAAGAGCAGTTTGGCGCTCAACAATGCCTTTTCCAGCAAGATGGAGCACCTTGCCATAAAGCAAAGGTGATAACTAAATGGCTCAGGGAACAAAACATAGAGATTTTGGGTCCATGGCCTGGAAACTCCCCAGATCTTAATCCCATTGAGAACTTGTGGTCAATCATCAAGAGACGGGTGGACAAATAAAAACCAACAAATTCAGACAAAATTAAAGCATTGATTCTGCAAGAATGGACTGCTATCAGTCAGGATTTGGTCCAGAAGTTGATTGAGAGCATGCCAGGGAGAATTGCAGAGGTCCTGAAGAAGAAGGGTCAACACTGCAAATATTGACTTGCTGCATTAACTCATTCTAACTGTCAATATAAGCTTCTGTTACTCATAATATGAATGCAATTATATTTCTGTATGTGATAAAAACATCTGACAAACACACATAAAAACCAGAGGGCAGCAGATCATGTGAAAATATAATATTTGTGTCATTCTCAAAACTTTTGGCCATGACTGTACTGTATTGTGGAATATGTTGTTAAAGGGATTCTCTCCTCTTCTATTGTTGCAATTGAAGGAACACTTCATAGCTTCATTTGGGCCTACATATGTAAGTATAGTAAACCATCAGGTTTGTACAGGGAAAAATTGTTGGGGAATTAGCACAGTTGTAGAGGGTGTCTCATGGCAAGCCAGTGGTTCATCTCCAATATAGAACATCCCCTTAACAAGAAGCATGCATGTTGTAATACTTGCTGATAGATGTAATATCTTGACCACACCTCTCTCAAACATTTGCATATCCAGAACTCCATGTAGAAATGGTGGGACTGGTAAGGCCATCAATGTATAGCTGTACATTAATGTACAGAATGGGAATGAAAGAAATTATATTAGTCCAGGAGGGAGGACAGCTGCTCAGTAGCTCTTTAATAAAACTCTATGCAGCTGTATTCTAACAAAGAGCTATATTGTAACTGAATAACTAGGATTTATTTGGAGTGTGATATATTACATATTTAGAAACGTGTTAACTCACTAGTAACATGAAATTTATATGGGGAACAAACACTGATCATCCATAACTTTAAAATCACTTGCCTAATATTTTGTAGTCCCCTCTTGTTCAACCAAAACAGTTCTGTCCCATCAAGTTATGAGACTGTACAAAATCTCTTAAGGTGTCTGTGGTATTTGGCAACAAGATGTTTACAGCAGACCCTGTAAATTGCGAGGTGGGGTTCCATGGATTGGGCATCTTTTCCTAGGCTGAGCCGACATCTGAACTATAGCGATTTCAGCTTTGCACACTATACTGGCACTATTCTGCTAGATACTGGTGGTCTAATAGCCTTACAATTAATTATGAGGACATTCTTGCTTTACATTTTTTGGAGAAACGTTGGCTGGCCCTATTAATGTTTTTAACTCTTTCCCACTCCAACCATATTTGGTTTTTTGCTCCGTGCTTTCCAAAAGCCATAGCTTTTTTAGGTTTCTATTCATAGAGCTGTGTGAGGGCTTATTTTTTGAAGGATTGCACTTCATATTGGTACCATTTATTATTCTGTAGGATGTACTGGTAAGCTGCAAAAAAAGAAATTTAGAATGGGGGTATTTAGAAAAAAGAATTGTGCTATTTTCTTAAAAAAAAATCCAAACCTTTGGAAAAAAAAAATATTCTGGCATATACTGACATCTTTTTTATTATATTTCCATCTATGGAGTTGCATAAGGAATCTTTTTTGCAGGGCCAGATGCACTTTTTATTCATACCATTTTGATGTTTTGATCGCTTTTTATTAAAATGTTTCTGGAAAGCAAAACAGTGAACATTTTAAAGCATACAGCGGAATTTAAATTTTTTTTCCTGCTATGGTGTTTACCATATGTGAAAAATATGGATACCTAATTTGTTTATGTCTGGTTTTGTTTATCTCTATTTGAGATCTAGGGAAAGGGGTGATTTGAATTTTTTTAAAATTATTTTTAATTATTAGATTGCCTGTTCCATAGACTACAATATAACTGTATTGCAGTCTAGTCAGAGGCGTAGCTAGCGGGGGGGGCAGAGGGGGCGACGGCTCCGGGCCCAGTGAGAAGGTGGGGGCCCACTAACGGTATCTACATCAGCTGCTCAGCGCTACACATCCTAGACTGGTTCCTCACTCGGGTACTTCTGGCTGAGGAAGACATATTAACCGAGTGAGGAATCAGTCCAAGATGTGTAGCGCTGAGCAGCGCGCGTTGCTGACTTTTACAGCGCTTACTTATCCTGCTCACCGCTTACTGGCTGACTGAGGTTGAGCAGGGAACGATACCTGCAACTGATTAGAGCAGAGCGTCGGCACGTGACGCGCAGCGCGCCGAAACTCCGCCCCCTGGTCCCTGCCTGTGCTCTATGTGCTATCAGATACTGCAGAAAGTAGCAACAGGTCGTTCTGCAGGGTGTCCTCCACATCAGGGTCTTTCTAGGCCAAGCTGCAGTTTCAAAACTGGTCAGTACTAAGTTTAATAGGCTGTATTTGTGTGATCTTAACAGTGTTCCTTTTCAGCACTTTTAAAAGAGTTGTTTAGTTTTCAAGATATTTGATACTGATGACCTCTACTATGGAGATCAGATAGGTCAGGTGACAGTGAATCCCAAAACTGAACCCTACAGTGATCAGTTGATGTGGCCGCTGAAAGTAGCCCTGCTCCTATTTTTGTATGGGAGCGGGGTTGCAGCTCCAGACACCTCCGCTACAGACTAGTGTATGGAGCGGCGCCAGAGGCGTAGCTAGCGGGGGGGGGGGGGCAGGGGGGCGGTGGCCCTGGGCCAACTGAATCTCGGGGGTCCACTTCGGGGACGCCGCAACACGGGTTACCCTCACATATTAACTGCATTGGCGTCTGCATGACACCGATGCAGATAAAATACATTCTCTGTTTGTACGTAGCTCGTAAACCACAAGCCAATTCAGGCCTGTGGCCTACGAGCTGCCCTAAGACGTCTGCGTCCTGACACAGACGTTTGCGCGATGACGTCATTGTCCTGCGCCGTCCGCGCCAGGACGCAGGTCCTGCGTCTTCAGTAAGCAGCGGCAGTGTCGGCAGTGGAGACTCCTCCTCGGGGGATCGGAGGTAGGTGAGTAGCATCGCCTTTTTTTTTTAACTCACTTTGGGCATTGTAATTGGGGGTGGGGGGAATACATATAAGAGGTCAGTTGGGAGCATTGGGAACTTAGATAAGAGGCCATAACTAATATAACTTGTATTAGGGGGCTTTAGTAAAAAAGGATATAAATTATAGTGAAAGGTCATTGGGGGCTGAATGAATGTAAGGGGAGATAATATTAGGGGGCATTGGGACAGTATTAAAGGGGTTTTCTAGGGAATAATAAAGTTTACTGGTAAAGATTGTATTGGGCAAATTGGAGAGGAGGCGGGGAAGGTGAAACATAAAAAAAATACTCACTTGTGCCCGGGCTACCGATGTCCTCAGCCCTCTGCTGCTGTCTGTCCAGGCACACGCACGCCGCTTCCCTGCCGCAGGTCCTGCACTGCACGTGATTGGCCTCAGCAGTGGCTGGAAAGGACTCGGTGATGTCACTCCTATACATGACTGGGTCCTTTCCAGCCATCACTGACACCACTGATGGCCTCAGCAGTCACGTATGGCACATGTCTGAACAGACAGTGGCGGCAGACACCAGAGCACTGGGGACAGGTAAGGCTGAGTTCACACTAGCGCTCGGTTTCTAATTTGCTTGTAAAGCGGTTACCTGCGGACTATAATGGGGTCTGCTGGGTTTCTGTCTGGTTTCTGCCTGAAAAATGCAGAGAAAAAAAGGCCTGCTTGCAGGACTTTTCTTTCCACATTTTTCAAACGGAAAGGGGGACAGAATCCCTCAACGGCGGTTCAAGTGTTGGTGTGAACCCAGCCTGAGTATGATTTTTTTATATCACCTACCCCACCTCCACTGTGATTTGTCCACTTCCTGGACAACCCCTTTTAAAGAGGACCTTTCATGTCCTCATGAACCAGTGATTTTATATACCGCTAGAAAGCAGTCGGCTTTCCCGATTTTTTCCCCCGATGGAGGAGAGATCGGTGCCGTTAGTTTCTGCACATATCTGTCCCCACTGTCAGAAAGGCGTTCCTGATAGTCTAGCATCATCGCTGGGCTGTGAGGAAGGCTCCCCCTCACAGTACTCTAACATAACCTTGTACTGTCAGAGGGGGTGTTCCTTACCGCCCTGTGATGACGCTGAGCTTTGAGTAAGGCCCCCTCCCCCAGTACAACTCTTGGGGGGGGACGTTCCTCACAGCCCAGCGATGACGCTAGACTGTCAGGAACGCCCTTCTAACAGTGGGGAGAGATCAGTGCCGAAACTAACGGCATTGATATCTCCTCCACCGGGGCACATAACGGGAAAGCGGACAGTGTGCTGAATTCAGTGCACTGTCAGCTTTCTAGTGGTATATAAAACCGCATATGAATGAGGACATGAAAGGTCGTCTTTAATACAAAGGGGTTATTAATAGACATTATTAATACAAGAGGGGCATTTATGTAAGAGGGCATAATTTATACAAGGAGACATAAGAGGGTATAATTAATAATAGGGGAATTGGGCAATATTAATTTTAGGTGGCACTCGGGCATTAAATTGATTTAAGGGGGTACACAGGGCATTATTAATTAGGGGGAATTATTAATTGAGGGGCAGTATTAAATAAATGGGGCACATAGGAGCATTATTAAATTAAAAAGGCACATGGGGTTATTATTCATTTCCAGGGGATTTTATATCATATATTTTATAATTGGGGTAGCAGAAGGATGGAGAGGTTATGTAATTGAGGACAATGTGGGTCGGTGCCTGGAAAAGTGAGGAGCCAAAGATGTCTGTGTTACAAACTCTACAGTCACAGCTGGAAGAAGTGGTCATGGCGGTCCAGATGGAAGAGACGATAAATGTAAACTGTCAGAGATGTCACCTGTAAGTCACAACATTGTTCCTGTACTGTATTTACGTAACTGGTCTTCACAGCCCTGTGTAGAACCACCGGTCACCGTATAGTGATAGTGTTGGTATACCTGAGTTGGGGGCCCACTTGGACGTGTTCGCCCCCCCCCTGTGCTGAGCCCCTAGCTACGCCTCTGAGTCTAGGTAAAAATCACTGGATAACTATAGAAGACTGCCACAGGCAAACCTCTATAGTTATATAGCTACAGTCCCTGACAGAAGTTCTGTCGCTTATCCATGTTGTGGAATCAAAAGCTTATAACCTGACTTTAAATTCATCCATTGATTTTAGAAATGGCTCATATGAAAGCTGAAACCCTCCCAAATGATTTTTTGGTTAAGAAAATAAATTGGCTTCACTGCTGAAATATTCATCATTTAATGAACACAGAAAGGTCAGATTTTGGCAAGACAAAAGTTTTGTCGCCTTGTCATATAATGCACCCAATCCTAGTTTAAAGCCTCACCTGTGCTGACTAATTGATCGGTTAATTAGTGGGTGTGTATAAAAAGAACTCCAGCACCCCAGACCTTCACTTGAACTGCAACTTCACCTCTGACAACATGCCAAAAATCAACCCTGCGACCAAAGACTTGATTAGGGGCTGAAGACCAGATCCACTGCAGAGGTGGCTGGCACCTTTAATGTGTCTCTGCATCAAGTACAAAGAATTTAAAAAAGATTTGAACAAACTGGAGATGTTTTTGACAAGCCCAGGTCCGGTAGACCCCGCTAGACAACTGCTCAGGAGGAACGTTTGTTGGTTAGAAAATCAAAAGCCAGTCCCTCTTCCACAGCAGCAGAGCTCCAACAGGCCTGGTCACCTCAAGTCCCTGTGTCAACTAGAACAGTTTGTAGGATTCTGTCTCGAAAAGGACTCCATGGTCGAATCCATGCCCAGAAGCCAGCACTAAACAAAAGGCAATTAAAAAAAGTGTGGCATTTGCCAAGGCCCACAGCCTGCTAAACGGATGGACGCTGGAAAAGTGGCAGAAGGTGGATTTCTCAGATGAATCTTCAGTTGAATTACACCACAGCCGCCGCAAATACTGCAGGAGACCTACTGGGGCCCATATGGATCCAAGATACACCCAGAAAACAGTGAAGTTTGGTGGTGGAAAGATCATGGTCTTGGGTTACAATCAGTATGGGGCTGTGCGAAACATTTGCAAGGTGGAAGGCAATATCAATAGCCTAAAATATCAAGAAGTATTAGCTTCCTCTTACATTCCCAATCATAAAAGGGGTCAAATTTTGCAGCAGGATGGTGCTCCATCTCATACATCCATCTCTACATTAAAGTTCCTCAAGGCAAAGAAGATCAAGGTGCTCCAGAACTGGCCAGCCCAGTCACCAGACATGAACATCATTGAGCATGTTTGGGGTAGGATGAAAGAGGAAGCTTGGCAGACAAAACCAAAGAATCTTGATGAACTCTGGGAGACATGTAAGACTGCATTCTTTGCTATTCCTGATGACTTCATCAATAAATTGTATGAATCATTGTTGAAATGCATGGATGCAGTCCTTCAAGCTCATGGAAGTCACACAAAATATTAAATATGGCTCTAATAGCACCACAACTTCATTCGCCAATGTTATGAAACATATCTTTGTTTTTGAACAGAATTATTGGTTTGATTTTCACATTACTTTAAGTGTGCGACAAAACTTTTGTCTTGCCAAAATCTGACCTTTCTGTGTTCATTAAATGATGAATATTTCAGCAGTGAAGCCAATATATTTTCTTTACCAAAAAATCATTTGGGAGGGTTTCAGATTTCATATGAGTCATTTCTAAAACCAATGGATGAATTTAAAGTCAGGTTATAAGCTTTTGATTCCACAACATGGATAAGCGACAGAACTTCTGTCAGGGACTGTATGATAGACATGGAAGCCTTCATAAGGCTTACCCCTGTTATATTAACGGGACAGCCATACAGGAACTGTCCTGTAACATATAAGGTAGAGTCGTGAGGGAAAATACGGGGGTGTACAAATGGGGGATCAGGGGGCATATGGTAAGAAAATGCCCGTACTCAGTGAGAACCCTGATTATGGGCATTAGCGCCAAGTCCCTACTATGTACTAAAGCAGTGACCTGGCAGATATGGTGCCCACTCTACTTCTGCTATAATAGTATGGTGGACGTTGGAAAGGGGTTAAGAAATACATAAATATTTTTTATTTAAATTATCTACCATTTTAGACACTTCCTACAACTTAGAAATTTGCACTGTCAAAGGGTGTGTTCACATGGCGGAAAATGAAAATCATTTTCTGCCGCTGGAATTTTCGCTGTGCTCTGTCGCGACGGGATGCTAATGCAGTGCATCAGCATTCCGTCGCGGCATCCTCCTCCTGATTAGGCCCGGATGAATGGGCCTAATCAGGAGCGCGTCTCGAGCCGCGGACACCGCGAGCGGAATCCGCGGCAAGATAGAGCAAGACACTTCTTTTCTCCGCATCCTGCTGCTATCTCCACCTCCCATTGAAAACAATGGGAGGCAGATTCGGGAGGAATCTGCTCCAGATTCAGGGGCGGAATCCTCCCCCAAATCCGTGGCAAATTCCTCCATGTGAACACACCCTAACTGTTAGGCTAAGGCTTCTGCTGTTTTTGTTGCAGATTTTGTTGCAGTTTTTTGAGCCAAAGCCAGGAGTGGATTGAGCAGAAGGGAGAAGTATAAGAGTGTTCTTTATATTTCCCATTCCTCTGTTGCCACTACTAGGTTTGGCTCAAAAAACCCAGCAAAATCTCCACAGCAAAATCTACAAAAAAAAAAAAAAAAGCAGTTTCCCCAAAGCTTTCTCTTAACAAAGTGAAAATGAAAGTATTTATATCTTTGTGTATTTTTTTTAACATTACTCTTAAACTAACTTTTAATAACTTTGGTGATGACATACACTACTGTTGTCAATGTCCATTGTTCTAATCTGTTATAGGAAAGGAGCAATGGACTTTCACAACGATAGAAAGACTGACACAGATGAAACTTTGTTCCCATTGACTCTAATGTAAACAACATGAAGGAAGCTTTCTTTCTTCGTGTTTGTTTACTTTTATAAAGGAATAAAACATTCTGCGTGCAGGACTTTTTCTTGCACTGGAAAAGTTAAACATGATGAAAGAAAGCTTCTGTCATGTTTCTTAACATGAGAGTGACTGCAGATGGACACCAGATGGAAATTGCTCCATCTGATTTTTATAACTAATGTCCATTGCTCTCATCCTATGGCAGATGAGAATAATGGACATTAACAACAGTAGTGTGACCCTACCCTAAGAGAACTTGGCAAATACATCTCTACAAAAGACCACCTCTTTGAGAAGACCACCTCCTTGTCCAGACCAGATTTTATTTAACAGCTTTTTAGTTTCACCATATATTTTGCATACTGGGCATACTCACAGAGAAGACCACACCCCCAAAAGACAACTTTTCAGTGCAATTTTGGCTGAGCTTTAAGAAAGGTATCCTTGATCCCAATACCCACTAAATATTACAAAAGAATATATGACCAAAATAAGTAGTGAAAAACCTTTTCTATGTGTAATGGTATGACAGTTGGGCTCTTGAGACAGTATTGTTTTCTCTTCTCAGTCATGCTGAAAACTCCATGGCTAATAAAAAAATAGTTGGCGATACCGAACAGCTGTGTTTCTCTTTTGTCTGAAATGTAGTATTTCCCTTGGGTTGTTATTTTAGTCTATCTTTAGTATTTGAATACAACTCCAGAGATTTAATAAAGGGATCCTTGATTCCAAGACCCTCTAATATAACAAACATACAGTATGGCCAAACTAAGTTGTGAAAAACCTTTTTATGTGTTGACAGCTGGGGTTGTCTTAGTTAACCAAAGAAAACAAATTTCATCCTTCTACTATCAGTCATCTATATAATGAAAGAGGTCTTTAATTCTTAAGTAAAAATATTTTTTTCCTTAGTTGGGAAGCAGAATCAAGTGTGCCTCCAGAAATTATTAGCCATTTTTTCTTCCACTATAATGTAATGTACACTTTTAATAATGCTCCACAAAAACCTAGAGCCTCACATATTATAATTTTTTTTTTTAGTTTGCAGAGTTTCTTCTGAATCAATCTAATTACTTTTAACCTTTCCAATTTGTTTCTTCAAGTATGGTGAATAATTTTTCTGATCTTTCTTTTCCAGGCTATGCAGTTTTACTTCTATGTCCAGCATTTACTTTTTTTCCTCCTCTTTTCTCTTGACAAATTTTCTTCCCATTCTCTATTAAAGATGAAGTAACTAACCAGATAAGCTATATGATTGTATCTCCCGTCATTTTTTTTTTCATATACGATATCTGACAAAACTAAATAATTTAATCTCCAGGATCTACTGTGATTTATGTCTAGTTTTAATCTCTGTTCAAAAACAGCATCAATATCATGAACACCAAAATATCTGTTGGGAATTGATCCAGAGTTTAAAAAAGACACATTATTTTAAGTATCTTTTAAAGTGAGGCTAAAAATATGGATAAACTATATTCAATCTGTTATGTTCCTTCCATGACCAAACAGAATTCCTTATGTTACCATCATTAAAGCAATCTAAATTTGCATGTATAGTTAGACTAACCTTCCTGCACAATCCTTGCAAATGCCAATTGCTATTCTAAGTACATTTTTGGCAGCTATACATAGGATATTTTCTCAGTATATCTGGAGAGCAAGACATCCCATATTACCTTGCAGTATTTAATTTAGAGCCAAAAGAAGCGAGGTATGGGCCCACTAGAACTCAAGTAACACAACGCAATTAATGTGTGTAGATGGCACTCCTAATTCCATTTAGAGCTGTAGGTGATAGGTGGGAGAGCCAGCCAGTTGACTTGGCTTAGCTCTTCTCAAGTTCAAGAGTGGGATATTGTAGGCAACATCACTTACGCTACCTGTGACAGTCGATAAACCTAAAACTAAACTCTATTCTAATACCCACTCCCTTTGCTCCAGCTAATACCATCCCCTACTTTATTAATCCTGATTTCCAAGAGAATTATAGCATATTGTTTTCTTTGCCTTATTGTAATATTTTGCAATTTATCTCTAACCAGGGCTTTACCCTTACTGCCCACAATACACTCTCGCATCATATATACCCTCAATTTTTTTTTAGCATTCCCACATGTCACAGTCATTTAACTCTTTTGAAATTGTATGGCCCCAAAAGAAATCTAATGTGGCTAGGGGTGAAGATAGGGGAAAAGATGCCACAAGCAATCACTAAGCTACTCTCTAAGGGTAAATTCACACAAAGTTTTTTGCAGGCAGATTTTAAGTTGGAATCCGCATCAAAATCTGCCTCAAAAATGCCTCCCAACTTTCCCATTCATTTCAATGGGAGTCAGGAGCAGAGATAAATCTGGTAGAGGAAAAAAGAAGTGTCATGACCTATCTCCAGGCGCATACCGCCTTGCAAAACCCATTGAAATTAATGGGAGGCAGAAAAAAATCACCTAGAGGAAAAAATCTGATGAAACTAAATTTATACTTGCACACTTACACAGATTTTCAAGATGTGTCTTACTCAAGGAAAATGCATTTAAATTACTAGATGGTACAGATCACCTGAACTTCTCCAATATATCAAGCCAGACAGTAATTTGTGTTGGAGGTGTAACACGCAGGTGGGCTCTCACATAAGATGAATAAGGTTCAACAGATATACCATGCAGACGAACTCTCTAGTTGGGAATCCCATACATATACCTCATTCTAGAAAATATCTCTTTGGTATACAAAAGTACAGTAAAGTGTAAAGTAAAGTTGCAGTTTTTCACACCAACCAGAGTTTCTATACAGAATGGCCAGGGCTGCTGCCCTTTCCTGGTATTTGCACAATATCTATCTCTTCCTTTCCATCTATTTCCCAGGGAGGCCTTATTTAATTGTATTAGAACCTTGCAGTTCTCATTGTTACCTTGTGTCACTGTAGTATTCTGTATGTTTCATTTCTAGCTATTTTGTATTTCTCAGTTTTATTTTCTTTGCTGTGCCATTGTATTGTTGAGATATAACAAAAACTTCCTAAAGAATTTCTTAAATATTTTAAATATGTGATATGAATGAACTGGGGGAGCATAAGGTTACAGTATATTCACACATGGAAGATTTGTTGCAGAAAGTTCTGTCAGTGAAAAGTCCATATTGTACATCTGAATGAGGTTGTTTATGCCACATATGCATAGATTTCTGCAAGACTCGTTCACAAATGGCCATTATTGTGTGAACATACCTGTGCCCTACATTTGTTTTTTTGTATTAGTGTGAAATATATTTCAAAGGATTTCCAGAAGCCTATTCTGATATAAAAAAAAAAAAAGACTTGGCTTCTTGTATTAGGAGAATTAAATCCTCTTATATTTTGGGGGATTATTTTACATATTCAGCATATCCGCAAGATCAAAAATCTTTACCATATAACTGCAGGGAATTAAGAGGAGTTACCCCATTTATATGTAATTTGCTATCTGGAATGTAAAAATCATTTCTTTTAAGACCCTCCTTCACATTTTCACATAGCAAAGGCAACATTTTTTCCAGCTGGATAATGAAATTTAGCAATAACATCTCAAGGTCACTCCTTGTTTAAGGTTTACTGAAATCACTATAAATGTTATTAGCTGTCAGCAGAGATATATCTAGTTGTGGCACCTAGGCAAAGCAAATTAAAAAAATGTCTTTCAGGTCCAACACTGATATATGCAGCTTTTTTCTTTTGTCTCCTTGTAAATGTTTTTTATTTATCTATTTTGTATTCCCTACTGTCTGTCACACTTCAAACACAGACATCACAAGCTGGACACACTTATAATGACAGATGCATGCCTTAGCATATATCTTCTCTTATTTTCTAGCATACTCATCTGCTAAGTTTTTATTCTCTTCTCCAGCACACACTTCAGCAAGACCTTCTCCTCTTCTCCACAAACCTTAGCTTAACCTCCTCCTCCAGTCCTGGCTGCGCTCCTCCTTTGTCACTGATAAATGTGCTTGTCCCCTTTTTCTCACTATAGCTCCTGTGTCAGTCTCTGCTACTCAGCTGATCTCTTTCTTTCCACTGCTTCACAAAAAACAGCACTGCTAGTTCTAGGTCTCAAAAGGCAGAAATCACATGGTCAGCATCTCATGCCATCTTGGTCAAGCTATCTAAATGACCAAGGATCCCTGTTTCCATGTGTGACTGCAACCGCTGCACCTTCTGTACTTCTGTGCTGCTGCTTTATACTTTGTTGCCATCTTCTAATATAACTACAATGGTTAACTAGGAAATTCTAAAAATTGTTGCTTTTTTACCTCAGACTTTACTTCAGCATTGTTTGATCAGTATAAATTTACATTATACTTGCTGAAATACATTTAAAACACTTTTAGATTGAAAAAAAATCTGCAGACGATAAGAACCCTGTTGCTTTAACATACAGTATTGAAACAACACATTGCAGGAAACACCTACTGTATTTTTTTCTGGAAAGTACATATCTACATGTTACTGCACCTTAGGTAGAGAATGTATAAAGTAAGTTCAGTGTAAACATTTTAGTTTTTGAACATTTTATTCTTAAACCACTTATTTTGAGAAAATGCTCAATCAAAGTGATAAAAGTTATCTGGCATGGCTAAAAAAAACTGCATGGTTGGTGGTTCCTATTGGTATGAGATCACTCACTGATCAAGCTGCAAAGAAATATGTTGACAGTTTTAAGATGGTCTTCATTGTTGTCCATTGCATATGACCGCATTACAACTTGGGCTGACTTACTTGAACTTTCAGGTGTATAGTTATAGGTTTGAATGTATATAACGTATATAAATATGATTTTATATCCTAAATTATTTTACATTTACCATCTTGGCGCATTTTTATCATGTGTCACATGAATAAGTGGTTGCCAACAATTTGTTTAAATAATGAAGCTACACTGGTAGATGCTATAGATTGTGTTGTTAGATATGTATTATATATTGGCAGTAGGAAAAAAAAACTGTTTGAACAAATCCCGTCAGTGAAAACCTTTGGCCAGTTGGCCTGCTGAGTGGAACTCAAAAGAGTATTATCTCACTACTGCTGACTGGTCAACATTCCTATGGATAGACTTCATTCCACCCCATTAAAGGTATAGCTTAAGGCCGGGGCCCAACGTAGCATAAACGCCGCGATTAGGCCGCAGAGGAAATGCTGCAGCAAAAACGACTGTATTTTACAGTACCTGCAAAGTGGATGGGATTCTGGCTAGTCCCATCCACACATCGCAGAAAAAAATCTGCAGCAGAAATGCTGAGATTTCAAAACGCTCATGTTTTTGTAAATCGCAGCATGTCAATTATACCTACGGATACGCTGGCGTTTTCCGTATAGGTATAATAGGGACAGAAATTCTTCATAGGGCAACACTGCTAGAATGCAATGAAAGCGCTGCAGAAAAATATGTGATGTGTTTCTGCCATGGTTTTTTCCGCAGCATTTTTTTTATGCGTCTTGCTACATTCCAGTGGATAGGTCATCAGTATGTGATCTGCAGGCTGCTCCTATTGAAGTAATAGGAGATGTGCTGCAATTAACCGTAACCACTGCTATTCAGGGAACAGGGCTGCAGAACCGGTCCAATTTCTTCAATAGAAGCAGCTTGTGCACACTCCTTTCTGTGAAAAGCACTGCGGAAAAACCACGATGCGTTTCTGCTGAATTTATTTCCTCAGCGCTTTTTGGCTGCTGTTCACTACATGGGGCCTTAGCCTAATAGTATTTCATTGAATGACAAAGGCAAGGCTTTTTTAAAATGCAGCTTTTCTGCAATTCTTTTTTTTCCACAATGTGTGGATGAGATTAATGAAATCATTCACTTTGCTGGTACTGTAAGACGCAGCATTTTCAGCATAAGTAGTAAAAACAAGGAGTAGATTGAGCAGAAGGGATAAGTATAAGTTCTTCCTAGTTATTTCCCATTCCTTCTGTAGCCACTACTAGGTTTGGCTCCAAAAAAAAGCAGCAAAGTCTGCAACAAAAAAAGTAGTGTTTCCACAACATGGGGACTTAGCCTAAAGGGGTTGTTTGGAATTAGGAAACAAGGGGTCACCACTCTTGCCCATGGACTGGTATTGCAGTTCAGCCACATTCATGTAAATATGGATGAGCCTTTAAAATATGTTGAGAAACAAGGTTAATTGTTTTGTGTATAAAATATTTATGCAGGAATTCTATTGCTGGTCATGACTTGTTCTATGAATATATACTAACTGACAGATGGTAATACCAAACACAAACATTATGCTGTATAAATTTGTCACAGAAAAAGATTCTATAATATATTACATTTTACAGTATATCATTGTGTTAGGTATAAGATTTTTTACTTACTTACTATATTTATTTGCCGTTGGGGCTCCTCAGAGCTTGGTCCTAGGTCCCCTGCTCTTCTCTTTCTACACAGCCCCCATTGGACAAACCATCACCAGATTTGGCTTCTGGTACCATCTTTATGCTGATGACACCCAATTATATACGTCATCCTGTGACATCACCCCTGCACTAATACAGAACGCCAGTGACTGCTG
Source organism: Leptodactylus fallax (assembly GCA_947044405.1). Lineage (NCBI taxonomy): Eukaryota > Metazoa > Chordata > Amphibia > Anura > Leptodactylidae > Leptodactylus > Leptodactylus fallax. The sequence goes on along the minus strand of CAMRHE010000058.1, from coordinate 7,942,172 downwards.
TCTCAAATATCATGTCTTCGCTCTATCTGAAACTGAATCTCTCAAAGACTGAACTACTGCTGTTTCCACCATCTAATAGATCTGTCCCTGATATCTCCATTGCAGTCTCCGGCCTTACCGTAACTCCTAGGCAGTATGCCTGCTACCTCTGGGTTATGTTTGACTCAGATCTTTCCTTCACCCCCCATATCCAATCACTCACATGCTCATGTCATCTCCACCTCAAAAACATCTCCAGAATCCGCCCTTTCCTTACCACAAATAAACTAAAGACACTTATTGTTGCCCTGATTCACTCTCGCCTTGACTACTGTAACTCCTTACGAATCGGTCTTCCCCTTACTAAACTCTCCCCTCTACAATCTATTCTGAATGCGGCGGCGAGGCTCATCTATCAGTCTAGATGCTATAGCGATGCCTCCGGTCTATGCCGGTCACTACATTGGCTGCCTATTCAATACAATACAAAACTTACAGAATACAATATAAACTTATCATCCTCTTTCACAAGGCTCTCCATAATGCTGCACCTCCCTACATTTAATCCATCATCTCTGTCTATCGCCCAACCCGTACTCTCCGTTCACTCAATGACCTAAGACTAGCATCCTCTATTATCAGAACCTCCCACGCTCGTATACAGGACTTCTCCCGAGTTGCACCACTTCTCTGGAATGCTCTATTCCAGACTATTAGATTAACCCCCAATTTCCACAGCTTCAAGCATAAACTAAAGACATATCTTTTCAGACAGGCCTATCACAACTCCTAATGTAAACCCTTCTGTAGTTGGAATCCCTAAAACATACTCTCCTCTGTTCATGCTCCCGCATTACCTCACAGGATATGATGCCATATCAGACTAACTTTACACTATATGTCCAGGCACCATCTGCACGTTAAAGGACACGACTGATGATGGCTCATACAGCTTTATATATGTGTAATGACAGTACCCTCTATTACAGAATTGTCAGACCATTGTACAAACAATGATACGTCTGTTGCCGCCCCTGCTACCTCTTGTGTCACCCCCTCTACCTCATAGATTGTAAGCTCTTGCGAGCAGGGCCCTCAGTCCCAGTGTGTGAATTGACTATTTCTTTGTAATGTATCTTTTTTGTCAGTACTTGAACCCTACAAATTGTACAGTGCTGCGGAATATGTTGGCGCTATATAAATAAAATTTATTATTATTATTATTATTATTGTTATTTATTTGATTATAGTCATAGCTTTGCCACTCAAAGATCATGCTCAGATTTTACAGTATTAAAATTTTGCACAAAACATGATCCAAGCTAATACAACAAATCCAGTTAATTATCAATGTTATTTTTCTATTTTACTATTAACTACAAGCACTTGAAGGTGCCTGAAGATGTTCTATAGGTAAACTGTCGTGGAGTTCAAAGTATCTTACTAAAAATAACCACTTCCACTTATAGCTGGATGTAGCACAACAAAACTTACACAAAGCAGCCATGCTTACCTTCCAGTCAATCGAAAAGCCAACCTAAGGCTAAGGCCCCATGTGGTCTCCCGCAGCAAAAAGCGCTGCGGGAAAAACGCGGCGGCAACGCATCGCGGTTCTTCCCGCAGCGCTTTAGACAGAAAGTTCACAGAGGTTTCCTCTGCGGACTTTCTGTTTCAATTATACCTATGGGGAAACCGTCCGTGTTTTGGAAATTGCTGAGTGTCTGCAGCGCACTTTTCAACGCAAAGTAAATAAATAAATTCCATCCATTTTGCTTTGACTGTAAAACACCGCAATTTTTTTCCACGGCGTTTCTGCCGTGGGCAAATCGCGACGTTTACACCATGTGGGGTCCCGGCCTTAAAGATAGTATTGAGCTTACAGTGAAATTGGCTTTGCTTTCCATTATGCTTTCAGATAGAACTATAAAAATGCCTTTACTTTGCAATTTGTATTGGATTATTATCACTCTGAACTAGCAACTAAATTGGAGTCTGGAGTCACTAAGTGGAGTACCATTCCTCAGATCTTAAAGTGATCCTGTCAGGTGTTTTTTCTACCCTAAGGTTAAGGCCCCATGTAGCGAGCCGCAGCCAAAAAGCGCTGTGGGAAAAACAGAAGCGGAAACACATCATGGTTTTTTCCCGCAGCGCTTTTCACGGATTTTCCCCCCTGCAGACTTTCTGCCCCTATTATACCTATACAGAAAACTCCAGAATTTCCGTAGGTATAATTGCTGCAATTTACACAAACGCAATGGTTTTGTTTTTCAAATCGCAGCATGTCCGCTGCTGATATTTTTCTGCAATGTGTGGATAGGATTAGCCAGAATACCATACACTTTGCATTGACTGTAATACGCCGCAGCAAAATCACGGCGTTTATGCTAAGTGGGGCCCCGGCCTAAACTGGTTTCGGCATATGCCCATCACTAAATTTTTTGCTGCTGAAAAGCCAAATTATACACTTTTAAAACTTTAAATCGGCATATGCAAATTTACCTTAACTAGTCACAGAGGGCTGGGAGCAGTTTCATCTGGTTATGCCATCATTGAAACGTATACGAAACAATTAAAACAATTAAGGATGGGCACGACTAAAATAATATCAACTCCAGGAGTGCTGTATTTATGTCCAACATCAATAGTACAACAAAAAACAAAGTGACAATAACAATATAACAATCTTTATTATATATAAAGACAAAACGTTAAAAACCATGAAAACAACTCTATAGACCTTCCCAACAGTAATAGGTGAACCCAACGCATAACCTGACTAAATAAGTGCCAAAATGAACCCCAATTTACCTAGACCAAATTCATATATATGTAAATGTTTGTATTTCACAAGGCATATCTCAATCATAAATAAATAAATGCCATTAACTTACAATCCATAAGAATTTTAATATACAATAAATACAATCTCATCCAATATAAGATGAATAAATATCCTATCGGTTCCAATATAGCTATGGTGATCAAAATAAATAAGAAGCCAACCTGTTCTCTTATCTAGTAGTCAATATGTTACCAACCAGAAAAGGATAGGTGCAGGGTCGGACTGGCCCACCGGGGAAACGGCGAATCCCCCGATGGGCCCCAAGCCCCGACTATTAGTACTCATTTTGCCAATGCAAAGGTGAGGGGTCTGATCAGGACGATCCTGTGTTGTGTACAGAACGGGCGCTGGAAGTGGCTCCGAAGAGCTGATGGGGCCGTGTGTCAGCCCCCTACTGATCAGGTATTTATGGCCTATCCTGAGCATAGGCCATAAAAAAGATTAACCCTGGACAACCCCTTTAATATGCCCCACACATTTTAATGTCCCCCCCACAGGATGTTAGCCCCCATCACTGCTCCCACACAATATAATGGCTCCATCACTGTTCCCCATACAGTATGGGGGACCAGTGAAGTGGCCATAAAAAAATTCGTCCCAGACAACCCCTTAAAAGAGGTTGTCCATAAACTGGAGCAACCACTGTGGCGGCTGCCAGGGAGGTGTAAAAATAAAAAAAAGCATACTCGCCTGTCCACAGCACCCCATTGTCCCCTGCCTGTGTCTGTTCAGTCTCATGGCGGTGCCTCATTTCTGGAAATCCTGTCCCTAATTGATCTCAGTGGTCACATGAGGTGCAGGACTCACAGCAAGGAGTTGCCGGCACGAGACTGAATGGACCCTGGCAGCAGACAACGGCGCCCTGGGAACAGGTGAGTATTCTTTTTTATTTTTTTAATTTTACACCTCCCGCACGGGACATGGGTTGCGCCAATTCCTGGATTTATCCATCTTTCTAATATTGATGGCCTGTCCTTAGGATAGGCCAGCAATATTACATCTGCGATGATACAACAGCCAGGACCTCTGCAGATCAGCTTTTCCAGGACAGTGCGGCTACAGGTAACAATTCTAGAAGCCACGCTGTTCACTTGCCATACAGGGTGTAGCAGTGGGTTTAGGTAGTGCAGTGGTGCACATGGTGTGGCGGGTGAGCAGCATGGCTCCCAAAATGTTATTACCTTTAGCCGCCCTGTCTCGGTACCACTGATCTGCAGGGGTCCTGATGGTGGGCCCCTAGAAGCAATTCCACTGGTGGGCCCTAGACATCCCAGTCCGACACTGGATAGGTGGGGATTCAGAGGTTAAACAAGGAAGAAAAAAAAGCCTCCTCACACATATTGCTGCTTCCATAGGCAGTTTTGTCAGGTGTAGGTAAATATTAAAAGCCCCTCAGATATTTCTTCATCTTATATTGGATGAGGTACTCATTTGATGAACTATATATATTGAGTTCAAGGAAAATCCATTTTATATTCAGATAATGCACTCATTTATTATGCACCTTATAATGGATTTTAATTACCTTATTTTTAACAAAGAAAACATTATAATTAATCAGTATAAAAAGCTCATGCACACGGCCAGGACCATGGTGTACCACCTTACGATTATGAATTAGACAGAATTAACTTGTGACATGCTTTCTCAAATGCAATGATACAATGCTATTAAATTGCAGCTAAGGAAGAATATCACTATACAGGCTCGGACTGGCCCACAGTTGAACTGGTTAATCCCCTGATGGGCCCCTGAGCCAAATACGCCCCCAGGTCACTCTGGCATGGCACAGTAGACTCATTATACTTCTCCCAGATTGCCATATACACACGTGGACAAAATTGTTGGTACCCCTCGTTTAATGAAAGAAAAACCCACAATGGTCACAGAAATAACTTGAATCTGACAAAAGTAATAATATATAAAAATTATATGAAAATGAACAAATGAAAGTCAAACATTGCTTTTCAACCATGCTTCAACAGAATTTTTTTAATTTTGCCCATGTGTGTATATCTCAACCAGGCTGTCAGTATAATATACTGGGTAGATTATTTGAAAAATTCCCAGTTTATTTTTATATACCATGGGTACATGGGTTGGCTGAGATGACATGTAGGTGTAAAGTCAGGAACAACCTGTATCCTTCCTCCCCGGGCCCTATCTTCTCAATCACACTGCAGGGGCCTATATTATCTTCCAGCTTCTTGCCGCTGCTGCAGTGTGGGCACATTTCCCCAGCTCACAGGCAAGAGACAGACAAAGACAACAGGCTACTGACAGGACCCCAAGACATAAACAATCACGTGCAAGTACAAGGCCATAAGCTGTTACTGAAAACAAATTATGTTAGCAACATTTTAGAAATTTGCAAATATTATTTGCTTGAAGCTGTACAGTGGGCCCCCGGAATGAAATTCACTGGTGAGCCCTAGACACCTTAATCTGACGCTGTCTCCATTAATAATGTATCACACACATTGATGGAAGCACCAGGAATGCCTATAGCTCTGTAGTAGGGAGCCACAGGGTCTACATGTACTTTCACACACCCTCCTGAATTCTACTCTGCCGTCTGCATGAGTCCTGGCTGAGACTGAAAATTAATGAGAAGTAAGAAAACAAAGATATTACACCAATTGCTTTTTATTATTGTATCATTTTTGTGTCCTGTTAATCATAATTCACCATAATAAATATTGCTGTAGCTAAGAAGTACTGATATATTTTGTGGAAAATGTCCTATTTAAATTGCTTCTATTTAGCTCGGCGAGTGTGAATCTATATCACTCAAGCTGATAGAATTGATCTGCTGAAAAAGAGATTAGATATTGGTCCTCCCAAGGCATTGTGATAGGGAATACTAAGGGCTTATGTAAAACATATATGCATATCCGTTGCTATGCTTTACACACTGTCTCCCTATAAATAATAAACTGTGGTTTTGGAAACACTCTGTTAAGCTTTGCTATATAATGTAAATAGTATTATGTTTTTGTGTGGCTTTATATAAACTATAAATTAAAACCTTTTAGCGTCTTTATATAAACTATAAACTATAAATTAAAACCTTTTAGCGTCTATTATAACAATGATATATCAAACAAAGGCATCAATAGGGAACTGAGTTTTTGGGTTTTGACCTCTCCAAAATCAAATAGCTGCAGCCAGGCGTGTATTTTCAGCCCTGACTCATGGGCCAAGACGAAGAAGAGCAAGGCTTCCCTCTGCATTTTACGCAAGTCAATCAACTGTGGCAACAATGTGAGCTGGCTGACATCTAATACAGCAGCCACCTCTGTGCTCCCCTACCCAGTGCTGTGACAATGACAGCAGTGAGGAGCAAAATGTAACCCTGACTGCTGTTAAATATATTGCCGAGACAAAGATGTGAAGCGCTGATTACAGCGGGCAGTGTAGGCTGGAGTGGCACCTAACTTGTCACAGGCTGTTAACTAAAAAGGTGAAGACTGAACCTTGGGCCTGTGCACAAGTACAAACAATAGCATGTATGTAAATAAACATACAGTATAAGTTTGGAAATAGTAAATGTTTGGTACGTATGAATTAATATGGTGTATATATCTTCTTTCTTGATGTGCATGTATGTAGTGTGAGTATCTGTATAAATATAAAATAATTATGTTTATATTAGGTTTGTGTATACTATGCATATACATTGTGATTGTATACAGGATGCATGCAGTATGTATACACAGATGTTTACATTAGGTATTCAAGTGCATACACAGACATAGCTAAATCAATTGCTGCCTTTCTTCTCTATTTCAGTATGTTTGAATATATGATGCTATAGTTTGCTGAGATGTGCAGGTATGATTTTGCTAGTGTAGAAATGTCTAGATGTAAAGAGTTGTGTATGCTACAAATGAGAGCATTTTTAGAGGTTCGGTAATAGTATGACTCACCATGTAATTTCCCTAGATCTGACACACTCTAGGGCTAATTATGTTGAAATGTAACAGTAATGCTGGTGGCCTGACGGCACCAGCATTGCTGCTCACTTCTCCGCAACAGCCCTTAGTGTCTCAACTCTGACACTGCTGTACTTCACAGTGGAATCTGGGACCTGCCTGCAACACAGTATTTAGTCTTCAGCCAATCCCTAGCATCAGAGTTATTTAAGGCACCTCCGTCCATTGGAAGGTTCTTGAGCAAAAAAGTTCCTAGTGTCCCTGCAAAGGTTTGACTATAGTCTGTTTTTCTGCCAGTATTCTTACCTCTGCTTGTATACCCATATCTAAACCTATTACACTTGCCCTGACCTCTACCTGCTTACTGTACCTGAACATGCTCCACCTAGCGTGACCTCTGCCTGTAATACTATCAGCAATAAAACAAACAAAAACTTAGCAAAAAGATATACAATAGGGCAGGGAGGAAGCACAATGCTATCGCCCCTAAACCATGTTGTAACCTAGTATTAAGTAAATGACCCTGATAAGTGTGCCAGTACACCTAAACAGAAGTTAACAAAGACAAAAAGATTTTTTTGGGAATGGCACTAACAATCATATAACCACATATAGTGAAAAATTTTATTTTATTATAAATGGATAAAAATAGACACAATAAATAGATGAGACAAACAGAATGACTTATGTCAGACAGATAACAGAGGCCAAATGTGCGCATAAGGTAATAAAAGTTAGCCACAAAAGAACCTTAATATAAAGTATAATATGCCTCAGAGGATGTTACTTTCGAGACATATAATGTCAGAACCATGCAATCACATGTGGAAGATTCCAAATACGTATAGAAAAAAAAAACTATCATACAAAAAAGTATGTAACAAAGATGTGACATAAAACTGGAAAAAATATAGCAAAGTTATATGAACATACCCATAATAATGTGTATACTGCAATGGCCTCTGTACCGCTGACACACACTCGACGTGCGTTTCGGTGCTGTGCCTTCATGGAGTATGTCAGCGGTACAGAGGCCATTGCACTATACACATTATTATGGGTATGTGCTGCAACCCAGATGGAGGAGACCGGAGGATGGGAGTAGTGGTAGCGGATGCTGTGCCACTTAGCAGGCCGAGCACACTCACCAACCACTCCAGTCCTACTCCTGGGCCGGACAAATTCGAGGGGGGTCCTGCAGCACTACCGGATGGTGGTGGTAGTAGTTCTTTCCCCCGGGGTGCGCTTCCAGTTGGAGAGTGGACCTCTCCTCTCAGAGCAGGTGTGTTGTAGGTCGGAAGGGCCCTGATGGTGATGCAGGTACGACTCAGGAGAATAGCAGTGCAGGTGACCGAGAAACAGCCTTTATTTGGCAACAGGAACAAAGGTAACGGCAGCTTTCGAATGGGGGTAGTAGTCCTACAGTGTCGAACACCCAGCCTTGTTCTAGGAGGGTGCCCAGGGATGATACAGGCTCTGCAGTATAATTCTCCACTACTCCTCCTCTCATGCCTCTCCCAGCTAGGGGGTCTGGTTACCTGTATACTAGGCCCGAACGAGTTCCTCCTGTCAGGGTCCTCTCCTGCTCCTTCTGGCACGGCACCGAATAAATCCAAAAGTACTGACAGCACTTCTCCATTGCTCTGGGCTGTCTTTAGATGAGCCTGGGGCTGATGATATCCCTCCTGGGGCTGTGAAGGCGACTATTGACCCTCAGTCCAGATGCTATGGCATTCAGGCTCTGCACACCTTCTCCAGCTAACTGCACACACTAGACTGAGGACCAACCGTCGCCAGGGAGACGAGGTCTCCCTACAACCCCGCCCAGTGGCCTGTGATAGGCCAGGGCAAAACCAGGTCTAGGTTTTGAACACTGCAGGGGGGAACAATGCCAAGGGAAAAGCTGTAACAATATATTTAACATAAAACGGGACGTACCAACACAAAACCCAGAGGCACATAGACAAACAATAAAATGCAGCAGCCTCTGGGATGCTGCAAATGTTCATATAACTTTGCTATATTTTTTCCAGTTTTATGTCACGTCTTTGTTACATACTTTTTTGTATGATAGTTTTTTTCTATACGTATTTGGAACCTTCCACATGTGATTGCATGGTTATATAATTATATGTCTCGACAGTAACATCCTCTGAGGCATATCATACATTATATTAAGGTTCTTTTGTGATCTAACTTTTTATTACCGTATGAGCACATTTGGCCTCTGTTATCTGTCTGACATAAGTCATTCTGTTTGTCTCATCTATTTATTGTGTCTATTTTTATTCATTTATAATAAAATAAAATTTTTCACTATATGTGGTTATTTGATTGTTAGCGCCATTCCCAAAAAAATATTTTTTTCTGTAATACTATCAAAAGAGAACTCCATCAACTCCAAGCTTGGTTTCTCTACTCACTATATTCCTTCAGTGTCATGCACTATTGTTTGTTGAGAAATCTGGGCCAGCCACCACTAAACTGAGACCAATCCAGAGATGGCAAACTGAAGGTTCTCTGCAGCAAAGATCAAATCCCCATAAGTGGTTTCAAAGGTGAAAAACAGGGAGCTACTTAGACAATGCTCTCAGGAGTAGCCCTTAAGACAAACTAGTTTAGTTGCACAGTGGGTCCACACCATCTGTGTTACACTAATTCATATGTATGTTTTGGAATGTGGAAGGAAACCTAAGAAATGGTTGAACCCACTGCCATAAAGAAACATCTCTGAATTCACTGAATTGGATACTGTGGACAACAGGATCCTCTTTCATGGTCTCCTCCCTTTATATATACTGTTTTGTACTAATGCTCTGTTCACATCTCCACTAGTCTTTTCATTGTTATGCTCTGTTATAGGAGCAGAGTAACTAAATTACCAGAAGGTTCTATTTCAGACACCAATGGCACACGTTTGACCTCATTGCCTATAATGAGCCCTATTGGGTTTCTATCAAGAAGCTAAATATTTTATTGTACAAAATAGCTGTGCTTGACCAGCATCTTTGATCAGATCTGCTAAGGAGGCCCTGATAGATACAAACAGAGCCTTAGCTGGATGACGGTACTATAACCTATGATCAGATTATACATTTTGTTGCAAGAAAACCTAATGTGACAATGTGTAATTAATTGCAGTGATCCCTTTTATTGTACTATAATTTATGTATGTTTACCAATAACTTCATATTAATATAAGAAAATAGTACTATCCCCTTGTATGTAAAAATGTAGCAAAAATGGTATTGCAGCAAATGACCTGACAGTCTCAACAAATGATGATGAATTGTGATACTGTCATCCTCTCTGCAGTTACCAGACATGTATTTTAATATCATTTCTTCCCAAGGGAATTGGGGAAAATTATCACTCAAAAAAATGGATTTCATATATTACCATTTATAGCACCTAATTGAGATTGCAACTCGCATTCCGGACCTACAAAAATGTGCAGTAGCAAAAAGCAATGATAAAAATACACAATGTTTTTAAGGATTTAATATGCATTTACTAAATGCAATGGTGCATGTACTATAGTGGCAGTCAATGCAGCAGATATATAAGGAAGAGGCCTAGTTCTCTCATTTTCTTTGCTATTGGGTAGCAAGAACATATGATGCATTATTATCTCCATTGAAATTTCATTGTTAGGGTGGGGAACAGTCCCAAATGTTATGGAAAAGGAGTGAAAAGGGAATCTGAAACCAATCCCTGGAAACAGCTGACTCCATATAAGGTGGTACAATCTTAACTTTGCTATGAGACTTCTTCTGAATTATTACAGGTGCATTTTTGTTCTTGCATTATGACTAAGAGTCGCAGCCCTATGATAGGTCTTTACACTACGTGGTACCTGGACAATCAGTTATAATAAGAGACCTAACTTGTACCTCAACAACCATAATATGCAACATTTTAGCAAACATATCATGGTTGCAAGAATTGGCCTCCACCCCACAGTTCAAGTGAGCAAAACGTGTATTGTCATATGGTTCTATGGTGATCTAAGTTGAGTTCACTTGAACCACGTTGGGTCTGGATCTTATGGCATTGTGCTCATCTGCATGAGGCCTTATTATTATAAGGGATCTCAGTTGTCAGCTGCTTAAGGTTATTTGCTGTTTTTTTTTATTCTCCTTTAACCCTTTACACTTTCTCAAAATTCAAATAAAATTATAATGAAATGCATAAACAGTGAGCTGCTGAATTGCTAAATGGCTAGAATCTTGTTGTGACTATTAATATACTGCATACACATGATAAATAAGATATTGTTACATACAGTCAGTGTGTAATATGGTAATGTGGCTGTTTATTATGAAATCAATACATTACATCCACAATAATATTAAAAAGGAACAGTCAATACTGCCATTCGTATAAATTATAAATCACAAACTGGCGCTTTCAGGATTTATTAAGCATTTGGCTTTATGGATTAAGCTGCACCTCAAGGAAATCCGTATAATTTGTAGGTGGATTATATCTCTATAATTGGTATAACTCCAGTCTGGTTTACCAGTTTACCGTCCAAAGCTGTGCTGTCTATTTTGGTTTCCAGACAGAAATCGATCAGCATCCCCTCTTCTAACTAACTGAAACTAGTTGCTTTCCAATCCACTGCACTTAGAGAGGCTTGCAGGCAGCTTCATTGATTACGCAGCACTGCATGCTGGGAAATTATTCACAATTGCAACATCATACACAGCCAGAGGCCGAATAGATTTCTCTGTGTCCTTAGTGTGTGCCTAGTTTTCATATATACTCAAATATCTCCTGCTGTTGTAGTAAGTGATATGGTAAGACATCAGGAATGATTTGTAAATTCTTTAAGCTTTTTTGCAGCACTGTACATAATATAAGGTTGAATCCACACATAGCTTTTTGATGTATTTTGGGTTCATTGTTGCAATCTATTTATTGTTCAAAAATGCTGTAACAAGATGTTACTTTAAAGTCTATAAAGCAATATTGTAAAGGCGATGTACACAGCATTTTGGTTTTTGGAAGTTATCTACTTTTGGGACCAGTGACACTTTTTCTATAGCTCAGTAAGCATGTTTTCTTATGTTTTACCTTATTCTTCTCTATAGAACTTCAAACATCCCAGAAAAAATACAAAATGTACAAATACGAACATAAAAAATATTAACTTTAAAAAAACACCATGAACAATTAAAATGCATATCATTCTCATGTAGACACAGGAAGTTGAGATATTGGCAGATGTATGGTACATTCCCAAACAAAAGAGTTAGTTGTTACCAGCTCTTTGATTTGAATAACCAGAAGTGACTTTATTCAGTATGTTGGTGAACTGCTTTCGGACTGCCTGTTGACTTTATATGTCCAGGCAGTCCACTCTTAACACTGCAAGGATAAATCTATTTCCCTCAGCTGTAGAAGCCGGGGGTTTGTTTTTACTACAGCCACATCGCCTATAGGGAAGGCAGGGATGGTGTATTACTGTCCCTGCCTTCCCGATGACTGTGTACACAGCGTTCAATGAGCGCTGTGTACACAGTTATGAGAACTCTCACAATATGCTTCTACTTCAGGCCCCACGTTCACATGACCACCAGGGAACTGCATGAGCTGCTGGGTTCTAGAAGGCTGCATTCCTCCTGGGGCTAATGTAAAAAAAAAAAAATAAAATTGAGTGGGAAAAAACAAACCCTAACACTTTCATGTCACAGGTGAACAATAATTGTCACCTACATAAAAATTACTGCAATGAAGAAAAACTATTTAAGGCTAAGGCCCCACGTAGCCGGCTGCAGCCAAAAAGTGATGCGGGAAAAACCGCGGTGGAAATGCATTGAATTTTTTCCTGCAGTGCTTTTCACAGAAAGTCTGCAGAGTTTTCCTCTGTGGACTTTCTGCTTGAATTATACCTATATGGAAACCGATGGCGTTTCTGTAGGTATAATTGCCATGCAGCAATTTCCAAAAACGTGAAAACATTTCCGCTGTGGGTGTTTTTGTGCAATGTGTGGATAGGATTCGCTAGAAGCCCACTTTGCAGGGACTGTAAAATGCCGCAGTTTACGCCACGTGGGGCTTCAGCCTAAAGATTTTTAATAATTGCACCTTGTGCTATAAAAAAAACATGAAAAATTGGAAAAACAGACAGAACATGACAAAATAAAAACAACATAAAAACAAAACTCTATTTATCACTGAAAAAAGACACAAATTATTTGAATACCCAAAAGGAAAAAAATGTTATAGCCCTCAAAAACATATAAAAAAAACTGAAAATGTGTCTGGTTCTGAACGAGGGAAAGAGGCCTGGTCCTGAAATGGTTCAAGGGGTTTTCCAGGTTCAGAATATTGAAGAGGCTTTCAGTCTTGTTTGCATCCTCTTCATTTTTATATTGCATGCCATTAAGATAGTAGCGGCTGTGCAGGGCATGGCAGCTTTGTCCCATTCAAGTGTAGTGTAAATAATGAAGAGGACACAGCACTCACACAAGTATTGTAGCTGATTGTTGGGGGGAGCTGTATCACATTAGCAGTTGCTCTTAGATATTTGCTTGCACTACACAATACACAAAATGCAAACAGTTGACTTATAAAGAAAACAGATACAGTATTTGAAAACTAGTCAAAAAAGTTAGCAAGCTTTAATTAGAAATTGAGACATAGAAACTAATAAAGCCAAAGTAGTCGTGCCAGAATTGAAATCTATAACAAGCTGAACTACAAGTTATATTCTTCTTGCCAATGATATTATCATTCTTTGGCCTAAAATGCACCTCATAGTATGAGCAATCTAAATAAACAATGCCTACAGATATACACCATAAATATTTAAAATGCTTTTTTTTACAGCTGGACATTTTTTTGCACTTGCTGTACATGAGTCTTTGCACTTAACAATAACGCCAGTTTATTGTAAATCTCTGGCCTTTAGATGGACATACCATACACTTTAGATTGCTGTAAGATAGAAATTTGTTTATAAGATAGCTATTCCTTCTGACCCCATCTATATACATCCATACTCAGCCAGTATGGATGTATATAGGGAGGGAAGAGGAATAAACCACTGCCAGCGGCCTATGGCTCCAACTTATCTCCAGTGAGAACAAAAGAACCGGACACATTAAAATCCAAAACACCATTTGTCTCCTTCTGTCCCACAGAATTGTATGGAGTAGCAGCGAGTATGATCTGCCCCATTCAAATGGGGGACTAAGAACAGTTGTTCTCATAACTTTGTCCCATTTCACAGGTCCTTAGTATGCTGTACATCGCGCCATGAAGGGACATCCATCATGATGTCACATCACATGAGTGCAGCAGCCAATCACATCATTTATGCTGCTATTGACAATTTACTATTCTTATGAATTTTAGAAAAAAATAACATTAATCTTTCATAACTCCTGAGGCCAGAGAGGTGCTTTTAATGTGCTTTTGAGAGGTTTTCTGGCTTCCTTAATACATTGTTTTTGTGTCCTTAGAAATATTTGACAGGTTGGCCTCTTCTGGGAAGTTTTGCAGCTATTCAGAAACTTGGAGTTAATGGAACTGTTGCAGATAGAAAGATTAAGTGTCCATTTTTATACCTCAAATGGAATTATGTCTAAAAAAAAATTTGGAAAATAATATTGCTAAATACAGTGTATCACCATATGTTCACAAAAAACCCCCGTTCACCTTACCTGCAATTATTCCATTATGCAAGAAAGACCACATACTAAAATTCAATCCCCTGCTGGTCTTTTGTTTACGTTCCTGAAGTGAAGATGTGCTGTCAGATCATGTGACTGATGCGGCCAATCACTGCCCTCAATAGTGGTGCTAGGATGTATGGCACATTTTCACTCCAGGTGATTGACAAGGAGCAGGGGACTTAACAGATGAGTACTGTTTGTTTTGTTTTATTTTGTTACATATATATATATATATATATATATATATATATAAAACTGTATATGCGCAGGAAGACTCAATACAGCTTCACTATTATATTTGTATATTAATGCAGAACTACCTGATCTACATAGCATGGAAGTTGAAATGAAGCTGAGCACTATGTGTTTGGCTTGCTTGTAAAACTGCAGCATAAGTCTCTATAATTTAATACTACACAACATGACTGTCATTGTAGATCATTACTATTTGGGAAACACAGAGCCAAATGCATTATTCTAGTTCATTAAACCCATTCATTAGATATCATGTTTAAGTCTTCTATTGTATTCTTCTTACCTAAATGCTAAATCATAATCATTCGTTTTACTCTGCAACGCTAAAAGCCTCTCTCTTTAACCCTATAATATCTTATGTTGCAGAATTGTTTACCAGTTTTCTGTTGCCGTGGGTGAGGATTTATCTTAATGAATAACTTACTAAAAATATGAAGCAAAGTATTTTGGTGTTATATTTGGCAATGCAAATAGAATCAACTGTATTATCAATACTTACTGAAAACCGCATTCTAAATACTGACAAAGCACAACCACATAGGTGATCTGATATTGATGGTGGCAATGGCCACTATGATGAGTATCAGGATGGCAAACATGGCTAATTGCAGTGAATCATAGCTGACACAACTGCTGAATCACATTAATGTCAAAAAACTGGTTCTACCATCAAATTATTTGTAGGCCATTTACTGTAAATTCTGTCCTACTAAAGTGTACAGTATATTACAGTATATTTATGTACATATATATATATATATATAACACTTTCAATAACAAGTAACAATCAAATAACATTTGGCTGCACCACGCATACACACTAGCGAAGGGTAAATTACACAATATATTCCACAACAGAAAATTAAACAAAAAAAAAAACATTGTGCTCGCTACATAGCAATGCTCAGCTTTTATGTCAGCTATTAACTAAAGTCCCAGAAGGGTATTTTCCATGTTTCTCACTGACATCTATCAGCCAGATACAGGGATTCCCAACTCACTATGACACTTCAGCACCACACAAGCTGAATAGCTCTCTCCAACCTATTGGCCACTGCAGCTGCAAACAAGGGCTTAGCACAATATGTGATGCATTATTGTTTTGTAAATGACAAATCTATGTATCATATAGTTACATTTCTTTCACCAATTTGTGTCATCTTTTGCAATTTACCACATTACATGTTGTATAAACATGTGTACCACTGCTAACAGTAATTGTTAGTATATAACTACAATTTCTCCAGCTATTTCACCCTTACTGGTACTATTAGTTACCAGATTTTTTAATAAGCAAATTCATCAACATGCAAACAAATGTCAACATAAGGTCATACCTAAACTCTATGACGACATTTATTTTTAATACAGTGTGTCATCATAGGAATAAACTAAAATAAAATAAAAACATCATTAATATAAATTAGCTCAGTGACAGGTGATCTCCAGGCTACCAAGTATCCACTATATCTAATAAGGCAGAAAAGGATCCTGATGTCATGAAACAGAATGGAAATAGTCATTCTACTACAGACGAGGCCTTCAGCTTTCATGATACACATCAATATAAACTTTCACATACCATTTCCATTATTAGGATTACACTTGTTGGCATTTTCGGAAGTATTAACCAAATCAGCTTCTCAGACAGAGCAGTTTATCACAATGTACCATTCAACACATCTTCTAAAAATCCATATGGATCAACAAAAACATCTGCCCTTCATGGCATGAGTGAACAATACTATATTTAAAGCTAAACAAAAACTATATTTAAATTTAAAATAAATAAAAATTATATAAATCTAATCCCTATAATACAAAAATGTATGAAATGTGTTACAAATATTCATGGGATACATAAAGGACACAAACATAATCAGTTGAATCAACAGGCATTTTGACATGCATGTAATGAACAATATTCATTGTAGCTTTATATGTGTTGCTTATTCACCCCTTCTAATTGGTCCTATTAATACATATTAATGTCTCAGAATACACCCAGATGTTCTACCCACTAAAGTGATGTAAATCAGGAAAGATCAAGCCGGCACATTGCTTGACATGCAGCAGATATTTTATAATGGGCTTAAAAGGAATACTTATTTATTAATTTATTTATTTATTTAGATAAGCCAAGGTTGCTCAGTGCGTCTTCCATCAAAGACACAATAGTTAAGGATGCAGGGTTAAGTATGACAAATAAAATGGAGAGGTTAATAGTCATATAACTGTCAAATGGTGAAGTGTGGATTGTTTTTAAGCATTAATGTCTTCCTTATTTTATAACCTACAATGATGATATATATATATATATATATATATATATATATATGGTCATCAAGAGGGAAGAGCACAGTGACATTTAAAAGATGTATAAAAGATAAGCAGCATGTCATGGTAATGTTGATAATGGACTATCTAAACTGTTTGTCCCAGGAATATGTAATGCAGGAGGAGATCAGCAGTGCTCAATGATCGATTCCATCAGATTGTGAAATTTGGTGCCCAGATGTATAACCCTAAGATCAAACTGCACCCAATATTACACAATATGTCCACTGGAAATCATAATACCTATATTTGAATGGAAACATGTATAAATGACAGGAAGATAAGTGGTGCTTAGTATATGGGACAAATGACAAGTTTCATTAAAGTGAAAATTTATATACGGATACTTTTAAAGAAGCAAATCAAACATTGGCCCACTGGTTGTTTTAGGAATATGTAATGTCTGTGGAGATTAACAGTACCCAGTGATCAAACCTCAAATAGTATTAAAAGTGTGGCACTCAATATTATATGTCACACAGTATTACATAATATCATATGTCACTGGAACTCATGGTACCCATATTTGCATGGAAACCTGTATAAATGATAGGAAGGAAATTGGAGTCTAGTATATTGGGCAAATGACAAGTTTAATCAAATTGAAGATTTAAATATAGAGAACTAAAATGTATCAAATCAATCTTAAGTAAACTAACATAGGCCAAACTGGCTGTCCCGGGAATATGTAGTGCATGAGGAAATCAGCAATAACCAGTGATTACATTTGAAATAGTGGGCTGAAATTTGGTGCTCAGACCTATGGGTTTACCATTAACCATTGGACACAATGTTTTATGTCACTGGGACTTATGGTACCCATATTTAAATGGGAACATGCATAATTGCTAACTAGATAAGTAGCAGTTATTATATGGCTAAGGTTACAAGTTTCATTAGACTTTCAATATATGTGGGCACCTTAAATGGACCCACACAAGGCCTTTTCAATTACATATATTAGATATGTAATTGAAAAGGATATCAGTGGTACCCGGTCATAAAATCTTTAATAGGGCCTATTTAAATGTGAAACATGTGGTTTTCAGATCTGTGACATAAACAGGACACAGTCACATATGTCTGCTGAAACTTATTACACCCCTATTTTAATAAAAAACACAAAAATAATGGGGGGAGACGCTGCACCGATTATATGGTACAAGTTACAAATTTCATTGAGGTTATATAGGTCATCTTACATGGATCAAATTAATCTTTAAAAGAGAAATATAGGCTGAACCGAGAAAGAGAATATATAATGTAAGAGGAGATTAGCTGTCATAAAATCTTGAATAGGGCCTATGTCAGTAGGGAACATGTGGTGCTCAAGTCTATGACCCCAACATAAAATATGGTATGTACAATATTATATATCCACTGGAACTCATTGTATCTATATATATGAATGGAAACATTATAAGCATTCTTGGACCAATCAGCTTGGTTTTAATCTACCTAAGCTTATTTTGTGAAATTGAACTATCTGTATATACATTTTTAATTTGATGGTCTTTATCAGTTGCACCACTTATCTTTCATATATCTTTCTGGGTGCCACTCTTCTCTCCCCTGTTGATAAGCATGTGTGTGTATATATATATATATATATATATATATATATATATATATTAATACTTGGGGCAACGCTTATCTCTGCTGCGTTATAGTTGTGTTGTGTTGGTGATGGGTAACATGTTTCTTAAAGTTATGCATGATAATAAAAAAAAAAAAACCCTGACAATATGACTTGTTGAATTGCTTCATATGTTTAATACTCCCAAAGTTTTCCTTTTAAATGCCAACCTTGCATTAAAGCCAAAGAAACCAGTTGTATATCGATTATCAGCATAGCTTAATGGCTTTTGATGTTTATTACACTTTTAAAGTCTACTCATACTGTGACGGTAATTTGATTTTGTGGTATTGGGCCCTTGTAATAGTAGGGCCTCTCACCGCTTGGACCAATAGTGGGAAACTGTCATTCTATGTGAAAATACTAAATATTTATCTAACTATATCAATAAAACAAACTTGTGTACTGCAGAAACTTTCCCTTACTTTCTATAAAAAATAACATTCATCAAAAGATCATTGCAGACATAGCAAAGAAACATGGCATAAGACAACTCAATAACTTACCACAACCTCTGCATAACACCCGGCCAACATCCTTTTTCATATTCCTGCCAGTCTCCAGTGGTGGGAAGGATGCTCTGAAGACTGAGCTACTGTTGGTCGGATCCATGAAGAAAATATACCTGCTGTCCTCCTTCAGCTTCACACAGCTGGAACCGAAATCTCCCTGCACTATTATAATTGAGTCTTTCTCCAAACCTGCAGATTTTACTGCCCAGACCTGGTGCACCTTCACCAAGAAAGACTGTGGTATTCCAGGAGCCACAGAGGAAGCTGTTCCATCAGATGTGGTGAAGTCAGAAAAGCCACTAAGTGTTATTGTGGCAGATGTAGTAAAGCTGCCTGCAGAATGTGCTGTCCAGCTGTTGGCAGTGGCTACCTGTTCTTGAGATGCAGTACTCACCACTGACACTGTCTGCTGCTTGTCTATGGTTCCATCCACCTGCCCTTTGACCACCTGTCCTCTTCTTCTCTCAGAAGTAACCAAGTCCCCTTCCTCTGGCACCTTCCTCTTGCGCCCCTCTGGTGCCTGCTGTTGCTGCACTTTGCCCTCAATCACCACCCGGGAGCGTTGAGCCAGTTCCTGTACAGAGCCCGCACTTGGGGAAGAATAACATAGGGCTCCACCTGTACTTGGAGATAGAACCCCAGCACCACCACCTGCACCTGCTACAACAGCAGCCAGGAGCGCCCCTCCAGCTACCACTGCAGCAGGGAGAGGAGGAGCCGGGGAATGAGTAGATGCTGCAGCACCAGAGCTACCAGCACTACCAGGAGCACCGGTCACTGCAGCACCACCTGCTCCAGCACCTCCAGCAGAAGAAGACGAGGAAGAAGAGGAGGAGGCAGTCACTGCAGCCGAAGTCCATAGAAAAAATAGGAGGGCACCATAGCAACAACCCCAACAACATGAGCAGCCACCACCTGCAAGACCAGACCCTGGACCAGGCAACAAGCAAGGTGCAAGACCGGCAGCCAGAGAGGTGGTGGAGGAGGAAGAAGAGGATGTGTATTGCAATCTCATGGTAAGCTGTCTCCCAGCCGTCTTTGCTAGCAGTGTGTTATCCCCTGTACACACCTCACCCCCCACCCCAGTGCTGGGGCTCCTGGGGAGATCGCAATAAACCTGATTGAATGAAGGATGGCTTTTGGGAGGGGGAAGCAGAGGTTATTTCTTGGTGCAGCAACAAGAGGTTGATGGGGCGGAGGTTTTGCAGGACCCAGTAGACTTGAGGTGGTGATGATGAGAATGAGAAGAGCAGAGGGGGTGGATGAATTAGGTTAGCACGTTTCCAACAAGCTCAGGAGAAAAATACAGGCGAGAAAAAAATCTGAGAGAAATCAAATGTAGGATTTTCAAGGGAGATGATGCTGTAGCCAAGTCCTGACGCTTCTGCATGGAGGAGGAGAGCGAGAGTCTGTTGCTGAATGGTTTATGGAGACCAAACCTCCTGTGTGAATTGAAGTGATGCTGCGGCTGAGGCTGCTGCTACAGACTGAGAGGCAGAGACACACGCATATACACACACTTACACATGCAGAAGACAGGGAGGAGGAGTAGCAGCCTTCAGTATTGCTTCCCTAAGCCATGTGTACTTCCAGGGCTGTTTACATTGGGTTTTCACATTTCATTTACATGTACCACTGGTTTTTTTGTTCTAAAACAAGTATTTTTTTTAGGTAGCATTAGGTTGGGATTTCATGCAACAATATGTCTGTTTACGTCACATAAAGATATTGCATGGCTATAAAATACTAAATAGTTCAGACAGACATGAGGATTAACCCATATTTTAGTAACTGATGATCAGAAGCACTAGTGAAAATGTCCTCATTAAGGATTTATTCACGTTTATTGCAAACATTTGGCATACACAGTTTAGTATTATGCCTTTAGATGTATGCAAATGTATGCTTATACATTTACATATGCTTGCAAATAACTTCCATTATAAAAAAAAATTATACTGCATTGTATACAGTATGTTATTGCAGAATTCCCTTGTATTGAAACGCAGAGTTGAATAGTTTTCAGTATAGTTTAAAAAGGTTTACATGCCAAACATATGCCCAAAGAATGTCTGGCCAATACATTTTATGGGCAGCTTAAAGAATTTCCCACTGTGTGTGACAAACATTGGGCTCATGCAGGGTGTAAATGTAACCTGAGCAATATTTAAAATTTTACATAAACTAAATAGATCTGACCCACTCTGTGCTAGCAATGCTGATGTAGGGGCAAGCACTCCTATGTCAGATAAACCAATGGTATCAGATAATTGTCTACAGGCCGTTGTATGCATTAGATGAGCAATGTCTATATAAAACTGTTCCTGCCATTGCTAATAGATTTTATGCTCTTTTTTTTTTTCCATATTCTGATTGTATCAATAACAGGCCTGACACTGAGACCCAATAAAAGCGATGTGTTAACTTTTGGATCAGGTGTATTGTTTATTTACCCATAAAGATTGTGGTTATAAGAGATCGTCATCTGTCAGATGTATGAAAAGCCTTTTAGTGGAAACCTGCCGTATATGACAAACATAGAATGAGTTCAGGCCTTCCTGTGCTGCATAACTGCATTTATTATACAATTTACTATTTCAGTGGCATATCATAATGTTTCCATAACAGATACAGAAAATCATCATTTACGTACAATGAGAACACTGCACTTGGTTTCACTGTTCCCAATTCCCTAAATGCCATTTGCCACACTGATGATATACACCCTGCTTTCTAGAACATCAAAATGAAATGCATCAGTTTAACCCCATTGAAATGTGCAGCATGCTCTGTCACATTGATATGAGTAAGCAGTTGGGATTATCCAGTATGTATGTGGAACATCAGTGTCAAATGCTCCACCTGTTTTTTACTGCTTTTCTGGACCTGTTCCAAATTAGCATGTTAAGTAGAGCAGGATCTTATCATACCTGAGGGATGTGATATTGGTGGAGCCCCTGTCAATGCTGTACTGAGTAAATATACCATAAAAATAATACTCTCATTACTGAAATATCAGACACAACAAATTAACACTCATTTCCGCAGTAATGCTCTGCACATTTATAGGAATTGTGGTAGCCCCTTAAAAACTAAGCAAAATCATTAATATTAACTAAACAATGTATAAAATCATTCAAATACTTATCCAATGGTAGGAGAAATACAACGTCATTTCTGTGTATGCTGATAATGGTGTAGAAACGCAAAATGTTGCCTACTTTAACCTTGCATATATCTACCACATCATGTGTTTTAATATGTTTCGGAATAAAGAGTCTGATTTCATGGATTTTCAGTGTGTGCTATGACTATTATTTTCTTCTATGTGGTTACATATTTTCAAAAACATTGATCAAAATGATTTGTTCCCTACATTTTGAATACAGTTGCAAATTTTGGTTAACAGAAAGCTATTTTCTATTGCTGTGAGAGTCCAAGAATTCCACTGTTGACTTTTTCTTGTTTTCCTGAGGTATAAATATGAGGATAACTAAGGGGAACTGTCTGCTCAATGGGACAGAAAGTTGTCAACTTGCATAGCTTGAGAACTGGTTATACAAAACCATAACAAAGAAGCTTGAAGAGCATGGAGCATTTGAAAATTTGTCCAGGGCAGAACATATGAGCATGCTGCCCCCATGTACAGTGAGAAGGATGGTTAAGATACTGGGGCAGATTTATGAAGAAACGCCTCCTCATAAATGACGCACACCCTCTGCTGGGCTGTATACCTGGAGGGTAAATGTATGCCGATTCATAGCTGACGTACATATCCCACATCATTTATGCCAGATGGCCCAGCCCCTTTCACTCCCTCACCATGCCGCCTTTTCTGGGAATTGGTGAAGGCAGCCCAGAACTAAAGTAAAAAACGTTTTACAAAATAATTGACTTTTTATGCCTTGTATGCCAGAAAACTGGCGTATGAATGGTGCATTGAATTGGCACCAAACACTTGGATTTTTGTTGTTTGCAAAAATTGCACAGCAAATCTGTCATGTGTGAACACACTTTAAGGCTAAGGCCACACGTTAAAGAAAAACAGAGTTTTTGCCCTTTGCAGAAATGCTGCAGAAGAAATTCTGTGTTTTACAGTACCAGCAAAGTGAATGAGATTTCGGTTAATTGTTTTTTTTTAAAAACACAGCATGTTAAATTTATCTGCGGAATCACAAGAATTTTCATGCTAGATATAAATAAGGGAAGGAAAAAAAAGAGAAAAATGCAGCAAAATCTCAACATGTTTTCACAAGTTTTGTTCTCACAGCATTTTTAGTTTCAATAATTTTTTTTTTAGTTTCAATTATTTTTTATTAAAATTTTTCACAAATAGACTACAAGAACAGACTTATAGTTTCTAAATAAGCGTCATATACAAGATTCACAATCCCACAGCGTTTTTTAGCAGTATTATGCTACTTCCCAACTGTGAGCCTTAAGTGATGGTCAAACGAGTATTTCTTTGTTTTGCATATGCTCAATAAACCTTTGAATATTTTATTTTTTTGTGGGAGGAGGTCTATAGCTTCTTTATCAATTTTCCAAATGCTCTAGTTATATTATTTTCAGCCATTCAGAAAAGTCCCTACCCCAAATTGTTTGTAAAAATACAAATTTAGTCTAAGGCCTGACGTTGTGGAAAAGCTGATTTTTTCTTGCAGATTTTGCTGCGTTTTTTTGAGCCAAAGAGTCAGCCAGGAGCGGATTGAGCAGAAAAAATGCTTCCTTTATATTTCCCATTTCTTCTATAGCCACTGTTGGGTTTGGCTCAAAAAAAAAGCTGAAAAATGTGCAACAAAAAAAAAAGCTGCCTTTCTGGAACATGTGGCCTTAGCCTAAATTTGTATTTTTACACACAATTTGAGGGAGGGACTTTTCTTTATACAGGCATTTTTGTCATGAGTTTTTTTTCCAGTTTTACCCCTATTTCCAGTTTTACAGAAGCCTATGAAAATAATATATCAAGAGCATGTGGCAAATTGAAGAAGCCATAGACCTCCCGCCCTCCCCAAAAAATGGTTTACTTTAGTATATGCAAAAAAAAAAATAGTTGTTTGGCACATCACTGAAGACTCAAATGGTTGGGAAGTAGCATAACACTGCTAAAAAGAACTCGGTGAAAACGCATTGAGTTTTTTCTGCATTTTTCTCTTCTTTTTTCCTTTCCCTATTTAAATCTAGCATGAAAATTCTTGTGATTCTGCAGATAAAATTAACATGCTGTGTTTTTCAGTATGCTATTGACAATATGTTAGTTTATACTGTATGTTATGGGAGCTGTGGTGCAGTCCCAGTAGTTGTGCCATTGTTACTGGCAACACTTCACAGTTGGAATTGGTGAGGAGTCATCCAGTAGGACATTTGCTGCTGGATACAGAAGAGCGGCTCCTCCGCTGTGGCTATTCTGATCCAGGATCATTAGCTGTAAAAATGCATTGCAGCACTTCGGCTTACAACTTTGAAATAAGAGGGTGTAAAGTGAGTGGGAGTGGAAGCAATGGTTTGCCCTGTTGAGGTTGGGTGAGAAAATTGGTCCAGACAGGTGGAACTGGAGGAGGTGGATAGCGACACCTGTTGTTGGAACTGGGCCTACACAAATGGAGTGGTGTCAGTACTACCACCTGGTCTTGCTGCATTTGTGGACTGTTGCCACTCAAAGCATTGACCCAGTGGGTCGTAAAAGTCATGTATAGCCCCTGCTTATAATTGTTATGCCATATATTGACAGTGGTGTGCACCTTTTCCCACAAAAGCAGGGACAGCTTTCCTAGAAAAATCATGCTGGCTAGGTATCCTCCATCACAGCTGAATGCATGCCATCAGTTGGTGAAACATAATGGAATCCACTACCTGGTAGAGCAGTGACTGCACCACCAGCACCTTGGTCAGGTGCAAACTAAGTTGACAAACCACTGGATGACTGGACACATATTGCTGTTTTCTTGGCACACATATCCATATGGATGGAGTATAAGGAGGTGGAAGAGTATGACAATGAGATACTGACGATGGTGATGACAATGACCATGTGTTAGTTAGGGATGTGGCCTGGCTACAACAAAGATCATGGGGGGAGGAGGACAGTCTAGCTCACTTTGCTTGCCACTGTTAATTCAATTGTGCCAAATGAGTTGGTGATGCTTTTTCATGTGAGTACAGAGAGACATAGGGGAAATTTATCACACAATGGGCAGAAATACCTTTGCCTGACATTCTCATTTACATAGACAGAGCCTGCCACTAGCTCACATGATCTCTCTCTATACCTGTTTGTCTATATTATTTAAATCTACCAAATCTTTCCTCTTTTCCTCACCCCCCACTATCTCTTCAATATCTATATTTCCTGATTAATGCAATTTATCTTGACTTTTGCACTGTACTGCTGGCTGAAGTCTGTTCTCTACTCTCTCTGCCTTCTACTCAACAAAATTGGTCCTCTCTGGGTATTCTCTTATAAAGAGCCTATGGCATCATCAGTGACTTTTCCACCCACAGACCCTCATGATTTGATGAGGAGCAGACACAAGGGATTATTGGAAAGCTCATCTGGTTCACAGATAACATGATCCTCCTGCTCTCTGTTTCCACCTCATGTTTCATGAGATGGTGGCCATTTTTGCAGGTTGGCCCAAATTGAATTGCAAAAGTTTTGGTTTCGTTGGAAACCAAACTCTTTGTGGATTTTGGGTCGAATACAGTTCATTATTCATGAACTGGTTTGACCATTTCTAATCAGGACCTAGGACATGTCAAGAAAGCATTCCACCAAACACTATGACTCCAAATCTACACTCTAAACTCGTGACACCTGACTAGAAGGATTTATTGATTCAAGAGGCTTGAACCAAATTCTCACCTTCCTATCAGTATGGTGCAACAGAAATTGGTTGTCCACAGCGCCATAAATCAATGTTTACAGACATTTTTCTAATGTACCCTTGAGATCCTGTTTCCTGTAGACAGCAATGACAGTCAAACTGGTCTCCTGCTATTATAGCCCACACATGCTAAGGAACCATGAGTTGTGCATTTGGGCACATTAGCTGAAGTATTAGAATTATATTTAGCTGTAAATTTCTTCATTGTGTACCGTCGTGATGAGACTCTTAACATCCCTCCCTAACCTTTTTCAATGCCAAGTTGCTCACATCCACAAGATCCCCGTTCACTGTATGTTTTTCCTTGATCACACCATTCTCAGTTCTTTTAAGGCTAAGGCCCTGTATTGCGAGCCACAGCCAAAAAACTCTGTAGAAAAGACTGTGGCGGAAACGTATCTCATTTTTTTCCAAAGCATTTTTCACAGAAAGTCGGCAGAGTTTTCCTCTATGGACTTTCTGCCTCTATTATACCTATACAGAAAATTATAGCGTTTCTGTAGATATAATTGACATGCTGTGATTTACAAAAACGTGAATGGTTTTGAAATCGTGGCATTTCCGCTGCAGATTTTTTTCTGCAATGTGTGGATTGGATTAGCCAGAATCCAATCCACTTTGCAGGTAATGTAAAACGCAGCGTTTTTTGGCGTAGCGTTTTCGCCGTGGTCAGAACGGCACATTTTCAAACTAACACTGTTTCATGAAAAAAAAAAAAAAACAGAGTTGTCAGTTTTTGAAATTTCCATATAGGTACGTTCTGACCATGAATGGGAAGGTGTCATTAACTAAGTAGCCATTCAGTGGAAGTTGGTGCTACACACAGACCACAACCCAATGTTTTGGCAAATTTTGTATTCTAATTGCATTGCAAGTTCATTCTATGACTTGTCAGGAATAGTACTCACACTTTCAAGTAGGCAATAGTGGGTGACTTTTAGTAGCCTAGCAAGAAAGGCCGAGACATGCTTAGTTGGTGTCCCTGTCTTCAGCCATGGCATTTAATGTCACTAACGTGAAATCATCTAGGTCAAAACACACTGTGGGCACCATGCATACCAGTCTCTTTTTAGCATTTGAGAAAGAGGGAGTAATCTTATTTTCAATATCAGGCTCTAGAAAGTATCCAGTCGTCTACAATGTGGAAATACACTAAAGATGACCTGGTCCAGAACCTTTGAAAAACTAAATTGTCCTAAAACCACACTTACAGCAGAAAATGTGCAAACAGTACAATTTATAGCAAATCTGTTAATCTATAGCTGCAAAATTTAGAGAAAGAAGGTTAACATGGTAGTAAACAAAATCATTGATATAAACACTATACTTTAACCCCTTGGGGACACATACCTCATTTTTCAAAAGTGACGTGTCACTTTATATGGCAATAACTTTGAGATGCTTTAACTTACACAAGTGATTTTGAGATTGTTTTTTTGTGACACATTGTACTTCATGTTAGTGGCAAACATTGATCAATATTTTTGGATTTATTTATAAAAAAAGAAAATCGCAATTTTCAAAATGTGATATGCTCTGCTTTTCAGACAGATAGTCATAGCACCCAAATACATTAATAAATATTATCTACCATATCTCTGCTTTATATTGGCATCATCTTTTAATCGTCCTTTAATTTGTTTTGGACGTTAGAAGGCTTACAAGTTTAACAGCGATTTTCCAGATTTACAAGAACATTTCCCAACTAATTTTTTAGGGACCATTTCAGTTCTGAAGGGGATTATAAAGGCCTATATATTAGAAACTCCCCATAAATCACCCCATTTTCAAAACAGCACTCTTTAAAATAATTCACAACATCATTTGGAAAGCTTGTTAACGCTTTAAGCATTTCACAGTAATTAAAACAATATGGAGGTGAAATTTAGACATTTCATTTTTTTCAATAATACATTCATGTATCCCTAAGAGCATTTTGACCCCACAGCTGTTTCACAGATTTTATTAATATTGCGATGTGTAAATGAAAAAATGCTAAATCACTTTATCCCCAAAGTTTTTATTTTATTTTGGAAAGAGTGCTATTTGGTTTTTGGAGTGCAGATTTTGCTGGAATAATTTTTGGGTGCCATGTCATATCTGCAGAACCCCTAAAGTACCAGTACAAAGGAAACCCCCCAAAAAATGAACCCATTTTGTAAAATACACCTCTTAGAATTTATCAAGGGGGATGGTGAGCATTTTAACCTCACATCTGTTTCACAGATTTTATTAGCACTGGGACATGAAAAAATGAAAAATTACTTTTTTCCAATAAACCGTCCATTTAGCCCCGAGTTAAAGATCTTGTCTTCCATCGACTCCTCACAGTTTCTAAATTTACTAACTCTTCTCTGCCACTCTCTGACCATAACCTTCTGTCTCTCACCATCAGTGCTTCCTCTCCTTCACAGAACATACCAACTTACCATACATATAGGAATTAACTCAGAGAGTAAATACAGAATTTACTGAGAGCATCTCTCAGATACTCTATAGTCCTTTCTGTCCCCCATCTCTTCACTCTCCTGTCCCAATCTGGCCACCAGCCAAAATAATGAAACCCTTAAGAGTGCATTGGATGAGGCGGCTCTCCCCTCCACTCAAAAAGTTAGACACAGGAGGTGCAATGGTGACGCCTCCTATGTCGCTCATCCCAGGTGTAGGAATGCCGAGTGGTATGTTGCGGCCTATATGAGTCTTATTGTGTGTCACGGTGCTCCTACCTGAATACGGCTAGACCCCCAAGCTTCGGCTCTGATGCAATACATAGGAGGAGTAATTGAGGGATTGAAGAATAACTTGAGTCCAGACCTTGAGATGAAGTTGAACAGCAGCTTTACTTGAATAAACGGTTTTCAAACAGATTCAGGCTTTGTCTTGGCTCCAGCAGGCTTTAGCATATAACTGGTGAGCTGCACTTCTGTCTGTAGTCTGACTCTCAGTTGTGCCAGGGAACTTGACTCCTGGCAGCTCCAAGATAGAGTCCTGATCAGCACTCGAACTAGACCTAGACTTAGACTGGTTCTAACTGGTCCCCACCCTAGCTGCAGAGGACAGGACTCCTCTACTTCTCTCTAGATGGGGATTTTTAATGGATGAAAGGTTCCATTCTAAGAGAACTCTGCCAGTTTGCTGCCACCTGCTGGTGAACGAGGCACACTACATATAATACAGTTACATAACATTATAATAAATGCACATTGGTGGAGGACCTGCAAAGAAAGTGCATAAGATGACATTGGGTTAGCAGATAAAAATAGCAGCAGGGCGTAGAAGTGGTAACACCACTCTGGGGTGTTATATTGGCAGCAACCCTTGCACACGCCACAGACATGTTTTCTTCAGCGGTGCTCTAGGTGTGCTGAATGTCTGTGGAGAAAATCATGTACACCTGCAGACTTCCTCCACTTCAAATTTATGCTTAAAACTTATAGCTCTGCCCTTCACCTCACAAAACAAGCTGTCAGGAACTGAGCTCACTGGGTCTTGAACCCTTGATTTCTTGGCCATGTTCTGCAGCCTTCACCATTATGCCATTGAAGAAGCCTGTTTGCCTTTTGCCTTTTGCTTTGTTTAGCCTGGACTTTTCTATTGGAATGATTAGCTTATGGATCTTACCTGCTCTGTGGCCAATCACAGTATAGCAATCCCTATATAAACCCACAGCTTACTCCATCCTGTGCCTGATTATTCTGACTGTCTGCTTCCCATTTGCCCTGATCCTCACCACTACTCTTCTGCTCCTGCATACGTCTGACTACGATTGATCTTCTGCTCCTGTATACCGACTCCTGCATACGTCTGACTACGATTGATCTTCTACGCCCGTGTACCGACACCCTACGGGTGCTTCTTACTCCTGAGGTACCATTCCTGCTATTTAATTCCTCATTTACTACTGTTTAAGTACTGTGCCATTGCCTCACCAATGGGACTCCAGATCAGATAACTAGCATCGTTACATAATAATCAGGCACAACATGGAGGCCGGAGGGGCGGAGTCTGCCTTGTCACAGCATGTGTTCCAGATCTTGGAATTGCATAACCTTCAAAGTCAATTAAATAAAGTGAAAACTCAAGTCACTGAATTGGAAGGACAAGTATATGAATTGCATGCAAATTCTGCTGCTGTCAGTGCCACAGTTTATCGGATTCCACTACCTGAAAAATTTGATGGAAAGAGACATTTGTACATCATTGGCGGATTATTTTTTTCTACACATTCCTCTCAGTTCCCTACTGGTAGGTCCAAAGTTGTGTTCATCATTGCCCTGCTAATAGACGATGCACAAGCATGGGCATCACCCTATTTAGAACAGGATCATGCCATTTTGGATGATTTGGAGGACTTTCTTGCAGCAATGAACCTAGTATTTGATGACCCCGACCGTTGTGCCACTGCTGAGGAGGCTTTGCGTGATCTTCGCCAGGGAAGACGCTCTGTTGCAGAGTACACTGCAGAGTTTCGGCACTGAGCTTCTGATGTTTCCTGGAACACCTCTGCACTAAAATGGCGATTCAATGGAGGACTTTCTGAATCAGTTAAAGATGAACTTGTTAAAATAGAACTTCCAGCTGATCTTGAGGAGTATATATAAGATTATGCATCCACATTGACCAAAGACTCCTGGAAAGGAAGCGAGAAAGATGGGGCTATTATGATCCAGGCACCTTCTCCCATTTACCAGAGGGTTGTTTTCTCCCAAAGTTGCAGACACCTTCTTAAACAAGATCAGCTCCAGAACCTATGCAAGTGGATGCTATCTGAGGACCAATTTCGACCGCTGAAAAACGTCGTCGCCTTGCTGAAAAACTATGTCTTTATTATGGACAACTGGGACATTATGTTCTTGACTGCCCTAATAAACCTCAACATGCAGTTCCTGCTTCTGAAATTAGGTCGAATTTAGAGTCTTGTCCCCACTGTGCTTCGCTTGGTGTGGTGGAAAACAGAGGCTGTGTCACCAGACTATGTCCTGATAATATGACTTCTAACCGACCTCATTTCACCGTACCAGTTCAGATTTCTTATGGATCTTACAAGTTGTCCACTACAGCAATGTTGAACTCCGGTGCAGCTGGGAATTTTATGGGCATTAAGTTTGCTTTTGATAATCATATTGAGCACAGTCCAAGATCTTCACCAGTTGAATTAGTGACTGTTGATGGGTCACCTTTAAATTCTGGTCCTGTAACTCATGAAACTACAGAACTGGAAGTATTGATTGATCCTGGTCATGAGGAGAGGATTTGTTTCCAGTTAATCTCTTCACCAAAATTTCCAGTAATTTTGGGCATACCATGACTCAGCGTCCATAATCCTTCATTAGACTGGAAGGCAGGAAATGTAACTTTTACTTCGGAATATTGTCAACAAAATTGTCAACTGAAGCAGTCAATTCCTTCCCAGGTGGGAGCTCCTGAAAGACCTATCGCTAACTCTGTAGAATTACCTGAACCGTATGAAGAATTTAAAGATGTTTGTGACAAAAGGAATGCTGACCAGCTACCTCCTCATTGTTCTTATGATTGTCCTATTGAACTTTTACCAGGTGCATCCATACCTTATGGACGCATCTATCCACTTGCAGAGATGGAACTGAAGTTCCTAGATGAGTACATCAAGGAAAATCTGGCAAAAGTATTTATATGGCCTTCCACTTCTCCAGCAGGAGCACCTATATTCTTCGTACCAAAGAAAGACGGCACATTACGTCCTTGTATTGACTATTGGGAACTAAACCAAATAACTGTCAAAAATCGTTACCCTCTTCCGCTTATTTCAGAATTACTCGAGAGATTACGGCCAGCAAAGATCTTTACCAAGTTGGATCTACGAGGGGCATACAATCTTGCCCGTATACGACCCAGGAGTGGAAGACAGCATTCCAAACATGCTATGGGCATTTTGAATCCCTTGTCATGCCATTTGGACTTTGCAATGCCCCAGCGACATTTCAACATTTTATCAATGATGTATTCTGAGATCTGCTGGATCAATTTGTAGTGGCGTATTTGGATGACAGAGAACCTTGAAGACCATCATAAGCAGGTTACCATGGTTTTGAGCTGTCTAAGAGAAAACCAACTATATATTAAACTGGAAAAGTGTGAATTTGAAAAGACAGAAATTTAATTTTTGGGGTACATAATTTCTACAGAAGGATTACGCATGGACCCCAGCAAGATCCAAACTATTTTAGACTGTCCTTCTCCCAAGAATGTCAAGGAGGTCCAAAGATTTGTTGGCTTTGCAAATTTCTACCACAAGTTTATTAGGAATCTCTCAAAGGTATACATCTGACTATGATTGATCTTCTGCTCCGTTATACCGACTCCTGCATACGTCTGAGTACGATTGATCTTCTACTCCCGTGTACCGACCCCTGCATACGTCTACGGGGGCTTTTTACTCCTGAGGTACCATTCCTGCTATTTAATTCCTCATTTACTACTGTTTAAGTACTGTGCCATTGCCTCACCAATTGGACTCCAGATCAAATAACTAGCATCATTACACAAGCCTATTTCGCCACTCTCATCTCTTCTCTCTCCTGTAACCCTAAAAGGCTCTTTGAAACTTTTCACTCACCCCCGAGGTGCAGGTGCCATTCCCAGACCTTAGCACAGATGACCTGGTCACTTATTTCCATGACAAAATTGATAAGATCCATCAGGAAATAACTGCCCAGTCCCCAGGTGGCATTGATCCCCTCACCAACCACACTTCAGACTGTTCATTCTCATCTTTTGAACCTGTTACAGAAGAGGAAGTCTCTCAGCTACTTTCTTCTTCTCGCCCTATGACCTGCAGTAGTGACCCTTTCCCCTCACACCTTCTCCAGTCTCTGTCTCTTGCTGTCACAACTTACCTTACTAAAATATTTAACCTCTCTCTCTCCTGGAATTTTCCCATCCTCTTTCCCATCCTCTGTCATAACCCCACTATTGAAGAAATCCTCCCTTGACCCGTCCTGTGCTGCTAACTATCGACCTGTCTCTAACCTCATTTCACCTGCATTCTTTCTGCTGATTTTCTTCTTGACCCCTTACAATCTGGCTTCCGCACTCTGCACTCTACTGAAACGGCCCTCACAAAAGTCTCCAATGATCTCCTGACGGCTAAATCCAAAGGTAACTTCTCTCTTCTTATTTTTCTAGATTTCTCAGCAGCATTTGACACTGTTGACCATCAACTCCTCCGCACTTTGCTCCGCTCTGACGGCCTCACAGACACCACGCTCTCCTGGTTCTCCTCTTATCTCTCTGACCACACTTTCTGTGTATCATTTGTGGGCTCTGTTTTTTCCCCTCTTCTTCTTGCCGTTGGGGTTCCTCAGGGCTCGGTCCTAGGCCTCCTGCTCTTCTCCCTCTACACGGCCCCCCATTGAACAAACCATCACCAGATTTGGCTTCCGGTACCATGTTTATGCTGATGACACCCAATTATATACATCATCCCGTGACATCACCCCTGCACTAATACAGAACACCAGTGACTGTCTCTCTGCTGTCTCAAATATCATGTCGTCGCTCTATCTGAAACTGAATCTCTCAAAGACTGAACTACTGCTGTTTCCACCATCTAATAGATCTGTCCCTGATATCTCCATTGCAGTCTCTGGCCTTACCATAACTCCTAGGCAGTATGCCTGCTGCCTCGGGGTTATGTTTGACTTAGAACTTTCCTTCACCCTCCATATCCAATCACTCGCATGATCATGTCATCTCCACCTCAAAAACATCTCCAGACTACGCCCTTTACTTAACACAGATACACTAAAGACCCTTATTGTTGCCCTGATTCACTCTTGCCTTGACTACTGTAACTCCTTACTAATCGATCTTCCCCTTACTAAACTCTCCCCTCTACAATCTTTTCTGAATGCAGCGGCCAGGCTCATCTATCAGTCTAGACGCTACAGCAATGGCTATTCAATACAGAATACAATATAAACTTATCACCCTCATTCACAAGGCTCTCCATAATGCTGCACCCCCCTACATTTCCTCCCTCATCTCTGTCTATCGCCCAACCTGTGCTCTCCGTTCACAAAATGACTAACATCCTCTATTATCAGAACCTCCCACGCTCGTATACAATACTTCTCCCAAGTTGCACCACTTCTCTGGAATGCGCTATCCCAGACTATAAGATTAACCCCAAATTTCTACAGCTTCAAGCGCAAACTAAAGACATATCTTTTCAGACAGGCCTATCACAACTCCTAATGTAAACCCTTCCATAGTTAGATTCCCTCCTCTGTTCACGCTCCCACATTACCTCACAGGATATGATTCTGTATCAGACCAACTTTATATGTCCAGGCACCATCTGCACATTAAAGGACACGACTGGTGACGGCTCATACAGCTTTATATATATGTAATGACAGTAACCTCTATTACAAAATTATCTGACCATTGTATAAGCAATGCTACCTCTGATGCCGCCCCTGCTACCTCTTGTATCACCCCCTCTACCTCATAGATGGTAAGCTCTTGCGAGCAGGGCCCTCAGTCCCATTGTGTGAATTATCTATTTCGTTGTAATGTATCTTTTTTATCTGTACTTGAACCCTACAAATTGTACAGTGCTGCGGAATATGTTGGCGCTATATAAATAAAATGTATTATTATATTATTAATTGCAGTTTTGCACTACAATGGAAACCCCCCAAAAGTGACACCATTTTAGAAAGTACATCCCTCAAGGAATTTCTTAAGGGGTATTATCATTTTGAGCACAAGAGAGTTTCACAAATATTAATGTAAAAAGGGAAAATTTAAAATTTTAAAGAAATATGCCATTTCAGTGCCCAACATGTTGTGCCCATTTTGTGTTATCAGAGACACGCATTCCTAAAGCTATTAAGTGGACTATCCCAGCTGCAAATTGTTGTATATGTGGGTGTAAACTGCTGTTTGGGCACACATCAGGGCTAAGAAGGGAAGGAGAACTGTGATATTTATCTTTTGGAGTATAGATTTAGAGCGACATTCTGAATGGCATGGTGTTTTTGCAGAGCCCTGCAGGTGCCAGTAAATTGGAATTTCCCAAGAAGTGACCCCATTTTGTAGGAGCAGTTTTAGGGTCTCTACAAACGTGACATGGCGTCCAAAAACCAACAATCTAAATCTGCACTCCAAAAGCACATAGAGCTCCTTCACATGTGTGTACCCAAACTATAGTTTATGCCCACGTGTATGACACTGTTGTCCCCAGGATAACGTTCTTAACAATGCTGTATGCTGTTTGGCACAGAAGGGAAGTAGTGCTATTTTGGTTTTTAGAGCCCAGTTTGGTTTTGTACGTCATGCCACTTTTGCAGAGCCACCGAATTGCCAGTAAAGTGGAATCTACAGACATGTGACACTACTTTGGAAACTACACCCTTCAAGGGATTTATCAAGTGTCAAAGCGAGCATTTTTAACCCTTGAGTGTTAAATTAATTAAATTTCCAGAAATGAATGCGCAACTGATAGTGAAAAGTGAAAGTTGCAATTTAAAAAAAAAAATACACTATTTCAGTGCCCAGCTTGTGTCAGCGGAAACACAAACTCCAAAAACTGCTAAGCGGGTATCCCGGGCACAACAGCTTTTGGAGCATTCGTCTCTGATACACATAGGGCATCACATATTGCACACTGAAATTACGTAATCCTGGAAAAATTGTCATTTTCACCTTTCAGCATCAGCTGCGTATTAATTTCGGGAAAATAAATTATAGCAACACTTGTGGGTTAAAAATGCTCTCAGTACCCCTGGATAAATTCCTTCAGTGGTGTAGTTTCCAAAATGGGGTCACATATCAGGGGATTCCACTTAACTGGCATTTCAGGAGCTCTGCAAATGTGGCAAGGTGTACAAAAACCAAACCGTCTAAATCTGTGCACCCAAAAACCAAATAGAGCTCCTTCCCTTCTGTTCCCGGCTGTGTTTTCAAACAGCAGTTTATACCCACATATGGCATCAAGTACGTTATCCTAGGTACACCAGTGTCATACATATGGGCATAAACTGTAGTTTGGGCACACAGCAGGGGGCAGATATGAAGGAGCACTATGTGGCTTTTGGAGTGCAGATTTAGATGTTTGATATCTGGACACTATGTCCTGTTTGCAGAGTCTCTAAGGTACCAGAAAAGAGGAATCCCCTAAGGAGTGACCCTATTTTGAAAACTGCACCCCTCAAAGAATTTATCAAGGGGTGTAGTGAGCATTAGTATCCCAGATGTGAATGCACAGTGGATGATGAAAAGTGAATTTGTAAGCTGTGCGGAGTACAAAATTCCCTACTGTTTTCCCAGTAGCTCCTAGGATTAAATGAAATGGATCAGTTAAAAAAACGGACACATTAACATCAGTTAGTGTCCGTTAATGTCTGTTATGATAGGTGTCCATTTTTTTTTTTTTTTTAACGGACACTATCATAATGGATATCCAACGGTAGTGTGAACCCTGCCCAATAGTATGGCGGCTGTCCTCTAGATCCAGTGTCGCATAAGGGGTTAAGAACAAAATTCATAGTGCACAGATAAGTATACACTGAGAATTAAATTGATCAAGCAACACAAACATCACAGCAATATCACAGAAGTTTTGATATTGTTGTATTACAGTTGGCTTCACAGTCAGGGACAAGCCTGTGTCAGTGACAGTGTAGTAACAGTACACAGTTAAGGGAGTCTATTAAGTCCAAAATGCTTCTCACACCAATAATAGGAAATTAACATGAGCAAAAACGTATCTTTGTGGCTACAAACAATAGAGCAGTGGAGAGATGATCATCTTTTTATGGATATTTATTATTTTACATCAGCCTGCAAGTGCATTGGCTGCAATATCTTGGTGCATTTATTCAGAAATCAGGCCAAAAACGTTTGTTATGTGGCATTTTTTTCCACAATTTGATGCAAGTCCTGACAAACCTGCAACAAGAAAGGATGCTGGGCTGTTAGGGTAAGGCTACACAGATCTTTGCTGTGTCACATGTCATGCTGCCAAAGATATCATTGTAGCTCTGCCTTCATTGCGGCTAATGAACTTGAGTCACAAGTTGCTGCTAATGTGACCAAATAGTCAGAAAAAAAAATCCATCAGGTCACCTATGCAGAACAAAGGACAGCTACCTCATCCACAAAGGTGATTATATAGACATAGGGAGCCAAATTGAATATTTCAGTAACCCCAACTCCAATTTTGTAGTCTCCTTTGAGTACTGGGATGAACTTATGTGTTCTTAAAGGGAGTCTGTCAGTTGTAAATTGGTTATAAACCTAATCACTGTACCTTGTAAAGATGATTCTACAGTATAGCTGTTATTCAGCTTGGAAGCTCCATTTTCAAGTAAATTACCTTTTTATTCATATCCATATGAGGGGAAAAAAGGTTTGGGGGTATGCCTTAGCTTGTCTGGGCTTTGGTCTCAGCCCTAGATTCCTGGGCAAAGCATCTTTCCTCCATCATTTGCATATGCATAAAACAGTGATTTATATGAAAATGGGACTCCAAAGATGAATAATAGAGGTATTTTTGGAAACAGATGAAACACCACTACAAGGTGTTGTGATTAGGTTTATAACCAATTTACAGCTGACAGACTCCCTTTAAGAACACATAAGTTCATCCCAGTACTCAAAGGAGACTACAACATTGGAGTTGGGGTTACTGAAATATTCAATTTGGCTCCCTATGTCTACATAATCACCTTTGTGGATGAGGTAGTTGTCCTTTGTTCTGCATAGGTGACCTGATGGAATTAATTAATTTGTTTAAAGCAGACCTTTCATGTCCTCATGTATATGCGGTTTTACATACCGCTAGAAAGCCAACAGCTTGCTAACTTCAGCGCACTGCCGACTTTCCTGGTATGTGCCCCAGAGCTGGAGATATCGGCGGTCTTAGTTTCACGGTGCACCGTCAAAAGGGCGTTCCTGACAGTCTAGCTGCACTGGGAGGAATGCACTCCCTGACAGTATGCGTCCCATAGCACTGTACTGGGGGTGCATTCCTCACAGCTCAGCGTCATCACTGGGCTGTAAGGAATGCCCCCTCTGACAGTACAGGGCTATGGACGAGTACAGAGAGAGGGGGTGTTTATATATTTATATATATATACAGTATATGCATTTTAGATATAGACAGGCGGTATTATAATCACTATTTATGCTTTACACTTGTGTTTCTATAATTGATTGATGACATATATGCATTGTTTTATACACTTTGGATTGTATTCATTTTATGCATTATGGATTACTGTTTTTTCATATATGCACTTATGCTGCTTTTGCATTTTATGCATCTTACACTTTGTTTGATCATCACTTTTTTGATATATTTTTATTAATGATCTATTGATTATTGTTAATGAAGGGAGAGACTTGTTTCACACTATAAATGTTTGCAAATTCTTCACTGTGTTACTGCTTGAGAAAGGTCCGCCATATCTGGGACCGAAACGTTGCTGCTTCACCTTTTTGATATTTAAATCCTGGAGTGCTGTCCATTTTCTGTATTTGTTTAGTGGAGGTCATATGCCGGACCTTTGGGACTTGCACACTTTGACTAAGTGAGGTCTGTTTTTTGGTGCTTCTCTATACTTGGATTCTAGATAGATAGATAGATAGATAGATAGATAGATAGATAGGAATGAAGCACAAAAGGGATATGTATGTACTGTATGTATATATCCCTATTTTATGAAACTACTTAGGGCAGCCCCGAAAACTGCAGCTAAAAATCATACCTCATCCTCTGCTGGACTGAATTAAGTCAGCATACAATTTGGCAGCAAGCTATGAAAATTGCAAGCAATGCCTAGCAGCTCAATATAGCAAATAAATCATAATCAATCACATAGTATAAGAAACATTATAATACTGACACATGCTCAATCAATACCCTACCAGAGCCAATACAAACACACATGCAAAAAAACATCCTACCTATTGTATTTGATGACTGTGTAGCCAGACAGAGGGCACTGTTCAGCAATGCATTGTACATGTCAATTTTTCCATTAAGCAGAACTCACACCATGTGTGTGCAGTTTTTAGCACACATTCAGGGTCGGACTGGCCCCACCGGGGAACCAATCACAGGCCTCAGCAGCGACGTCGGAAAAGGGCCTGAAGACGCTGAAGACGGCAGGATGGAGCGAGGATGCCAAGGAAAGGTAAGGCAAGGTAAGTATGAGTGTTTGTTATTTTTAATCACCTTCCCTGGGCCTCCGATTATTATACTCTGGGTTCTGAGGGGACCCCAAAGTATAATAATAGCACCGAAGCGGAGGGGGGCTATTGGGCGCATATAATACTGTGTGGGGGCCACTGTGGAGCTTATAATACTGGGTGGGGGCCACTGTGGAGCTTATAATACTGGGTGGGGGCCACTGTGGAGCTTATACTCCATACAGTGGCTCCTTCATTTTTTTTTAATTACGCCGGGGCAGGTGAAAAAAACAAAACAAACCCCCCCCCCCCCAAACTTTCTTTCCTGTCCCCAGTGTCTCCCAGCGCAGTTCGGTCCTGCAGTTCTGTTGTTTTCTTCCAGCTGACATTCCCTCTGCACATGACTACCTGTAACCTCACGTGACCCCTGAGGCCAATCAGCGGCCTAAGGGAAGGGACCTGGGACGTCACAGCCAGTGAGGACTTCCGGCAAAAAGAAGACAGCGGAGCTGCAGGACCGGACCGTGCTGGGAGGACACCGGAGAAAGGTGAGTATGTTTAGTATGTTTTTGTTGTTTTTTTGGGGGGTAGGGGGTAGGGGGGATTCACCTCCCCCGGACTAATTATAAAAAAGAAAAAAATTATACTGGACAACCTCTTTAAAGTGTGACGCATTAGGGGGGCCCTGGGGGGTATATTAAAGGGGTTGTCCAGGCATAATTTGTTATGGTTTATCCTCAGGATAGGCCATAGATACCTGATCTGTAGGGGGCTGACCCGATCAGCTGTATGGAGCCACTTCTGATGCCCGTCCTGTACACAATACAGGGCCAGAAGCAGAAAGCTCTGTCCACTGTGTATTAGCCGGGCACCTTCACTGCATCTCAGCACTTATTGAAGTCAGTAGGAGTTGAGCTGCAGGGAAGGCGGCGGGCTGCTATACAGCGGATGGAGCTTTCTGCCTCTGGCCTTGTGTTGTGTACAGAACGGGCTCCGGAAGTGGCTCCGAACAGCCGATGGGGCCGTGTGTCAGCTCCTACCTGTGAAGCATGGGATTTTCCAAAAAACAATCAGACCTTGATTGATGCAAAGAAATCCAAAGGAGTTTATTCGAAGTCCAATTTTAACAGAGAAAATATTTCATCAGAAAATATCCATAACGCATACAACAGAACCCTTGCCTTTCAGGCTACTGTAGTCTCACAGGTTTCCCACTATGTCAACTCCATCAACAACTACTGAGCTTGCTGGGTAATGGAATCCTTTTATATCATAGACATTTCCCATAATCCTATGCAGTTTTCTCTATAAAACACTGGAGTTGATGCAGACTTGCCTCTTATAAGGCCAGGGCAGACACACCCTACTACAGCTCCACTACTGCAGGTAAGTAAATGAAAACACTTCTTTATGAAACACAAATTGTGAGTATTTCCTTAGTTTTGGTACATTGTTTCCAGATGGCAAGACCAGAAAGAGTAGAAAATAGAGCATTAGGTGGCCAGCCTAATGAGGAAAGAAAGAAATAAGAAGCAGTAATAGAACATTCACACAGAGGATTTACCAGACCTGGCAACTCATGTACCACAACTAAGGTTACAAAACAGGAAATCAATTATAAACATAAAACAAAACATTTTACCTCTTCACACTACCGATCAGGTATTTATGGCCTATCCTGAGCATAGGCCATAAAAAAGATTAACCCTGGACAACCCCTTTAATATGCCCCACACAGTTTAATGTCCCCCCCCATAGGATGTTAGCCCCCATCACTGCTCCCACACAATATAATGACCCCATCACTGTTCCCCATACAGTATGGGGGATCAGTGAAGAGGCCACTATGTGGGGGGACCAGTGAAGTGACCATATAAAAATTTTGCCCAGACAACCCCTTAAAAGAGGTTGTCCATAAACTGGAGCGACCACTGTGTTGGCCGCCAGGGAGGTGTAAAAATAAGAAAATTAAAAAAAAAAAAAACATACTCGCCTGTCCCCAGCACCTCGTTGTCCCCTGCCTGTGTCTGTTCGGTCTCATGGCGGCGCCTCATTTCTGGAAATCCTGTACCTAATTGGTCTTAGCGATCACATGAGGTGCAGGACTCCCAGCAAGGAGTCGCCGGCACAAGACTGAATAGACCCTGGCAGTGGACAATGGAGCGCCAGGGACAAAGTAGTATGCTTTATAATTTACTTATTTTTTTACTTTACACCTCCTGCCTGCCACATAGGTTGCTTCAATTCCTGGACAATCTCTTTAAAGGATTTATCCATCTTTCTAATATTGATGGCCTGTCCTTAGGATCAGCTTTTCCAGGACAGTGCAGCTACAGGTAAAGGTAACAATTCTTGGAGCCACGCTGTGCACTTGTCATACAAGGTGTAGCAGTAGGTTTAGG
Organism: Leptodactylus fallax; assembly: GCA_947044405.1. Classification (NCBI taxonomy): domain Eukaryota; kingdom Metazoa; phylum Chordata; class Amphibia; order Anura; family Leptodactylidae; genus Leptodactylus; species Leptodactylus fallax. The sequence continues at coordinate 7,900,526 of CAMRHE010000058.1, read as the reverse complement.
TAGTGCAGTGTTGCACATGGTATAATGGGTGAGCAGCATGGCTCCCGGCATGTTATTACCTTTAGCCGCCCTGTCTCGGTACCGCTGATCTGCAGGGGTCCTGATGGTGGGCCCCTAGAAACAATTCCACTGGTGGGCCCTAGACATCCCAGTCCGACACTGCACACATTTATGCATAGATTCTAATGCCAAGCTATAAATGGTATACATTTTACCTATTTACATATTTTATATTTTGTCTATTGAAAATAGAGTAATAGAAACAGTATGGAAAAATAAGAATTTTCACTCAGAAATGCCATGATGTAAATCAAAGAAGAAACTGCCAGAAAATGAGATTTGCTAATGTTGTGATGTTCCTGGGTTTCTGGAACTTAGGAGACCATGTGTGCAGTGACATACTCATCAATCATAACCAGGTACAGGGAGCAGCCACAGTCTCTCCAGACTGCTAAAATATTACAGCAAACACTATAGAAATTCTGAAGCTGATGGATTTTCAGATTGAGTATCTGTAATGATAGTTTACAACTAAACATTAGTGCTAAACACCATTAGTGCCATTCTACATTAGTGCTAAACACAAGCAATCCTCAGGCATAATGCTCATAAGGTAAAGCATAGAGTTTCTGCCGCAATCTCCAATTTATAGTTCATAAATCTGACGTATCACTTTACGTGGTGTGGCAATTTGGGGGGATTTAGCCTCAAAGGCGGCAGCCTCCTGGCCTCGACAGCGGTGTAGGTAGTACTGGGTGCCGGAGAAGCAGCATTCAGACGGTGCTAATCCAAATGAAATGGCTTTTATTCAGCTTTACCAAAGGTACATGAACAAAACAATAAACAGCCTGATCCATACATAGGGCACTAACTCACTACTTGCTCCCTTACTAGCCTCTGGGGGGGCAAGAAGCAGCCTGGCTCAATCAGTCCTTTCAGGACCACAGTCCTCTTGGGACAGACCGCCCGTCCATCTCCGACTGGTTCCCTGTCTCCCTGCTTCCTGCAGGTCTCCACAACACTCTCTCCTGCTGCAGACACTCCGTCTGGAGTTGGTGCCCCCACCCATAGGTGTGGCTGAGGACCTTTTCAGGCCAGGCCCTGGGTTGCTCACTAACGCCCCCTGGGTTCATACTCTCACAGTGGTAATAATTTTGGAATGCTTTCACTTTTAAGTTTTTCATAACGCATTCTCCTAGACTTAGTTAGACAGTTTGAATGCACGCCAGATTTTTCACTAAAGTAGAGATTCTTGATCCTTTTGTGCTCTTCATAATAATAATAATAATACATTTTATTTATATAGCACCAACATATTCCGCAGCACTGTACAATTTGTAGGGTTCAAGTACAGACAAAAAGATGCATTACAAAGAAATAGTCAATTCACACAATGGAATTGAGGGCCCTGCTCCAAAGAGCTTACAATCTATGAGGTAGAGGTGGTGACCCAAGAAGTAACAGGGGCGTCATCGGAGGTTGCATTGCTTATACATTTTTGTGATAGAGGTTACTTTCATTACACATAATAAAGCTGTATGAGCCGTCACCAGTCGTGTTCTTTAATGTGCAGATGGTGCCTGGACATATAGAGTTACAGTCCGATACAGCATCATATCCTGTGGGGTAATGCGGGAGCATGAACAGATGAGGGTTTGTTTTAGGGATTCTAACTGCGGAGGGGTTTACATTAGGAATTGTGATAGGCCTGTCTGAAAAGATGCGACTTTAGTTTGCGCTTGAAGCTGTAGAAATTAGGAGTTAATCTGATTGTACGGGGTAGAGCATTCCAGAGAAGTGGTGCAACTCGGGAGAAGTCTTGGATACGGGAGTGGGAGGTTCTGATAATGGAGGATTTTAATCTTAGGAGAGCACAGGTTTGACGATAGACAGAGATGAGGGAGTAAATATAGGAAGGTGCAGCATTATGGAGAGCCTTGTGGATGAGGGTGATAAGTTTATATTGTATTCTGTATTGAATAGGCAGTGAATGACAAAGACTGGAGGCATCGCTGTAGTGTTTAGACTGATAGATGAGCCTGGCCACTGCATTCAGTATAGATTGTAAAGGGGAGAGTTTAGTAAGTGGAAGACTGATTAGAAGGGAGTTACAGTAGTCAAGTTGAGAGTGCTTTTCATGTTTGTTATCAGTGTTGCAGTTTCTATTGAATACTAATTTCTGTGTTACGCTAGGTTCACACTAATGTTCGGGGACCCCGTCCCCCATTCAGCTTAAAATAGGCAAAGAGAAAAGTCCTGCAAGCAGGACTTTTGTCTCTGCCAATTTCAGCATAAAATCGTTGGAAACCGATTTCCGCGGGTAACCACTTTTTAAGCACACAGGGTTTCGGTTAGGTGCTCAGATGCAGGTACAGGGTCCAGAGTAGTCAGAATAGAGAGAAGCAGCAGAACTGAACCTAACAACCGCTAGCGGAAAAAAACATTAAAGTGCAACACACCCAGTATGAGCCAAAGCCAATCTCAGGACGTTTTCACCAGAGCTCCTGGTAGTGCAGATGGACTTGGCAATCCCAGAGGAATGTATCTCAAATTGATTAACCACGAGCAGAAGCCAGAGAGTAGAATCACAAACAACTCACCAGACGAAGAGCAAACGGCAGAGTAGGGACGGCAGCGGAGATAGCAGCGTACAGGAGTAAGTGACGGAAGGAGAGGTCGAGGCCAGAGTCAAAATTCCAGAGAGGGTAAGTTCAGCAGAGTCACACTCTAAAGAGAAGTCCAGGTACACAGTCCGATGGTCAGAGCCAGAGAAACACAAAAAGCAGCAGGAACAGGAAGCAACAGGGACGGGAGCCAAAACCAAGGTGAAACCAATAGCCGACCTGGAGGAGAGAAATGGAGGGGATTATAAAGACTCGGACTGGCCCATAAATTAAAGTACAATTTCTTAAAGGGGAATTCGTCTTTTTTCGAGTTCCCAGGTGCACCCAAAGAATGGAATCCTGAACGCTACTGTGAACCTAGCGTTACTGTTGTTTTTATTTTGTGAAGAGTGATTAAATGTAACTGCTTCAACTGAGAGGTAGTTTAAGTACTGGCTAAAAAGTGCATCAATTTGCCAGTCATTCCTACTTTCTGCAGACGGCAGCTAATAAGTGCCATGCTATGACTAAGGGTTTGTTGTAAACCAGAAATGTGTAAGCAATTCCTGCTGGTGTCATGTCCAGAAATGGATGAACCTCTGAAGATTTGCTCCGAGTGGTTCAGTCCAAAGATTTGGTTCAGGTCAAATAGTTCAATATGAACCACACATGCCTGCAAACTACAAGGACTGAAGATTCTGCAGCATCTCACAGCTTATAATGTAAGAAAAAAAAGTATGTACTTGTATGTACTTCTGGCTGCTTTCATGGTTACAGATGGGATATTACTCACAGACAGCAAGTAACTTTACTGGCTGTGCAAAGCTCTTTTCCTGTTTCATGTCTGCATGGTAGATGCTAGTTGGTATCTGCATATATCTGCTCTATACTTGCAGTTCAGTGTTCCTGGATCTCTTGTATGATGGTCTCTTGGGCTTTCTCAGTTATTTGTTTTATTTTGTACAGTTACAGTTAAAATTGCATGTAAACAAACCAAAATAGGTATAATAGGGAGGGGAAGACGGTTCCATATTGTACACACCCACAGCCTCAAAGTAAAATGCAAAAAGTGTTTCAGCCAAAATGGGGACATTAGAAGCAGAAAGACCTGAAAAGTATGAAGGATTATACAGTTGTAGAACAGACTGTCCAACAAGACCCTGCAGAGATTTCAACATGTCATGAAAAGTCAGGTACCCTTTAATATGACATCTCTTACTTTATGCGAGAATAGCTTCATAATGTATTTACCTATTCAGGTGATTCCAAGATTGTTTTTTTCCTGACACGTTGTACTTTATCTTGGGGTAAATTTTGGTCATTATACTCTGCGTTTGTTAAAAAAAATTACAATTTACTGAACATTTCATAAAATTATCAATTTTGTAAGTTTCTGTTGGCATTTTATATAATTCCACCTTGATCTAAGTATTTATTTTCTAGTAAAGGTCCCAAGTGGGAATCATCACTGTGTGGTAATTGTTCAGCATGTAAATTTATGATAAAAACGGAATTGTTCATTGACTCTCAACATGAGCAACATTACAAAATAGTTCATTCCTTGAACTGTAGGAGTATAGGAGTAGTATACTATCTGGAATATTCTTGTGGACTAATATATATTGGGATTACTTTTCGTGAGTTGAGGGTGAGTGTCCTAGAACACATCCAGGATATCAGGAAAGCAATGGAATCACATGATTTAACTCTCTCAAGAAAATTTGAAACCTGTTGCTTGTCACTACAAGGAGTTTCACAACACAGAGATGCTGCAGATTCAGGTAAGAGCCATCAGGTCCATTTAGGGATTAGGGATTAGGCTGCTTCAGCAAGAGAATAAATGGATAGTGACCCTACAGACTATGACACCCAAGGGGCTCAATGACAAATTGGGCTTTGGATGTTTTCTATACATCTGTCAAATTCTATTCTTGTTAGAAAGGGATAATGTACCCAAGACACCCCATCAGTGAGTATAATTTTTTATGTATATGTTTTAAGGTAGTTGTTTATTTTATTGTTGGTGGATAGGTTTGATGCATGTATTTTGGGCTCTTCCCATGTATGATATTTGAGTCCGTGCGACCTCATACATTCCTCTTAGATTTTGATTCTAATCATCAATTCATCATTTCAACATACTCCATTAACCTATATTGCTTATCTTGTCATTATTATTTTTTTTTTCCTTTCTCTTCACCTTTTCATTTTTCACGTTATTTGCATTTGCCTACACTGTCTTTCTTGTCACTTTTCATTTCAGGTCTGAATTATTTTCTTACCTGTCCTATTCATGTGTTTCCATCTCCTTGGGCCGAGTTGTCCATCTTGCCCCTTATTTTTCACTGTTTGTGCACTATTTTTCCTTATGTGTAATGGTGCACATATGTTGCTATATTTTTTTTTATATGTACATTTATATACATGTCATGGGTTTAATAGGATGGATATATTGCAATGAGTGGATGTTTTTTTATAATTATCATAGAACTTTATAGCTTTAATGATATAGTATATGTAAGCCGTGTACCGAGGTGGGCTTCCCAGGATACAGCGAAGTCACGAACAAAGGAAGCGACTCCAAATCAATTTAGAAAAAACAAGATTTTACTTTGTATAGTAACACCTCTTTACCAAAAAAACACTCCCAATTATTTACATACACTCAGCCAGGAAGCTGAGGCCCTGGTGTTGTACAGTGTGGTGCCCTCTCATGTGCAGCTCCACAGCACTCCAAGCTTTTACCTATCTGCAGGCTGCAACTAACCAGCCGCTTGTTACCTTTTTATCACCCTAGTCACAGGAACAATTCAGTGAGTGTGATAGGGGCACCGGCGGTATAACACAAGAGCTTACAAACTTATCAAAATACCCCTATTCCCCACAAACAAAGTACAACCAAGTAACTATAATAGTAGGTCAGCTTGCAAGCCAAAGAAATGTGACACTGTATAAAATGTCGCTTCTAGACTTCCTCAGAAGCTCCTCTCTGGGAGTTACAAGTCTATAGAACACTCTGAGTCTTAGTCCTTACTACCGAATAGGTAGATAATTCACCAGTAGTGTGTCCTGTGAAGATGAATATGCCTAACTATTCTAACTACAGGCCCTTACTCAGTCCCAAGCAATTTGCGCCAAAAATGTAATGCGGTGCGTGCACGATTGCTTCTCTTACTGATCCAGATTTGTTGAGTACCTTTTAGCTTTTGTCTGGAACTGCTCACAGGGCCACTTCTCAGCCGGGTCCTTGATAGCAATCTTCAACTTAGGATGCTGTCTGAACAAACCCTGGAACAGTCTCTGCTTCAGCACTCCCTTGCCATATCTCCGATCCCTTAGGAATCCTTTTTCTCTCACTTCAGTCCTTCTTCTAAAAGCTCAAAAGCACACTCCTAAGATGGCTGCCACACACACTCTGCTCCTTCTTGTCCCACCTCTGCAGAACAGGGTCTCCACGTCACTACTCCAGGGAATTACAGAATTAAAGTCCTTCCCATTTCTGAGGTAACAGTGGGAACGCGTCTCATTGGACACCATCCGGATGGTGTGACTAATGAGGGGACAAGTGCATACATCTACAGCGCCCTGAAGAAGCATCTTTATTTGTTATTACTGTACAGTGCACCTTATTCTATGAATAACAGACATTCTATATCATGAACTACGTTGTTACTATAAGTTAATTTGTGCATCAGCTACAGCCAATGTGAGCTCATTCTACTAATGGCACAGTGCATGTTTGCTATATATACAGTGCTGGCCAAAAGTATTGGCACCCCTGCAATTCTGTCAGATAATACTCAATTTCTTCCAGAAAATGATTGCAATCACAAATGCTTTGGTAATAATATCTTCATTTATTTTGCTTGCAATGAAAAAACACAAAAGAGAATGAAAAAAAAAGTCAAATCATTGATCATTTTACACAAAACTCCAAAAATGGGCCGGACAAAAGTATTGGCACCCTCCGCCTAATACTTGGTAGCACAACCTTTAGACAAAATAACTGCGAACAACCGCTTCCGGTAACCATCAATGAGTTTCTTACAATGCTCTGCTGGAATTTTAGACCATTCTTCTTTGGCAAATTTCTCCAGGTCCCTGAGATTTGAAGGGTGCCTTCTCCAAACTGCCATTTTGAGATCTCTCCACAGGTGTTCTATGGGATTCAGGTCTGGACTCATTGCTGGCCACTTTAGAAGTCTCCAGTGCTTTCTCTCAAACCATTTTCTAGTGCTTTTTGAAGTGTGTTTTGGGTCATTGTCCTGCTGGAAGACCCATGACCTCTGAGGGAGACCCAGCTTTCTCACACTGGGCCCTACATTATGCTGCAAAATTTGTTGGTAGTCTTCAGACTTCATAATGCCATGCACACGGTCAAGCAGTCCAGTGCCAGAGGCAGCAAAGCAACCCCAAAACATCAGGGAACCTCCGCCATGTTTGACTGTAGGGACCGTGTTCTTTTCTTTGAAGGCCTCTTTTTTTTTCCTGTAAACTCTATGTTGATGCCTTTTCCCAAAAAGCTCTACTTTTGTCTCATCTGTCCAGAGAACATTCTTCCAAAAAGTTTTTGGGTTTCTCAGGTAAGTTTTGGCAAACTCCAGCCTGGCTTTTTTATGTCTCTGGGTCAGAAGTGGGGTATTCCTGTGTATCCTACCATAGAGTCCCTTTTCATTCAGACGCCGACGGATAGTACGGGTTGACAATGTTGTACCCTTGGACTGCAGGGCAGCTAGAACTTGTTTGGATGTTAGTCGAGGTTCTTTAGCCACCATCCGCACGATCTTTCGTTGAAATCTCTCGTCAATTTTTCTTTTCCGTCCACATCTAGGGAAGTTAGCCACAGTGCCATGGGCTTTAAACTTCTTGATGACACTGCGCACGGTAGACACAGGAACATTCAGGTCTTTGGAGATGGACTTGTAGCCTTGAGATTGCTCATGCTTCCTCACAATTTTGCTTCTCAAGTCCTCAGACAGTTCTTTGGTCTTCTTTCTTTTCTCCATGCTCAATGTGGTACACACAAGGACACAGGACAGAGGTTGTGTCAACTTTAATCCATTTCAACTGGCTGCAAGTGTGATTTAGTTATTGCCACCACCTGTTATGTGCCACAGGTAAGTAACAGGTGCTGTTAATTACACAAATTAGAGAAGCATCACATGATTTTTCAAAGGATGCCAATACTTTTGTCCACCCCCTTTTTTATGTTTGGTGTGGAATTATATCCAATTTGGCTTTTTGACAATTCTTTTTGTGGTTTTCTATTGAAGACAAATTAAATGAAGATATTATTACCAAAGCATTTGTGATTGCAATCATTTTCTGGAAGAAATTGAGTATTATCTGACAGAATTGCAGGGGTGCCAATACTTTTGGCCAGCACTGTGTATATATATATATATATATATATATATATATATATGTATATCTATCTATCTATCTATCTATCTATCTATCTATCTATCTATATATATATATATATAGATTAGTTTCATGAATTATATATTTCGATTTATACTTTTTTTATATTTATATTTTTTTTGTGCACCACTGCAGTTGATTTATATATTTTTTGGATGAATTGTGCATGTATATTTATTTTTTGGTTAATCATCTTGCCAGCAGTGACCCTATGATTGGATGTATCAATATATAACACTATGGCATGATGTATATTTATATATATATGTACAGTGGGGAAACAAAGTATTTAGTCAGCCACCAATTGTGCAAGTTCTCCCACTTAAAAAGATGAGAGAGGCCTGTAATTGACATCATAGGTAGACCTCAAATATGAGAGACAAAATCAAAAACAAATCCAGAAAATCACATTGTCTGATTTTTAAAGAATTTATTTGCAAATTATGGTGGAAAATAAGTATTTGTTCACCTACAAACAAGCAAAATTTCTGGATCTCACAGACCAGTAACTTCTTCTTTAAGAGGCTCCTCTGTCCTCCACTCATTACCTGTAGTAATGGCACCTGTTTGAAATTATCAGTATAAAAGACACCTGTCCACAACCTCAAACAGTCACACTCCAAACTCCGCTATGGTGAAGACCAAAGAGCTGTGGAAGGACACCAGAAACAAAATTGTAGAACTGAACCAGGCTGGGAAGACTGAATCTGGAATAGGCAAGAAGCTTGGTGTGAAGAAATCAACTGTGGGAGCAATAATTAGAAAATGGAAGACATACAATACCACTGATAATCTCCCTCTATCAGGGGCTCCACGCAAGATCTTACCCCGTGGGGTCAAAAGGATCACAAGAACGGTGAGCAAAAATTCCAGAACCACACGGGGGGACCTAGTTAATGACCTGCAGAAAGCTGGGACTAACGTAACAAAGGCTACCATCAGTAACACACTATGCCACCAGGGACTCAGATCCTGCAGTGCCAATGTCCCCCTGCTTAAGCCAGTACATATCCGGGCCAGTCTGAAGTTTGCTAGAGAACATTTGGATGTTCCAGAAGAGCATTGGGAGAATGTCATATGGTCAGATGAAACCAAAGTAGAACTGTTTGGTAGAAACACAACTCGTCGTGTTTGGAGGAGAGTGAATGCTGAGTTGCATCCAAAGAACACCATACCTACTGTGAAGCATGGGGGTGGCAACATCATGCTTTGGGGCTCTTTCTCTGCAAAGGGACCAGGACGACTGATCCATGTACATGAAAGAATGAATGGGGTCATGTATCGTGAGATTTTGAGTGCAAACCTCCTTCCATCAGCAAGGGCATTGAAGATGAAACGTGGCTGGGTCTTTCAGCATGACAATGATCCCAAACACAGAGCCAGGGCAACGAAGGAGTGGCTTCGTAAGAAGCATTTCAAGGTTCTGGAGTGGCCTAGCCAATCTCCAGATCTCAACCCCATAGAAAACCATAAGAGGGAGTTGAAAGTCCGTGTTGCCCAGCGACAGCCCCAAAACATCACTGCTCTAGAGGAGATCTGCATGGAGAAATGGGCCAACATACCAGCAACAGTGTGTGCCAACTTTGTGAAGACTTACAGAAAACGTTTGACCTCTGTCATTGCCAACAAATGATATATAACAAAGTACAGGGATGAACTTTTGTTATTGACCAAATACTTATTTTCCACCATAATTTGCAAATAAATTCTTACTATTAGGGCGGATGTCGGGAAAGGGTTAACGTGATTCGCTGCGAATTAATTCGGATCGAATTGTTTTGGAAACTTCGGAGAAACTTTTTAAAAAATTTACTCATCTCTACTCTTATCATTTGGCCATGTAAAAAATATTCCCACAAGGGACATGACCGTGTGTATCTGCTACTGCCAACACCAGGTGCAGCGGAAAAGTGTCTGCCACTACCACCACCAGTGCCAACACCTCCACTTTGTAAGATCACCCTAGGTCTACCCCTGGCAGGCTTTTTGGATGTTGGGGCAGCACATTGGCTGGAAATGTTACTATCACCACTGCCACCATCCTCTTCCTCTGATGTCACTTTGTTACCCTGACCCGGTTTCCAGGTCCTATTTACAAAAGAATCATCTTCGCCGCTTTTTTCTGACTCATTACAGCCATGGGATTCCTGCACACCCTCATAAATTCCACCTCCAGATTTTCCCCAAGTGCCTCTACCAGAACAACTACCAACACCACACCCCTGCCACTACTACGTCCACCACCAACAGTCATGTCTTCCTCTTCTACCCATCAGGAACTGAGCTCACTGAGTCTTAAACCCTTAACTTCACGGCCATGTTCTGCAGCCTTGACCATTATGCCATTGAAGAAGCCTGTTTGTTCTTTGTCTTGCTTAGCCTGGACTTTTCTATTGGAATGATTAGCTTATGGATCTCACCTGCTCTGTGGCCAATCACAGTATAGCAATCCCTATATAAACCCACAGCTCACTATATTCTGTGCCTGATTATTCTGGCTATCTGTTTCCTGTTTGCCCTGACCCTCACCACTACTCTACTGCTCCTGTGTACCGAACTCTGCATACGTTTGACTACGGTTGATCTACTGCTCCCGTGTACTGAACTCTGCAAACGTCTGACCACGGTTAATTTTACTCCTGAGGTACTATTTCTGCATCTCCTACTATTTAAGTACTGTACTGTTAGCCTCACAAATTGGACTCCAGATCTGAGAACTAGCATCGTTACACCACCTCTGCCTCCTCTACTTGCAATAAATGCTTACTGTTCAAAACCAGCTCATCCAATAGTGGAGGAAGATTGCTCTGACTAGGAGAAATAGCTGGTAGGTGAAACATCACTACCAGGGATCTTTGTCAGTGAAGAAGATGAAGGTTGACATGGTTGATAGGCCAGAAAGGCCCTGCATTAAAGTTTTAAAACAGTAGAAGAGGAAGAATACCCAGAAGCCTGACATCACATCACTCTCAGATGCAATATCCTCCTTTGACTAAGATCAGTGAGCTAAGTAATGAATAAGTTGATTTTCATTCTCAGGAAGTACAACAATCCTGTGGCTATTAGCATTGCCACCAAAACCAGAAGTAGTGTTGCTGTTGCCACTAGAGATGAGCGAATCGAAGCTGCAGAAGTGGAACTAGATCCGAATTTCAGGAAATCTTCGATTCGTCACGATTCCGTATTTCCTCACGCTTTGATGCATCAAATCGCATTTTTTTTATAAAATGGCCACCGCACATGTTAGGACAAGGGGCAAGGGACTCCGGGAGTGCAGGATCACCCACAATGCCACAGCCCTATAAAAACCCATTTTAGGTACAGTCATTTCACATCACTCTTACTGTAGGGACAGACGTCAGCAGGAGCTAGGGAAAGACTTAGAAAACAGATAGAAGTTCAGGGAAAGAGGTTGAGCCTTAGAACTGTAAGGAAAGGATAGGGAGGAATTGAGAGAAGAATTTGGGGTGGTTGCAGGGTCATTTACAGCAAGAATTTGCAGCATAATTCACATTGCAGCACTCACTGCCGTTATACTGCTGCTCCTTACTCATACCTGTGTCTTCAAGGTGGAACACAAGTCTTTTGCAGTGCAGTATAGCAAAAAACAGTGAATTATCATACACTAATATCTGCACGTATCTGTAAAAAACGCCTTTTTAAAAGTGTTTATTATAAGGGGCTTATTCACTGTTCTTCCACAGCATTACATTACATTTGTCAGTACTACTGTGCCAAAGAAAACTGAATTATCATGCAATAATATCTGCACTTATCTGTAATAAACGCCTTTAACGTGGGGAAAGACATAACGACCATATTCGCCATTTTGTTCCCAGTATAAAGTTGCTGGCCATTTATAAATACAGTATTGTCAATAATTCAATAATTCTGAGGCACAAACCTCTGCCTTTATCACATTTTTTTTTATTGGTGTTCATTAGTGGGGAAAGAAATAAGGAGCATAGTTGCCATTATCTTCAAAGTAGAAAATAACAGGCCTTTTTGCCCTTTGCAATTACGTTTTTTCATCTAACAGTATGTCAGACAGAGAAGCGAGAGGCCATGCACAGGGGAGGGCCACAGGCCTAAATGTTTCTGGAGCAGGCACAAGTCGCAGCAGAGTAAGGGGGTGTGGCAGCAGGGGTCAGTTATAGAGGCCTGAGTTTCCAGTGTCAAGTAGCAGTCGTGTCTTGACCAGCAACCCAATGGTTGTAGACTGGTTGACTCGGTCATCCACTTCATCCCAAGTCACATCAGACACCCCCAAACAAGAGTCGGTGGGTTCATCAGACAAAGACACTCTATGCTGTGGGCTCAGATCCACTGTACAATGAGGAGACGGTACTAGAGGACAGTCAGCAGCTACTGCTCAGCCAAGATCTGGAGGAGACATCCGCCACTTCCTGCAGTAGGCAGGCAAGTAGTGATGAGGAGAGTGGCATGGGAGCTGATGTTGAGGAGGAAATCAGTAACCTGCAGAAAGTAGTGGTTGATGATGTAGCCGATCATAATTGGGAGCCGGGTGATGAAGAGGCTTCATTGTCATCAGGAGAAGAGGGTTGCAGCTTGAGCATGAGGCAGCAGGGGAGTCAGCAGGGTGGCAGCAGTGTGAGGTCGGGAGCTAAACGTGCCCATGGTAGACCACCCACTTTGCAGCAGCCTACCTGCCCAGAAAGCAGTGGTGCAGGGGATCATGGAGGCAGTGGCGGTAGCGGTCAGTTAGTGTGGAGTGTTGGGGGTAAAATCACCTACTCGGCGGTGTGGCAGGTTTTTTTAAAGCCGCCGGGGGAGGTGAACGTGGCCATATGTTCAATCTGTGGGCAGAAGGTGAAGCGTGGGCAGGGTGCCAATGTTGGCACCACAGCCCTGCGTCAACATATGCAGCATCACCATAAAGTGACCTGGGAGAGCAGTGACTCCAATGTGGTGGTCCAACCTGCCGCAGCAACCGCTGCAGCACCCAGTGGCACGCCCCCCATTTCAGGCAGTCAAGGCTCCACCTCCTCAGCCGAAGAAAGCTATGTGTCCTTCCCATCATATGCTGGTCGTGATGCTCCTGCTCCTCCTCCACCTCCTAGTCAGTTATTGAGTCAGCAATCATCGATCACAGAATCTATATCTAAGAGACAACAGTATGCGTGCACTTATCCAACAGTGCAGAAGCTGAATGTGCTCCTGTCCAAGTTGCTGGTGCTGCAGTCACTCCCTTTCCACTTGGTGGACTCTGCACCTTTCAGAGAACTGATGGCTTGTGCCGAGCCGAAGTGGAGAGTCCCAAGCCGTCATTTCTTTACCAAGAAGGCAGTACCAGCCCTGCACAAATATGTAGAAGAGAAAGTGGACCAGTCCTTGAGCCTGTCGGTGTCTGCCTAAGTGCACAGCAGCGCCAACATTTGGAGCTGTAACTACGGTCAAGGACAATATATGTAATTTACAGCCCACTGGGTTAATGTGGTGCCTGCCCAGACACACCAGCAACTTAGACAGGTGACGCAGCTTCTGCCTCCACGTTCTCACACCGTTGGTTCTGCAACAATGTCCGCCTCATCCTCCACTGTCTCCTCAGCCTCCACTGCAGGGACAATTCACAGTTCTCCTCCAGCATATCACATGTGCAGGGCACAGCGGTGTCACGCTGTTCTACACCTTGTTTGCCTGGGCGAACAAAGTCACACAGGGGAGGAACTGGGTTACTGTATGCCCTCCTCATGCCACTGCTACTGGGTCACTGTATGGCATCCTCATGCCATTTCCACTGGGTCACTGTATGCCCTCCTCATGCCGCTGCCACCGAGTCACTGTATGCCCTCCTCATGCCGCTGCCACCGGGTCACTGTATGCCCTCCTCATGCCTCTGCCACCGGGTCACTGTATGCCCTCCTCATGCCGCTGCCACCGGGTCACTGTATGCCCTCCTCATGCCGCTGCCACTGGGTCACTGTATCCCCTCCTCATGCCGCTGCCACTGGGTCACTGTAAGCCCTCCTTATGCTGCTGCCACTGGGTCACTGTATGACCACCTCATGCTGCTGCCACCTCCACATTATATTGCCTTGCCACTCTGTAGACATCTATGTGGAATCGGCAGACGAGCGTGTAAAAGGAGTGCGCACTTTCACGCTAAAGTAGGATGTTGGGCCTCTGCACGGTTCTTTCTACCTGGCATTAACATGGACCTGTAAAGCTGGGTTCACTTGAGTTAGTTGGTCAGTTTTGGCCCCGTAACTGGCAAATAAGTGAAGTGTGCAGTGGTTCTAAGAGCGACGCCTGTCATATGCGTGTCATACTGATTCACAGTATTGTTTCACTACCACAGTAGGCTCCCTATGCGTGTTACTGCAAGGTACAGTGTTCTACACCACTATACAGGCTCTCTGAAGCCAGGAAATAGGTGTTTTTTAGCAATATTCGCTGCAAATGAATTTGGATCGAAGCAAATTTTTTTGGAACTTTGAATCGAACTGCAGAATCGAACTTTTGAGAAATTCGCTCATCTCTAGTTGCCACCTTCTCCACATCCAGAGCAAAAAGCAGAGAAAACATTTTAGAGAGATCTAATTTATGAATCTGTGGGTTGTATTTGGGGTCTCGCAACCAGTGGCAAACCCTACTTGAGAAGATTTTACAATATAGGGAATAATGTGGAACAGCATAGATGCCAACTAGCTAGAATTTTTGCGTAACACTTAATGTCCATGTTAAGCAATGAAATCGGTTGGAAGTTTCCTGGTGTGGTGGGATCGTTTCCTGGCTTTGGGAAGTGTGTCAATAATTGCAGATAGGAAAATTGCCAGCTTTAGCAGCCTGTTGAAAAGACAGCAGGAGGGGCAGGGTCAGAATGTTTGCATACATCTTGTAGTAATTATTAGTAAACCCATCTGGCCGTTGAATTTAATGGTTTGAGGGATAATATTGCTTTATTCTTTATCTCTTATTCAGTAAAGGGTGCATTTAATAAAGACAACCTGCTCAGAAACCGATTAATATCCTCCTCTGACACCTGAATTGACAAAGAGTCATCTTTAATATTGTAGAGGTTATTATAATACTCAAAAAATTGCTGCATAATTAAACGAGGGTCCAATACAGTATGTCCCTAAGAATCCACCAAGTAAGCAATGTGGGACTTTGAAGCTACATGCTTAATTCTTTTAGCCATATATGCTCCAGCTTTGTTATTATCTGTGAATGACTGGTAATTTACACCTGCAAAGCATTATCCGTAAATAGTATTGTGAAAACTACAGGGTGTACAGATATTTATTGCTATAAGGACTCCTTTTCTCTTTGCTGCATATGAGGACATAAACACATGCAAAAAATGCATATTAATATGAAAAAGTGTTTCCTAACCTAAAGACAAAACAAGTTGCTCTTAAATGGACTACTAAAAACTCACTCCAGAATTTTTTTGTATTCATTTATTATGTACCTATTCCCCCCAATATACAGTGGCTTGCAAAAGTATTCATACCCCTTACAACCACAAACTTAAATGTATTTTATTGAGATTTTAAGCGATAGACCAACACAAAGTAGCACATAATTGTGAAGTGGAATGAAAATGATACATGGGTTTCAAAATTTTAGACCAAAATCTGAAAAGTGTGACATGCAAAAGTATTCAGCCCCCCTATATCAATAGTTTGTAGAGCCACCTTTCGCTGCAGTTACAGCTGCAAGTCTTTTGGGGTATGTCTCTACCAGCTTTGCACATCTAGAGACTGAGACTTTTGCCCATTCTTCTTTGCAAGCTCAGCCAGATTGTATGGAGAGCGTCTGTGAACAGCAATTTTCTTGTCTTGCCTTGCCCTATATTTAGCTCCATTCATCTTCCCATCAACTCTGACCAACTTCCCTGTCCCTGCTGAAGAAAAACAACCCCACAAAATGATGCTGCCACCACCATGTTTCACAGTGGGGATGGTGTGATCAGGGTATTGAGCAGTGTTACTTTTCCGCAACACAGCGCTTTGCATTTAGGCCAAAAAGTTCAACTTTGGTCTCATCTGACCAGTGCACCTTCTTCCGCATGTTTGCTGTGTCCCCTGGAAGGAAGGCTTGTGGCAAACTGCAAACAGCACTTTTTATGTCTTTCTTTGAACAATGGTTTTCTTCTTGTCACTCTTCCATAAAGGCCAGATTTTTGGAGTGCACAATTTATCCTTGTCCTATGGACAGATTCTCCCACCTGAGTTGTGGATTTCTGCAGCTCCTCCCAAGTGATCATGGGCCTCTTGGCTGCTTCTCTGACCAGTGCTCTCCTTGCTTGATCTGTCAGTTTAGGTGGATGGCCATGTTTTGGTAGGTTTGCAGTTGTAGAATACTTTTTCCATTTTTGGATGATGGATTGAACAGTGCTCCTTGGGATGCTCAAAGCTTGGGATATGTTTTTATAAACTAACCCTGTTTTAAACTTCTCCACAACTTTATCTCTGGCCTGTCTGCTGATTTCCTTGGACTTCATGATGCTGTTTGTTCACTAGTGTTGTCTAACAAACCACTGAGGCCTTCACAGAAAAGATGTATTTATTCTGAGACTAAATTACACACAGCTGGACTCTATTAACTAATTAAGTGACTTCTGAAGGCACTTTATTGCACTGAATTTTATTTAGGGGTATCAGAGTACAGGGGGCTGAATACTTTTGCACGTCACACTTTTCAGACTTTTATTTGATTTAGTTTTGAAACCCATGTATCATTTTCATTCCACTTCACAATTATCTGCTACTTTGTGTTGATCTACCACTTAAAATCTCAATAAAATACATTTAAGTTTGTGCTTGTAAGGTGACAAAATGTGAAAAAGTTCAAGGGGTGTGAATACTTTTGCAAGCCATTGTACATAACTCAACAAGTATTATCTTATTTAGTTATTGCTTTATATCTGAAAATTTGGGATCTTCTCCCCATGTAAGTTCACCAAGTAATTGTGTAGGGAAAAATATATAAATATAAACTGTAAAGTTTAATTATAACAGAGATAGAAATAAAAAGTAATCATTTGGTTCAAAACAGATACACCGTCTCACTGCAGTGGTCCGTTCTCACAAAGATTCCATGTACAAAGAGTTGGGGCATGCCTGTATGCACTATGTGTTGATAGATGTGAAAAAAATACACTATTTTTTAAATGTCCCTATATCTTCTGACTTCCTGACAATTAGATAACATAAAGGGTCAGCAATATCAAATCTTGGAAATAATACCAAAGACTGCCCAAAATAAACATGTAAGCCCTCAAGGGATGAGGATACTGGCCTAATGCATCACCAACATTCCTAAAATTTTAAGTATGAGTCAGTCAAAACCCACCAGCTATAGAAACTGTATATGTTTTTTAATTTAAAATGGATCCTCAGGTGTTAAAAATGCAGCATCCGCTGGCTGTTGGAAAAACAATAAGCACCAAATACATTGGTGGTGCAGTGTGACCACTGCCTTCTAGCCCAGTCAGGGCGATGTGCCCAATCAGAACTGAGCCCGCTGTCCAATCCCTAGATGGAGCGGCAGCTCTAAAGCTAGTAAAACAATAAGATGGAACCGTGAAATCCATGGTCCACCACAGTGGCGTAACTAGGAATGGCTGGGCCTCAAGGTGAACATTTGACATGGGGCCCCCCCCCAACCGCTGCCCCCAATCGCCCCCCCGGACCGCCCCCTCCAACCCCCCCCCCCCCCAAAAAAAACGCATTCCTGCGCACAATATTATGTGCCATAGTGGCTCCTGCACACAGTATCATGCCCCATAGTGGCCCCTGCACACAGTATCATGCCCCATAGTGGCCCCTGTACACAGTATTATATCCCATAGTGGCCCCTGCACACAGTATCATGCCCCATAGTGGCCCCTGCACACAGTATCTTGCCCCATAGTGGCCACTGCACACAGTATCATGCCCCGTAGTGGCCCCTGCACACAGTATCATGCCCCATAGTGGCCCCTGCACACAGTATCATGCCCCATAGTGGCCCCTGCACACAGTATCATGCCCCATAGTGGCCCCTGCACACAGTATCATGCCCCATAGTGGCCCCTGCACACAGTATCATGCCCCATAGTGGCCCCTACACACGGTATCATGCCCCATAGTGGACCCTGCACACAGTATCATGCCCCATAGTGGTGCCTGCACACAGTATCATGCCCCATAGTGGCCCCTGCACACAGTATAATGTCCCATAGTGGCCCCTGCACACAGTATCATGCCCCATAGTGGCCCCTGCACACAGTATCATGCCCCATAGTGGCCCCTGCACAAAGTATCATTCCCCATAGTGGCCCCTGTACACAGTATCATGTCCCATAGTGGCCCCTGCACAAAGTATCATTCCCCATAGTGGCCCCTGTACACAGTATCATGTCCCATAGTGGCCCCTGCACAAAGTATCATTCCCCATAGTGGCCCCTGTACACAGTATTATATCCCATAGTGGCCCCTGCACACACTATTATTCCCCATAGTATATCAGACCCCAGAGTATAATGATTGGAGACCCAAGGGAGGATAGAAACATAAAAAAACAACGTTGCTTACCTGTTCCTCGCTCCGGTCCACTCCCTGCTGCTTCAGCCGCCTTCAATGTTGGACCAGGCCAGCATCAGGTGATGCGGGCAAGGCGTCGCGACGCAAAATGACGTCGGGGACGTCACCAAACAGGCCCGAAGCCTGGAGAAGTGCAGGAGAGGTAAGTACATTTTTTTTTAATGTTCCCTCACCTCCCCTGGGCCTCCGATTATTATACTCCGGGGTCTGAAAAGACCCCGGAGTATAATGATAGCAGTGATGGTGGGGTTCGGCCCGCGGCCTTACCTACCGATCCCCGCTACTGCTCACAGCCGCCTCCGCAGAATTGGAAGCGCAGGCGGCCGTGAGCAGGAGCGGGGAATGGTAAGTATATAGGGCCCTTTACCTGCTGGGGTTACTCCAGCAGGTAACGGCCTATTAAAAAAAAAAAAAAAAAAAAAGCATCGGGGGCCCGCGGGGCCCCGTAATGTCCCGGGCCCTGTGGCAGCTGCTACCGCTGCTACCCCGATAGTTACGCCCCTGGTCCACCATAAGAAAACTGCCACCAACTGTTTCCTCCACTGGAGACGCTTCCATCTTCCATGTTTAAAGTCAAATAGTCCTACTGGGCAATTTTTACATATATACAGGAATTGTTCATCCATGACGGATTTTGAGAGACAATCAGTTGAACTCTCTCAGAGATTCAAAGATAGGGGTTTCCCTACGGACACGGTAGCTCGAGCCTAGCGTAGGGCTAAATTGACTACTCGCTCTATGTTGTTGACGCCAAAATCTAGGGTGGTTGAGACGAATACAGCACGGGTTATAGGCACTTTCCATGTTCGTCATATGGAAGTCAGGGAGATCCTGAAACGGTACTGGCAGTTCCTTCTGGCTGATCAAGATCTTCAAGACGTGCTGTACCCCTTACCACAGATCATGTATTGACGTGGTTGCTATCTATGAGATCACTTGGTTCACAGTTTCCTTACAACCCAGGTGAACAATACGAACTGGCTCACCCGACAACCTCAGGGGTCGTTTCGCTGTAGGCATTGTAGTGCGTGTGATTATATCGATAAGGGGTTTAGTAGCGCATCCACAGGACTGAGATACAGATATAGAGAGTTCATTAATTGCACCACAATTGGTGTTATATACCTCATCAGATTTCCGGAATTACCAGATGTCCAAGGAATTACATGGGCAAGACACGGAAACAGTTAAGACACAGAGCACGTGACCACGTCTGTGACATTTTGAATCAGAGAGATACAGTGGTGGCACGGCACTTTGTCTAGGTTCTCGGGGGGGAATTGACAGGTCTGAGATTTCAGGGGATAGAGCATATTAGACAACCTAAACGTGGGTGGGGCGTAACTCCAGAGGGAGTGGATACAGCGGCAGAGCTACTGTCGAGTCCTGCAGGAAGCAGGGACTGTGGAACCAGCCAAGGACAGAGAGGCGGTCTGTCCCAGGAGGGCTGAGGTCCACAGGGGACTTTTGCTTGAGCTGAGCATGAGCCAGGCTGCTTGTTGCCCCAGAGATCAGTCAGGGAACAAGCAGTAAGGTAGGGCCTATGTGTGGCCTAGGTCGTTTATTATTTTTGTTTATGTTACAGTTTCCTAAGCTGAATAAAAGCCATTTTGTTTTGAATTGGCACCGTCTGAATGCTGCTTCTCCGGCGCCCAGTACCACCAACATCGCTGTCAGGTCCAGGAGTCTGCCCCCATTGAGACTAATCCCCCAAATTACCACACAACATTATTAGTATATATATATATATATATATATATATATATATATATATATATATATTTTAAGCCTCATACATCTATAGGGGGCTTATGCACGTTTGTAAGCCATATACAAAGATTTACATAGACCTTATGTATCTGAGAGAGTTGGATTAGGTAAATGACCTGGTTCACGTATAGATTGATTTTATTTATTTATTATGGTGCTTCGGATTCGGGCATAAAGAGATCCACGCAAGTCCTGGAAGACAAGTGTTTGGTGACTGCAGTACTGCTAAGTGTACATTGTGGCCTACAGCTGGAAGAAATCTGTGATTTCAACTGAGAAACCCAGGAAGGGGTGAGTGGAACTGCAACATAGCAAATTGTGTGCAAAAACTGATGAAAGTAAAACTCTGGAAGAGGAATCCAGGGAATGGACTTTGTGTATACTGTGGCT
Organism: Leptodactylus fallax; assembly: GCA_947044405.1. Taxonomy (NCBI): domain Eukaryota; kingdom Metazoa; phylum Chordata; class Amphibia; order Anura; family Leptodactylidae; genus Leptodactylus; species Leptodactylus fallax. The sequence continues at coordinate 7,879,786 of CAMRHE010000058.1, read as the reverse complement.
CAGAAGTCTGTAAAGTGCTTGTTGATGGCAAGAAAGTAAGCAATGTGTATAGAAGCTGGATATTGCAAACAGTCTATGTGAAAGGCTATGGTGCCATGTTGGTGTTTTCTGTGGAAGTCAGAAGAAAATGCTGGTTGTTGTAGTGCCACATAAGTTAAATGTTTGAATACATGTGACTGCAGAAGATAACAAAAAGTTGCTGCCGGTTGAACCCAAGGTTGCTGTGGAATATTGTGTAATCTTGTTAGCAAACCATGGGCAAGAAAAAGAAAATTTCAGCTTGTAAGAAAGCAGAAAAGCTGTGCACAGGAGCAGCATGTCCAAGACTCCATTGCCAAAGAGAGTGTCATTGAAAAATTAAGAGATGACCTTGAAACTGCTAAACATGAGAGAAGTGAATTTTTGCAGTGTCAGTCAGAATGTTTGGATGACCAAGTCAGGAAGTGTGAAAAACTTTCGGCTGCATTAACTGACAAAGAAAATGAAATTGCAGAGCTGAGGAAGCATGTGTCTGACCGAGAGAGTGATTTAGAATCTGTGGTACAGACATTGCAGTCAGAGCAAAACTTGCAAGTTCACCTAAATAATGAAGTCAAGGAAAGGCGGAGCAGAGCTAGAGTTCTGGAACAAAGAGAAATGGAACTCAAAGCTAGAATATGTAGCCTGGAGAGGGCGCTGTCAGGATCTTGTGAAGATAATGAGAAACTGTCTGTTTTGGTGCAAGATAAAGACAAAGAATTGATGGAGATGTCGTCTGTCCATGCTCAGAATTTACAAACCTTACAGGAGAGTCACAAAGAAGTTGAGAAAAACCTGGAATCTGTGCAGATATTGTATGAGGACAAAGCCAATGCTTATGACAAGCTGGAAAAGGCCAAGAGAGAATTGGACCTCCAGATAGAAGACACGAGGATTCAGTCTGAGGAAAACATGTCCAATTTATCTGCTCAGATTGTAGTTCTAAAAATGCTTGTTGCTAAACTAAAGGTGCAAGTGGACAAACAGGAGGAAATTGCACGCATCAAGGAACAGCTGGAGTTTCAGCACACTTTTCAGATAGAACAGTTAAAAACTGAAGTTGAATCTAAAAGAGAAGAATTGGATCGATTGCAGCAGTCTTTATCCAATACTGAACAGTCGGCATCTGCACTATCTTCAAAGCTGGCAGCTCTAGAAGCTGAGAAGGACTCGCTGCAGAGCCTGTTAACCTCTAAAGAATCAGAGCTGTTATCCATGAAAAATGTGACTCAAGAGAGAGAGTCTTTATTCAACCAAGAGCAAGATAAGAGAACCACTGAGATATGGGACTTGAATAAAAGACGACAAAAAGTCTACAGATGAGCAGAAGCTTTATCAGAAGATGTTGGAGGATCAGTTCAATATAATTCAGGGAACAGTAGGGGAAGCAGAAAATATCATCCAGGAAGCAGTTGCTAAACTTGATGATCCTCTACATATCCGCTGCACTAGTTCACCAGATTACCTGGTAAACCGAGCAAAAGTTGCTATAGACTCATTTAACCTCCCTCTCGAATAGGCAGCCCAAATACAGTGGGGAAAAAAAAAGTATTTAGTCAGCCACCAATTGTGCAAGTTCTCCCACTTAAAAAGATGAGAGAGGCCTGTAATTGACATCATAGGTAGACCTCAACTATGAGAGACAAAATGAGAAAACATATCTAGAAAATCAATGCCCTTCTGATGGAAGGAGGTTTGCACTCAAAATCTCACGATACATGGCCCCATTCATTCTTTCATGTACATGGATCAGTCGTCCTGGTCCCTTTGCAGAGAAAGAGCCCCAAAGCATGATGTTGCCACCCCCATGCTTCACAGTAGGTATGGTGTTCTTTAGATGCAACTCAGCATTCACTCTCCTCCAAACACGATGAGTTGTGTTTCTACCAAACAGTTCTACTTTGGTTTCATCTGACCATGTGACATTCTCCCAATACTCTTCTGGAACATCCAAATGCTCTCTAGTAAACTTCAGATATGTACTGGCTTAAGCAGGGGGCCACGTCTGGCACTGCAGGATCTGAGTCCCTGGCGGCGTAGTGTGTTACTGACGGTAGCCTTTGTTACGTTAGTCCCAGTTTTCTGCAGGTCATTCACTAGGTCCACTCGTGTGGTTCTGGGATTTTTGCTCACCATTCTTGTGATGATTTTTACCCCACGGGGTGAGATCTTGTGTGGAGCCCCTGATTGAGGGAGATTATCAGTGGTCTTGTATGTCTTCCATTTTCTAATTATTGCTTCCACAGTTGATTTCTTTACACTAAGCTGCTTGCCTATTGCAGATTCAGTCTTCCCAGAATGGTGCAGGTCTACAATTTTATTTCTGGTGTCCTTCCACAGCTCTTTGGTCTTTATCATAGTGGGGTTTGGAGTGTGACTGTTTGAGGTTGTGGACAGATGTCTTTTATACTGATAACAATGTCAAACAGGTGCCATTACTACAGGTAATGAGTGGAGGACAGAGGAGCCTCTTAAAGAAGAGGTTACAGGTCTGTGAGAGCCAGAAATCTTGCTTGTTTGTAGGTGACCAAATACTTATTTTCCACCATAATTTGCAAATAAATTCTTAAAAAATCAGATAATGTGATTTTCTAGATATGTTTTCTCATTTTGTCTCTCATAGTTGAGGTCTACCTATGATGACAATTACAGGCCTCTCTCATCTTTTTAAGTGGGAGAACTTGCACAATTGGTGGCTAGCTAAATACTTTTTTCTGCACTGTACATACAGAATATGACAGATGCCTCTGACTTAGTTGGAGCACTGGCACAGTTTGCACACTTAACAGCAGATACAATTGTAAATGGCAGTGCAACGTCTCACTTGGCACCACCAGACCATGGAGATCATTTTGTAGACAACTGCAGGGAATGTGGAAGACAGAGTTTACAGTATCTGAATGAGCTGAAGGATAAGCAGTCTTTGATGGATGCTGACCTGACAAATGTTAGAAGAACACTGCAGAATATCCTAGAATTAGGAGACATGGTGGATAAAGAGATGGCATCTATATCTGCTGCCATAGAAGATGCAGTGTGAAAGATTGAGAAAGATGTGCAAGGTGCAATAGTAAAAACTGAGATGGAGGCTGTGCAGAAAAATGTGGCAATGAAGAAAGTTCTGGAGCTGGAATCAGAGATTTGTGCGCTACAGAAGGCTTTAGAATTGGAGAAAGCTGCCAGCATAGAGGCAGAGAAAGCAGAGCCATTAAGGCAGCCAGAACATGTAACCAAAAAGCATCTGAGTACTGACAGTAAAGACTGTGATGTTGGAAACTTGGTATCCCAGTCCTCCGGTGTTAGCACAGAGAATGAAAATAACTTGGAGAATGTTGAGATGACGATATCACCAGCTCCTGTACTGTCAGTAAGGGATTTTCACAAAAATTCTTGCAATCTATCACAGTACCGCAAAATGCCTCCAGGAAGTTATGCGTATGAGAAAGAGGAGGTAAGACTAGAGTATGGAAGTGGTTCTCCTGCTGCCGTACAGATATGGAAGTATTATAAAGAAACCATTCCAATATATGATGTGGCAGTTGTTAAAGACATACCAGAAAATGTAGTTCAGTTTCTGATCTGTTTTGTGAGGGTGTACTGTATGGCCTTCGAGCAGAAGGAGAAGATATTGCAGTACAGAGCTTGTGTATCTCAAACAAAGAGAAGATCAAACAGCCTATGTCTCCTAAACTTCTAAGCCTTGATGGTGATGGCAAAATTTGCTTTGAGATGAAGGTTACAGAAAAGGTACCCGTGAAACAGTTATACTCTAAAGACATTGATGTGCATGAAGTACGTGTTAGTTGATCTCTGAGCTCATGTGGATTCATGATAGGTGAAGCTGAAGATTCTTACGGCTATTCACTAAAGGGATCAAAGTCATGCAAAGGGATGGCTGAAGACTATGGCGAGAAATGTGATGAAAATGATGTGATTCCCTGTATGGCGAATTTTGAAGATGACGAAGTAGAACTTGCCTTTTCACAGAATGGCCAGGATCTTGGCATAGCATTTAAAGTGATGAGAAAACGTAAATCTCGACTGACCGGAATTTGGAAAAAGAGACCGCCAGATTGGGACATGTGGACAATCACGGGACAAGTTTATTTGATTAAAGAGGGACGTCGACTTAGTATGTCTTGTCCCATTGTAGCTCACCCCATGGGTAGTGAGCTGAGGGGGAGGGTATGTGAGTGTGTGAACCCAGAGGGCGCTATTGAGCGACCCAGGGCCAGGCCTGAAAAGGCCCTCAGCCATACCTATGGGTGGGGCGTAACTCCAGAGGGAGTGGATACAGCGGCAGAGCTGCTGTCGAGTCCTGCAGGAAGCAGGGACTGTGGAACCAGCCAGGGACAGAGAGGCGGTCTGTCCCAGGAGGGCTGGGGTTCACAGGGGACTTTTGCTTGAGCTGAGCATGAGCCAGGCTGCTTGTTGCCCCAGAGATCAGTCAGGGAGCAAGCAGTAAGGTAGGGCCTATGTGTGGCCTAGGTCGTTTATTATTTTTGTTTATGTTACAGTTTCCTAAGCTGAATAAAAGCCATTTTGTTTTGAATTGGCACCGTCTGAACGCTGCTTCTCCGGCGCCCAGTACCACCAACATCGCTGTCAGGTCCAGGAGTCTGCCGCCATTGAGGATAATCCCCCCCAAATTACCACACAACATTATTAGTATGTTTATGTATCTGGCACATGATTACGGGCTGTCCGTTATTCTTGACATACTTACCATATCCCCTATATAGATTTGCATCACTTGGTGTATCAAGCTGGGAGCTATATATATATATTTTTTTTTAAGCCACATACATCTATAGGGGGCTTATGCACGTTTGTAAGCCATATACAAAGATTTACATAGACCTTATGTATCTGAGAGAGTTGGATTAGGTAAATGACCTGGTTCACGTATAGATTGATTTTATTTATTTATTATGCTTACTTATATAGCACCATCATATTCCGCAGCGCTTTACAGACATTGACAGTGACTGTCCCATATAGGGCTCACAATCTACATTCCCTATCAGTATGTCTTTGGGGTGTGGGAGGAAACCCACGCAAACCCGGGGAGAACATACAAACTCCTTATAGATGTTGTCCTTGGCAGGATTCGAACCCAGGACTCCAGCGCTGCAAGGCTGCAGTGCTAACCACTGAGCCACCCTGCTGCCCCTGTGGTTCACATTGCCATCACAGGCTATGGGCCCGTATATACACTGTGTGCTGTACGTTCGCATTAAGTCCCAATCTCTTGGAGACAGCCTTTGTTTGTCCCTTGTCAATTTGCCCTATTTTGTTTTTTTGTTTTTTTTATACAGGAGTCCTATATACAGACCTTTCTGATGTGCTCTGGGTGACCCTCTATTGTTTGTATCAAAGTAAGGTGTATATTCCCTGCACAGAGGAAAGCAGGCTTGGTCCTCTGATGCCCTCATTCTTACCTTGATACGTTCCTATTGGCTACTCTCTGGTCATGGGACCTTGGCTAACTCCGCCCCAGGAGTGACATGCCCCATTTGCCCAGCGGTTCTCGTTCAGGTCCACCGCTATGGCAGGCAGAGCCGGGGCTTTGGGGTGTGAACTGACATCTCCCTGCTTCTCCTTCAAGTCTGCCATTTCCCAGGTGGGACCTGCGGAGTAAGATGGGGTAGGGTAGGACTGCCGCTCCATCTAGAGATTGCACAGCGGGCCCTGTTCTGATTGGGCACATCGCCCTGACTGGCCTAGAAGGCAAGGCTTGTCCTTTATAAGGCCTTCGTTATCAGCAGTGGTCACACTGCACCACCAATGTATTTGGTGCTTATTGTTTTTCCAATAGGCAGCGGATGCTGCATTTTTTAACCCCTGAGGATCCATTGTTAATGGAGAAGCACGTAGGGTTTCTATAGCTAGTGGGGAATCAGCACCATTTATCTTGGCTTTTGACTGACCCATGCTTAGCCTTTTTGAGGATATTGGTGAGGCATTAGGCCAGTATCCTCATCCCTTGATGGCTTACACGTTTATTGTGGGAAATCTTTGCTATCATTTCCAAGATTTGATATTGCTGACACTTTGTTATTTGATTGTCAGGGAGTCAGAAGATATAAGGACATCTAAAAAAAATAGTGTATTTTTTTCACATCTATCAACACTGTGTAATGCTGACACATAGTGCATACAGGCCAGAGGCGTAGCTAGGGGTTCAGCACGGGGGGGGCAAATATGTCCAAGTGGGCCCCCAACTTGGACATGTTCGTATACCGATACTATCAGTATACGATGACTGTATAGTGGTATATAGCGGCTCTTCACAGGGCTCTGCAGACAATTTAGGTGAATACAGGGCAGTAACATTTAGTGACTTACCAGTGACGTCTCTGACCAATCCTTCACATTCCCCGTCTCTTTTATCTGGACCGCCATGACCACTTCTTCCAGTCTCTGTAAAGTTTGCAACACAGACATCTTTGGCTCCTCACTTTTCCAGGCACCTGACCCACATTGTCCTCACCTACACAAAGCCCCCATCCTGCTGCTACCCAATTATAAAATATATCATATAACCCCCCCATAATGAATAATACCTCCAAGTGCATCTTTAAATTAATAACTTCCCTGTGCACCCCCTTTAAATAGTGCCCCTTATTAATAATGCCCCAGATGTTTCCTAATTGAAAAGGGGAAAAAAAAAACAAGGGAAAAAACAATTATTGGGGTTCAGCTGTTTGAATGAACCGTGGTACCTGTGTAAGCGCCGTAACACCTTCTCTGTTTACATAGTGTCATTCTTTTCATAGCGGCCATGTAATGTAACTACAGCCTCGTCCTATACACGTCTATGTGACAAGGCTGGAATGACATCACATGGTCACTATAAACAGACAGCGTATGATATAAACAGGCGCCATAGCCCCTTCATACAGCTGATCAGTGGGGAGTCACTTATCTCTTATTGATGTTTTATTCTGAGGATAGACCATCAATAAAAATGAGCTGGAAAACTCCTTAAGGCTTAGGCTGTGTTCACACAGAGTTTTTTGGCAGCAGATTTTGAAGCGAAATCCACCTGAAAAAACTCCTCCCATTCATTTTAATGGGAGTCAGTAGCGTTTTTTTCCGCTAGCGGGAAAAAAAAAGCAACATGACCTATCTTGCCGCGGATTCCGCCCGCGGTGTCCGCGGCTCGAGCTGCACTCCTGATTAGGCCCATTCATCTGGGCTTAATCAGGAGCGGTTAGCTGCAACGGAATGCTGATGCACAGCATCGGAATCCCGTCGCGGCTGACCGCAGTGAAAACTCCGGGGGCTGAAAATTTTCCGCCATGTGAACACAGCCTAAGGCCCCATGTAGCATCCCGCAGCAAAAAACAGCTGCGGGAAAAACCGCGGCGGCGACGCATCGTGGTTTTTCCTGCAGCACTTTGCACAGAATGTTTGCAGAGGTTTCCTCTGTGGACTTTCTGCTTCAATTATATCTATAGGGAAACCGCTGGCGTTTCCGTAGGTATAATCGACATGGTGCGATTTCCAAAACTGCGACTGTTTTGGAAATCGCAGCGTTTCCGCTGCGCATATTTTACTGCAAATTCGGGATGGGATGGAGGTCCCATGTGGCGAAAAAAACCGTGGCATTCTAGCAAATCCCATCCACACATAGCGGAAAAATATGTGCAGCAGACGCACTGCGATTTCCAAAACCGTTGCAGTTTTGGAAATTGCCGCATGTCAATTATACCTACAGAAACACTGGTGGTCTCCATATAGGTGTATTGAAAACAGAAAGTCCACAGAGGAAATCTCTGCAGACCTTCTGTGAAAAGCGCTGCAGGAAAAACCACAATGTTACCGCCGTGGTTTTTCCTGCAGCGTTTTTTTTTGCAGCAGCCCACTATGTGGGGCCTTAGTCCTAATAAAGCCTAAGTGCCACTTTCATTAAATTAATTGACCCTCATATTATACCCCTGATTCCCCCTGACACAAATACTGCACCTCTAATGGCTCCTTATATTAATGACCACCCCTTTGTGTTCATAATGCCTTGTAATATAAATGATGCCCCATAATGGCCCCTTATATAAATGACCTCCCCCCTTATTCATAATACCCTGTAATAACCCTTATATAAATGACCCCCCCATCGTCATAATGTCCCCTAATGAATCCTCCCTTTATAGTTATATTTCCCCCCTCCTATCCACCCCTTATACTATTAATATACCAACAAAAAAAAAAGTCATACTCACCTGCGATGATGAATGGAGCCGCCGGCGCTTCCTCCCTGTCCACGCGCATGACGTCTGTGTCTGAGCGCGGGCGGCGCGATGTTGTGACGTCATCGCGCCACCCGTGCTGAGAAGCGGACATCCGTCTGTGCTCTCGGCGTCTTGTAAACCGCAGGCCTTTATTGGCTTGCGGTTTACAAGACAGTTAAGCACCAGGAAGCATTGTAACTAGATCGGTGTCTGCAGACACCGATCTAGTTAGAAATAAAGGATGTATTAATGGCGGCCCCGGGGTGGGCCCCCGAAGACTCATTGGGCCCGGGGCAGCCGCCCCTCTGCCCCCCCCGCTAGCTACGCCTCTGATATAGGCATATCCCAACTCTCTGTACATGGAATCTTTGTAAGAATGGACCTCTGCTGTAAGACGGTGTATCTGTTTTGTATCAATTGATTATTTTTTATTTTTATCTCTGTTATAATTAAATGTTAAGTTTCATATTTATATTTTTTTTTTCTACAAAATTACTCGGTGCACTGACTTTAGTTTTTGTTGGATACCTTATCATCTTTCCATGTTTAGTTCTTCTCCCCATGTGGGTCATGTGAACTCAGGGTGACCATCTGAGAATAACATGCCTTTTTGTTCTCTCAATGGGGTCACCACCAGTTGTACTATCAACTGCCCCCAGCAGCAGTGATAGTACAGTCCACCAGCTGCCCATGTGATACTGTGCTGACGCATTATGGGATTAATAGCAGAGCACAGAAAAAGATAAATATAAAAGTCCAGATTGTGTCTGATCAGGAGTGAGGAGAAGCTGGATTATATGGATAGGAGGGCAGTATGCATTAAAGAAACTTGGAGAGAGACAGTCAGGTGAGGGGTGTAGGGATGGAAAAAAAAAGTGTTTTGTCTGGAGTGCTTCTTTAAGCCCTCTAACATTAAGTGAAGCTACAGATGCAGCACTTGTCAACATGAGTGGCGGATCAAATTAGCACTATCCATCTCTGAAGTCACTCTCCGACAAATCCGCTGTTTTTCTCCTCCCTTCACTGGCGGCCACCGACTCTTCTGTGATTGCTTCATTTGAATTTAACACCAAAGCTCATAATCTGGCCCCAATCACGAATAATCTTGCAACAATTTCCTGCTACCTGAGGCATGCTACTATGTGAGCACATATACTTTAATTCAAGGCAAGAGCCATTAACAGTCCAAAGCAAGGACCAGACAAAAATAAATGTGGAACAGTTTTAACAATTTGCAAATGAAAATAAGATAAGATTTGTATGTAGCTGCAGAGTGGGGCTCCAGAATGAATTTTACTGGTGGATCTTTACACCCCAGTCTAACTCTCTTTACACTATGAGAGGGAAGGGGGTTGCTTGGAAGATCAGTCCATTTCACCTTATATTGCTTGTATAATGATCACAGTCGCAGGGGGGTGGGACCAGGCCCGGAGGGGTATGGTGCCTGCGGCCAGCTGGAGATGGCCAGGGAGACCCCAGAGTATAATAATAGCACCAAAGCAGAGGGCCGAACCTCATGAATATTCATCGAATTTCGTGGGGTTCACCTGAAGCGGCTCTAGGGAGCATGTTATACTTTGTGGGGGCCACTGTGTAGCATATTATACTGAGTGGGGGCCACTGTGGACCCTAAAATACTGTGCAGGGGCTAGTGTGAAGCATATTATACTGTTTGGGGGCCACTGTAAAGCATATAATACAGTGGGGGCCACTGTGGAGCATTTAATGCGGTGGGGGGGCACTGTGGAGCATATTATACTATGTGGGTGCCACTGGCGAGCATATTATATTATGTGGGGGCCATTGTGGAACATTTTATACTGTATGGGGGGCCACTGTTGAGCATATTATACTGTGTGGAGCCACTTCACTATTCACATCACACACCATCTGTTTTGTAGTAGCCGTGCACTATTATTGCAGGCTGTAATAACATTGCATGGTGATTATAAAACAGATACAGTGCAATGGAAATAGTGAAGGGGTCACAGCGCTCACAAAAGCACCACAGTACCTTCAAAGAGTTGATCAGCAGGGGCCCCAGGTGTTGGAACCCACTGATCTGTTACATCTCATAGCCAGGGCTATGCAGATCAGCTGTTTCCCAGAGTACACAACTCCCAGTATTGTTTACAATCCAGGCGTTGTGCTGTTCATTCACCGTATTCTTGATAACTGCAGTTGTGGGTACTATAGTTGTATCCCTTTCAAGTATCTGAGATACTGCTGCAGCACCTGTAACCATCACTGTAAAAATATGTTATAGGGAGGGTGTAGGGGGCCCAGGACCGGACGAAAGTTTGCACCAGGGCCCACAAGACTTTATTTACACCACTGTATATGAGCATATACAGGGAATACAAGGTGAATATGGGACAGATCTTGCTAGAAACGTTTTTTTTTATTGTGTTGCTATGGAAAACTTTGTTTTTTGCTGAAATAAAAGTACAATAGGTTAATAAAATAGATTACAAAAATTTCAGCAAACCCATCCATATACAATAGCAAAAAAAGTGAAACGACAGTTATGCTTTAACAAAACATGGAAAAGTGCGCAAATTAACTCTCCACCAGAAGAAAAACAGGGTCTCTAATGCCACCTAAAAGAAATGTGGCTAATCTGTCAAGGTCCAACCCATTAACCCCTTCCTGACATCCACCTTACTAGTACGGTGGATGTCGGGTATTTAAATATGGCAGTCGCTGAGTAGCTGAGCGGCCGATATAGCTGCTGGGTCTCTGCTGTATTATACAGCAGAAACCCGGAGCTATTGTCCGTGATCAGTGCCTGCAATAATTACAGGCATTAAGTTCCTTGGTGTCTCGGTCAAAGCTGACTGAGGCGCCATTTTACCAGCGAGGATCGAGATTCAAGGCCAGCGATCCATTGCCATGACATCCGAAAGCCTATTGAAGGCTCCCAGGCTTGTCTGACATTCATTTGTATGACAGGCTGCTTTATGGGGTTCAATACCTGTAAGGTGTCTAATAAAATATTAAAATTTTTTTAAAATAAGAAGTATTCAAAATTCAAATCACCCCCCTTTCCCTAGAATACATATAAAAGTAGAAAAATACTGTGAAACACATAAACATTAGGTATCCCTGTGTCCAAAATGCCCATTCTACAAAGCTCTACAAATATTTTTCCCATACGGTGAAGGTCATAGCGGGGAAAAAACATCAAAAGTGCGAAACCGCCTTTTTCTTGCTGTTTTGCTTCTGATAAAAATTTGAATGAAAATTGATCACAGCAATAGAATATGTTGGCGCTATATAAATAAAGTTAATAATAATAATATTATTATTATTATTATTATTATTATTATTATTCTAGACATTCCTTAAAATGGTATAACTTAAATGTACACCTGGCCCCAGAGAAAAGACACACTATGCATCCCCATACATGAAAATATAACAAAAAAAATTACGGGTGTCAGAATATGGCGACTTTAAGGAAAAATTATTTTTTGCAAAGTTTTGGATTTTTAAGGGGTTAAAATGTAAATAGAACTATATAAATTTGGTATCCTTGGAATCAAACCAAAACATAAAATACAGGTGACATGTCATTTTGGCTGCACGGTGAACGCTGTAAAAGTTTTCTCCAATTCCACCCTATTCTAAATTTTTTTCCAGTTTCCCAGTACAATGTACAGAATAATAAATGGTACCATTATGAAGAACAATTAGTCCCACAAATTAAGCCCTCATATGCCTCTGTGAAAGGAAAAATAAAAAAAAAAAGTAAGGCAGGTGGGTCATTTGTGAGCTATCCATTGTACTACAGATTCTGTACTGTGTTGTGGCTTACTGTATGTTCTAAATGGAAACCTTGACACAGATGTTATATAGCCTAAAATCATCCTGCAATGCTAGAGGCGTTGTCTCATGAAGTTGGCCTGGCAATAATAATAATAATAAATTTTATTTGTACAGCGCCAACATATTCCGCAGCACTGTACAATTTGTAGGGTTCAAGTACAGACAAAAGAGATTACAAAAAATAGTCAATTCACACAATGGGACCGAGGGCCCTGCTTGCAAGAGCTTACAATCTATGAGGTAGAGGGGGTGACACAAGAGGTAGCAGGGGCGGCATCGGCGGTAGCATTGCTTATACAATGGTCAGACAATTTTGTAATAGAGGTTATGTGTCATTATACATATAAAGCTGTATGAGCCGTCACCAGTCGTCTCCTTTAACGTGCAGATGGTGCCTGGACATATAAAATTAGTCTGAACAGAGGGTTCATTTTAGGGATTCTAACTACGGAAGGGTTTACATTAGGAATTTGATAGGCCTGTCTGAAAAGATATGTCTCTAGTTTGCACTTCAAGCTGTAGAAATTGGGAGTTAATGTGACTGTCCGGGATAGAGCATTCCAGAGAAGTGGTGCAACTCGGGAGAAGTCTTGGATACAGGAGTGGGAGGTTCTGATAGTAGAGGATGTTAGTCTTAGGTCATTGAGTGAATGGAGAGTACGGGTTGGGCGATAGACAGAGATGAGGTAAGAAATGTAGGGACATGCAGCATTATATACAATAAGCTGTTTTACAGATTTAGTCTATAGAATTATACAGTCTGAGAATAAATTTCATGAATTTGTCAAAAGCATGTCTTAAACTTGGTGAATCAATTTACTAATGAATCCTAATGGGTATCAAATAGCGTTTACTTTAAAACTGAAAAATTGAAGGAACAAAATTTGCAACTTTATATGCAAAAACAACAACTCTGGGCCAAAGATTTCTGCTCTAACAAGAGACAGTTTGTTTACAAAATTTGGATGAAAAAGAAGTTTTAATATAAAATACATAAAAAATATTGCGTTATCATCTTTGTGCTTCATTCTTTTAATAATTTTAGGACCATGAGTTATACCAAACAATATTTAGGCCCAATATATTCCTGCAGCAAATAGAATTTCAAGAGCTTTCGAGCTCTCATTAAGATACAGACGTAAAGCCAAAGCCTATAATGAACAAGATCTGTTTTAACGGTAGAGGATCCTAAATGTGAAGTGTAATTTCTCTAACCCATTTAGGTTCATCTGATGTTATCAATAAGACAATCTATATAACCAAACTACAGAAAATAGGGATGTGCCCGAGTGAATGACATTCCAATTACCATGAACCTTTTGTGAATGACCTTAAAATCATTCTTATAATACTGTTCAAAAGATAATCTACCAATGTTAGCAGAGGTCACTTTAGAAGTCAGAATACACTTAAAAGCATCCTTACAAAGATTTGGATCATTTGATTTCTCAAGAAGCGAACAAGGCTTGATTGTTAAAGGGACACTAAATTGTATAACAATGGAAAAAGATATACATGTATAAATTGTCCACTATAGATAAAAGTGAAAGAATTTCAGTACACCGCAGAAACAAGCAATTTTGCTGATATCTTGCAAAGAATGAGCCCTTTCCTCTCAGCCTCCTACTTATTCAACTGGAGGCTGTTTTATATTAGCAGTGTGCAACAGTATGACCTTGCTGCTGGAACTGGACATTTAGTAGAAGGGATGGGGCCTAGTCACCATTAACTACAATTATTAGATAATGATGAGGAAACCTGAAGCAAGAAATATGTACTCCTTAGTTGCAAGAATTACAGTTATAACATCTGAGTTTTATATGTTTGCTGTTGTCATTTACTGTTTGTTGAATTATTGTGTGTTGTCTTTTCAATCTAACTTTGTTTTTAATGCCGACACTTTGTTATAGTAGAATGTGATGGACCAGGCCGCAGGACATGTGTGACTGAGTGGTAGTACATGTGGCAACATGCGTGGCTGTACAGCATGGAATAAAATGATGGACCAGGTCGCAAGATATGTCTGGCTGAGTGGTGGCAGTGTTGGTAGCTATGCCAACATGAGTAACATGTCTGGTTTAGTAATGGCACTGGCGGTAGCTCTGGCAACATGAGTTCTAGTGCAGCATAGAATAATACGATGGACCACACCACAGGATATATCTGGCTGCTGGAAGCTGGTGGAAGCTGTGGCGCTATGGCATGGAATAATGTGATAGACCGGACCATCAGTTTAGGAGCAGCAGGTAGCATCAGCAGTAAAGTAAATAGAACGTGATGTAGGGAGACGGTGGCAGCCCTATTTGGAGGCATCGACCATGTGTGGAAATCTTCACAGATTCATGCCTGATTCATTTTGGCAAAAATGTTTTTTTCCATGCTGGTGGTGGACAATTTGGTCCTTCTAGTTTTTGCAAGTATGTGCATGGACCCAGGGGCCTGCCATGGTTGGTCTTCTTGGCCAGTGTGGTCATCGCTGTCATGATCATCTTGAAAGAAATAAGGGTCAGCCTCTACTCTTGTCTGTGCCTGTAGCATATCAAGAGCCTCCTCTTCTAGTCTAGGAGTCCTAATTCCTATACCATAATGACCTTGACCCAGATCTTCATCCTCCAGTTACCATTGCATTAAGGGTGATGATGTTGAACAAGAGGTGGAACTGGAAGTTGTTCTTCCTCTTACATACCTCGCTGAATGTGTGTTTTTCCTGAAGGATATAGGGATGACATCTACAGTTGTCTCTGCTGAGAAATTTGGTGACCTCTTCAAAAATTTTGAGAAGGTGACACACTTTCCTCATGAACCTCTAATGGCAGATCTAGAAATAACACATTGTCCCTGTGTCTGCTGTATACAGTAATTGCTCACTGGCTACTGCTGCTCACACAAACACTCCAGTATGTTTAAAGTGAAATTCACTGAGTTGGAGCATAGCAGCGACCATTTTGTCACTGTAAGTCCATCAGGGTGTTTTTAGCCACATAAGAATGTCTGAAAAGAGCAGACACTATTCTGATCATGAGATACACCTCCATTTAAACCACTATATATGATAATAAAGTGGCGCACCACCAGATTTAGCACATGTGCCATACAGGAACAATCCAATGCAGTGCAGCAACAACATTGGTGCCATTGTGTCTGGCAACACTAACCAGTTGTAGTTGGTGCAGTTGGTAAGCGCTTTACCATACATCCATGAAACAAGGGAGGAGAAATGAAAGCAATGCCTTGCCCTGGTGAAAATGGAGTGGAAAATGGTCCAGAAAGGAGGATCCAGAGGAAGTTGATGAGCCCTGCATGGTGTTGGAACTAGGCTTGCACAAACAGGGTGATGCTACCAACTGACCTTGTTGCGCTGCCAGGTTGTGGCTGCTGCCACAAACATTGACCCAATGTGCTGTGAAGCCATGTTTTGTTCTTGCCATAATTGCTGTTCTAGCTTACCTAGAGAAATAATGACAGCTAGGTATCCTTCATTAAGTTTGAGCACATGCCATCAGTTGGCGAAATGCAGTGGAATCCAGCGATTGCACCGCCAGCAACTTGGCCAGGTGTGAATTAAGCTGCAGAGCTGCTGGATGACTGAGCACATTTTGCTGTTTCCTGGATACACATTTCTTTATAGGTGACTGATATTGGCGTGGAAAAGGAGGAGTAGTAGGGGAAGCAGTTGCTGCTGCTGATA
Organism: Leptodactylus fallax; assembly: GCA_947044405.1. NCBI lineage: Eukaryota > Metazoa > Chordata > Amphibia > Anura > Leptodactylidae > Leptodactylus > Leptodactylus fallax. The sequence continues at coordinate 7,864,018 of CAMRHE010000058.1, read as the reverse complement.
ATGGTGATCATGTGCTAGGTGTAGATGTGGCCTGCCAACATGGAAGATCACAAGAAGAAGTCGTAGGATGGTCTTACTCATTTCCCCTGCCTGTACCACTGTCAAGTCTATTTTGCTAAATAAGCTTGTGATGCCTTTTCATGTCAGTACATAAAAGCATAGTTCTTACATTTATGCATCATGACCATGGCTAAGTTTCTGTTTGCAGATATTACATATTGCCATGCATTTATCAGTGGCAATGTACAAGAATATTCCCACGTGTAGTTGCCTCCAACATCAGCAGCAATGGAAACATGTCTGCCACTGCCACCAGTTTCACCAGTGCCACCTTCCCTATGCTGCAAACTTTTCCAAGGTCTGCCCGGGGCAGGCTTTTTGGATGTTGGGGCTGCGCAATGGCTGAAAATGTTACTATCATCACTGCCACAACCCTCTTTCTCCGATGTCACCTTATTACACTGACCCAGTTGCCAGGTCCTATCCACAAAAGAATCATCATCAGCAATGTCATTGTTTCCCCTACTTTTTTTCTGACTCATCATAGCCATGAGTTTCTTGCACACCCTCATCATTTCCACCATCAGATTTCCCCCTAATGCCCCTACCAGAATGACTACCAGTAGTAGTACCATACCCTCTGCCGCTGCTACCTCCACCACCAACAGTCATCTTCCATCTCTGCCTCCTCTACTTGCAAAAAAAGCTAACTGTTCTTATCCAACTCATCAGAAAGGAGAGGAAGACTGGTTTGATAGGACAAATAATTCAGCAGGTGCCACGTCACTACCAGGGATCTGTTTCAGTGACAAAGCTGAAGGAACAAATAAAACAGCTCCGCACAGTGCCTAGTGTAATACTGCAATGGTTAGATATCAATAAAGATAGGAAATACAGATGGCTGCTCACCTTATGGGGTTGTGATCAGGTCCCAACACCCTGAAGTGCAAAAATGGATGGTCCAAGTAGGGCATCTGGTAGCTGCTGGATCCTCACCGTCCTAGGATCTCAGTACAGATTTCTAGAAAGACTAACTCCAAATAGAAGGATCAGTGGAATAGATCCAAACTGAAGGAACAAAATTGATAAATGTTAAAAAAGACTTATCGTCGTCATGTTTAACATTATACCAGTTTTTGTTTTGCCGTTTTATGTTATTTTGGACATTACAGTAAATATGTCTACATGTGGATGCCCCTCATCCTTTAAATATAGGATTTATTAGGACATTGTGGTTGTATTGGAGACACTCCCAGTGGGTGGATCCAATTGTATACATTTTGGAATAAAAAGCTTCTGTCTTGGCACCTGTTATGTTAATCACCATTTATACACTTGACAAAGGAACTATATGTTCCAAAATGCGTTGTGTACTAGTTTTACAATAAAAAAAAAACACATTAATTAATTAACACTTTTGTTCTTTCAGTTTGGAGCTATTCCACTGATCCTTCTGTTTGGAGCCAGTCTTTCTACAAAGATGAAGGAGACATGGTTGACAGTCCAACAAGATCCCATCATTCTCAGATGCAATATTCTATTGTTACTGAGATGAACTCGCTAAGTAATCAAAAACTTTATCTTTATTCTCAAGAAGTACAACAATCCTGTGGCTACTGGTAGTGCGACCAAAACCAGAAGCAGTGTTCCTTTTCCCACCCACATTCTTTTTGTTAGTAATTGTACAAGTGTTTTCTCCTCCCCTTCCTTTTGCCTGTCCTCTGCCCTGTTTTCTTCCATTCATTTTACTGTACATTGCTTAATTATAATAGTGATTGGCAACAATTCTGACACTGTGTGTTAATCTTTTTTCGTTTTTTGTTTTTTTTTTCGTTTTTTTTAATACAGAAAACTATTTAAAGAAAATAGCAAAACACTAAATGTGTGACCTGGCTAGTGAATTTTAGACTAGAACACACTGCGTCAGTCAGGTATTTCTTTTGCCATTACAATGGCAGTTTGTATGTATTGTTTAACCCCTTCCTGACATCTTTAAAGATGGCGGCCGCTCTGCTGCAGAGTGCCCGCCAGAGCTACTGGGTCTTCGATGTAATGTACAGTGGAGACCCAAAGCTAATGCCCGCGATCACAGTTCACTCTGATCACTGACATTGCACTGCAGTGTGGCAGTGTGGCCGTACCTTTTCCATTGCAGGCCGGCTCCTGGAAGACTACCTGTTCCTTATGAAGGCTTTAAGGCCTGCCATAGGAATATTACTAGTCTGAACTATGACCAGCCTCAGTAGTAACATAGTAGTGTCCCATAGACTGCAATACAGTTGTATTGCAGTCTATGGGACCTGCAGTCAAAAGATTGCAGGTTCAAGCCCCCTAGGGGTACTAATAAAATAGTAAAAAAAAAATATTAAAAAATAAAAAAATAAAAGTTAAAATCACCCCCCTTTCCCCAAAATACATATAAAACTAAAAAATGACTAGGGTGATTAAGTATCTGTGTCCAAAAACGCTCAGTCTACAAACTTATAAAAATATTTTTCCCATAAGGTGAATGCCATAGTAAACAAAAAATCAAAAGTGCCGAAATGCCGTGTTTTCACTGTTTTGCCTTTGATTCAAATTTGAATAAAAAGTCATAAAAGCAATAGAGATTCCCCAAAATGGTATAATTATAAAGTACATCTGGTCCTGCAAAAAAAAAAAAAAATGTCCTATGCATCCCCACATACAGAAATATTACGGGTGTCAGAATATGGCGACATTAAGAATTTTTTATTTTTATTTTTTTTACAAAGTTTTGAATTTTTGTTAAGTGGTTAAAATGAAATAAAACTATATAAATTTTCTATCCCCAGGATCGTACCGAAAAAAAGAATACAGGTGACATTGTGGCTGCACAGTGAACACCTTAAAAACAAAGAAAGTCGCACAAATGCAATTTTTCTCCAATTCCACCCAATTCTGCCAGCCTCCCAGTACATTATGAAAAATAATTTGTCCCTCATATAGCTCTGTGAACAGAAAAATAAAAAAGCTATGGGGTTTGGAATGCGGGGAGTCAAAAACGAAAATCAAAAAATGCCTCAGATATGAAGGAGTTAACCAAAAAAATTCCCCTTAACAAATTAAGATTTTTTAAGATAAGCACAGGCAGTATCAATGTTTTGCTTGCTGTTTTACAATGGTAGTTTGTATGTATATTGGTTAACCAAAAAAAAAGCCCTCAACAAATAAAGATTTTCCAGATTAGTACAGACTGTGTCAGTATTTACCCATTCCGACAGTTTATATGTATATTATGTGCCAAAAAAAACCTCATTAACAAAGTGAGATGCAGAATTTTCAGAGTAGCACAGGCTGCATTAGTTTTTTGGTGTAGCAATGGCAGTTTGTTGTATATTGAGTAACCAAAAACCCCCTTTAGCAAATGAAGATTTTTCAGAGTAGCACATTGTGGGGAAGGTAGCTCAGTAGCAGCCGTGGTGCGGACCCAACCAGTCAGCGACAGGGACACAATCTCTGGTGCAAGTAGGTTTATTTAGGAAAAAACAGCAAAAATAAATAAACCTTCACTTCAGGTACAAATGATAATACAGCCTTAACTTCAGGCAAAAATGTCAAAACAAAGTCCTGCTCGTCTGAGCACTAACTAAACACGATCAAAAACCACAACACAGTCTCACCAGAGTTTCAGTGATGCAGGACAGATCCAGATAGCTCCTCTCACTCCCCAGGATCTGCCCTGAAGTGCAGACTCTGTAGGCTTTTATGGGCCAGTAATGAGGCCAGGACTCACACCTGGGCTGAGGCCTACTCAAAACCCACCCTGGACCAGACATATGTTAAAAACCGGGGGCTGATATATCGTGACTCCAGAACTCTGCCTGTCACCTTCTCATAATATGCTGTGTCAGTGTTTTGCCTTTACAACAGCAGTTTGTTGTATACTAGGTAACGAAAAAAAACATCTTAACAAAACTGCATAACAAATTGAGAGAGGTATTTTCTCCTTTAACCAACCATATAATTAAAAAAATAAAATGTCTAAATTTCACCTCTGCATTGTTTTAATTCCCTTGCAATGCTTTAAGAGTTAACAAACTTTCCAAACATGGTTTTGAATTACTTGAGGGGTGCAGTTTTGAAAATGGGGCTATTTATGCTTTTTTTTAAATATATAGGCCTTTAATATCCCCTTCAGAACTGAAGTGGTCCCTAAAAATGGATTTGGGGAATTTTCTTGTAAATCTGTAAAATCACTGTTTGACTTGTAAACCTTCTAATGTCCAAAATAAATTCAAGCATGATTAAAAGATCATGTCAATATAAAGCATAGATATGGTAGATAATATTTACAAATGTGTTTGGGTTGTATGACTATTTGTCTGAAAAGCAGAGCATTTCACTTTTTGAAAATTGAGAATTTTTCCAAATTTCCATCCAATTTCCTTTTTTTTTTTTTTTTTTATAAATAAATGCATAAAATATTAAATCAATGTTTACCACTAAATGAAGTACTGTGAGTCACGAAAAAAAATCTCAAAATCACGAGGGTAATTAAAGCATCTCAAAGCTATTACCGCATAAAGTTTTGAAAAATGGGGCCATGTCCTTAAGGGTTTCTTTGGCTGTGTCCTTAAGGGGTTAATGTACACAAGCACAACTTACAGCTATGTTACCAGGTTAGTATGTTAGCAGATACCACCTAGGAAAGGCAGCAATCGGATCTCCCTCAAGAAGAGGGAGACCTTCTGGATACATACGTTACAGACCATCAAACACATGAGCCTCAATAGGGCATACCATCGCTCCTTCTTCTAATTATGTTGTATAATTTATACCCTGACTGTAATTTTCCTTTCCAATATATTTATGTATTCTCTTTCCACAGACAAAATGGTTTCTAATGTGGCTGACACCCAGTTCATTGAGTATAGTATAGGGGAGGGGGGGGGGGGCGCATGTTATTTGTTATAATTTTTATTTTTCTATATAACATTTATTTTTCTTTCTTGTACTTTATTTCATTTTTTTTTCTATTTCATTATTTCTTTCATTCCCTTTATCTCTTATTTTACTGTTTTACTTACTTTCACCTGTCTAACATCCTCTTATTCATACTTTTATTTACATCTTACTCTGTATTTTCCATTTTCCCTTTACTCTCATTTCTCGCTTTCTACTGTCATTCTTTAATGATAGCCTCCATTTCTCACTACTGGGCAGGCGCTTCTAGGACATATCCCTATACACTATCTACACACGTGGAAAAACCAAAATGGTCACAGAAATAACTTGAATCTGACTATAGTAGTAATATATAAAAATTCTATGAAAATGAACAAATGAAAGTCAGACATTGCTTTTCAACCATGTTTCAACAGAATTTTTTAAAAAAGAAAACTCATGAAACAGGCCTGGACAGAAATGATGGTACCCTTATCTTAATATTTTTTTGCACAACCTTTTGAGGCAATCACTGCAATCAAACAATTCCTGTAACTGTCAATGAGACTTTTGCATCTCTCAACAGGTATTTTGGCCACTCCTCATGAGCAAACTGCTCCAGTTGTCTCGAGTTTGAAGGGTGCCTTTTCCAGACGGCATTTTTCAGCTTCTTCCAAAGATGCTCAATAGGATTTAGGTCAGGGCTCATAGAAGGCCACTTCAGAATAGTTCAATGTTTTCCTCTTAGCCATTCTTGGGTGTTTTTAGCTGTGTGTTTTGGGTCATTATCCTTTTGCAAGACCCATGACCTGCGACTGAGACCAAGCTTTCTGACATTGGGCAGCACATTTCTCTCTAGAATCCCTTGATAGTCTAAAGATTTCATTGTACCCTGCACAGATTCAAGACACCCTGTTCCAGATGCAGCAAAGCAGCCCCAGAACATAACAGAGCCTCCTCCATGTTTCATAGTAGGGACAGTGTTCTTTTCAAGATATGCTTCATTTTTCCATCTGTGAACATAGAGCTGATGTGCCTTGCCAAAAATTTAAATTTTTGTCTCATCTGTCCATAGGACATTCTCCCAGAAGCTTTGTGGCTTGTCAATATGTAGTTTGGCAAAAATACTTTTGGCAGATTCAAGTTATTTCTGTGACCATTGTGGGTTTTTCTTTCATTAAACGAGGGATTCCAACGATTTTGTTCATGTGTGTATTGTTGCCAGCACTGATGCAGCACCTACTTCTGTGCTCTCAGTCTCCGGCTTCAACTATCCCAGTGAACACGCATCATATTCGCACCTCCTTCCCAGTGGCCATATCCTACAGTCATTCTGCAGCCATTCCTTCATGCTCTCCACACAGGTAAGACCCTTTTTGGCGCTACCTCTCCATACCATAATCCCTGGACCTCTTGGCATGTTTTTTCCCATCATTTTGGCTCTTGGTTCATTTCCTCCTTTTACCTGGCCCTTTCCCACACCATCTCTACCTGGATATCATTTTCACCTTATAATCATTTACTTTCTTTACTCCTCCTGGTGCTATTTCTGTTACAACTCTCTTTATTATTATTAACCTTTTTGTTTATGGGTCTTTCTATGGGTTTTTCTTCCATTACCTCTATGTTATGGTGTTTAATCTCTAATCCTCTTTGACTTAATTGTTCATTGTCCATCATTATTTATACTTATATTATCTTGCATGGATTTTACTTGACAAAGGTTGCTCCTGACTGAAACAACATTTACTTGATCTGTGTTAAAGATTGCCTTTTTCTATTGCATTGGATGAAATATAGTATGCATTATGTGACATGAGAATGAAAGTGCTACATACAGCACTTACTATGATGTGACATGTGTACTTAACTGTTATACTCTACATTCAATGATGTACCAGCAATTTCTTCTACAGTGGCTTGCAAAAGTATTAATACCCCTTGAACTTTTTCAGATTTTTATTTGTTCCACTTCACAATTATGTGCTACTTTGTGTTGGTCTATCACTTAACATCTCAATAAAATACATTTAAGTTTGTGGTTGTAAGGTATCAAAATGTGAAAAAGTTCAAGGGGTATGAATACTTTTGCAATGAACTGTATAAAACGTGTACAAGATTTTCTTCTTGAATAAATCTCAGCATCATTATATACTGTGTGCTGTGGTTTTCTACTATTGGGACATACAAACTGGAGAATCCTCTCACAGAGCACCACAAAATGGGGAGTGCAGTACCTCTGTGTATCCATATAGTACGTATAACTCAACATCAGGTTTTACAAAAAAAAGTGAACAAATCGAACAGACTTACAATGTAAACAAGATATAGTCAGGATGTGTGGGTAGGTATAGGAACAAAAAAAAAAACGTGGGGGGGGAGAAGGGGGGGACAAGCAAATGTTCTGACTCAGCAAAGACTAATAAACAGAAAAACAAAGGACAGTAATATAGGTAAATGTCTCAGAAGAAGAGAGGAAGGGGAAACCGACCACCCACCTCAGGGTGAGAAGAGCCATTTTTATAAGGGAGCCAGCAGATGGCGAAGAACTCAGCCATTGCAATTGGTAGTGCCAGCACAGTGATAGTGGGAAAAAAATATTGCTGTAGTAGTGCAGAATTCTAGGAGAGGAAGACTCTGGGACATAGAGTTAATCAATGTTAGAAAGACATTCTAAAAGAAAGAGAAAGAGAAATCATAGGAGTAGGGGAGAAGCTCTGCAGCACTGTACAGTGCCTGTCCACTGACTTGTTACACATACACTGGCCAGGTCACCCTTTGAGTGCCAAACTAATTTTGTAAGCTTTTTTTGCAATAGTGTCATTTAAAAAAAAAATGGCGTCAGATCAGTCTATCACTGTAGTCTCCACAGAGAATCTGACATTATTTTGACTGTCCTTTTTTTTTTTTTTTTTTTTTTTTTTTTAAAATCTCAATTTTTATTTTTTATAACATTTTACAGTAGATAAATAGCCATATGTAGATACAAAGCAATCATCCAAAAGATAACATTATACAGATAATACATTCAGGTTGAAAGTAACCTACAATAAATGTGGTCAAGAAGCAAAAGCCTACCATCTATGAAAGAGAGATACACAATCTGAACCACGACTAGGAAGAATAAATGAGCTATAAGATATCACTCTAGAAACCTGGAGTTGCAATCAGGTATATGTAGGTCTGATCAGTGGGCTAGCATATTCACCTTGGACAGGTCTTGCCAGCTATGGGGATAACAAAATAGGGATGGAGTCACAGATAGCGTGAGGGAGAAATTAACAGAAGGGAGAGAAGAGGGAGAAAAGAGAAAGAAGAGTGGTACGAGCATAAGGGGAAGGGAGGAAAACTAAGGAGGGGAAAAAGGAAGAGAAGGTGCACCAGAGCAGAGTCTGTGATCACACCTGGGGGAAATCAGAAGAGACCTCAGTATGGCAGTAACCTGCCCATGGGGCCCAGGTACATAGGAACCGATCGTGAGACCTAGTAGACCAACTCAGCATTTCTTCAGACCTGGAGATTTGTGTCACCTTCTCTCTCCATTGTGAGATAGGGGGGCAGGTCTGGAGCCAATACATAGGAATTAGGGATTTCGCTGCTTCATCTAAATGGGTCACCAGATTGGACTTCTGAGGCCTGTAGGTGGGAGTGGGAAGGGCCAGAAGCACAGAGGCGGGAGTAAGTGTGAGGTTCGATAAGATAATCTGTTATATTAAGAGAAGGATTTGAGACCAGTAGGGTTGTATCAAGTCACAGGTCCACCATATGTGCATGGGAGTGCCCCGTTCAGAGTGGCAGCACCAACAAAGATTAGCGTTGGAGAGGTTGTGGGCATGCAGCCAAGCTGGGGTCCTGTATCATCTGGTGAGCAGATTGAAGTGCATTTCCTGAAGCCTCACACAGGTGGAAAAACCATGAGACATTCTCAAGACCGATACTACCTCCTCTGTGGTCAGGGAGATACCCAATTCTATTTTACAACATAAGAAATACGCTGGCTTGTAGGTAGGAAACTTGTCTGTCAAGGCGGACTTACAGTGGGACAATCCCCTGGCACTCGGAGAGGTTAGGACTATATGTCTCTCAAATTGGGTCAGGAGTCTGGAGATGGTAGAAATCTGCGGGAGCGAGGAGGTGCAACATCTATAGTGTTGATAATGTAGTTGGGTCAAGGGCCTGCCTCCCATAACGGTCTGAAGGGAGTCGCATGTTAGAGGGTCGGTACCCGAGAAGAGGTCGCCAAGGCGTCTACCTTTGAATCTCATCCAGAAATCCTCATACCCCAAAGTTGGTCTATTCAGCAGATGCGGGAGTAACTCCACAGGGTAGAGTTTCGAGGGTCTAGGAGCCAGTTGGAGATGGTGGCTGTGCCATACTTCACACGGGCCTTTGAGAAGGAGATCAAACTGACTGATTTGGAAAATCTTTGGATCCGGAATCCATAAAAGTCTGGACAGACTGTGACCATGAGAAAGTTCGGACATAACCCGAATAATGGAGCCTGGTGCTGGAGTACTCAGTGCAAGCCACCTCGGGAGTAAATTTGCTTTATAATAGGTCTTCACATCTGGGAGGGATATCCCACCTCTCTCTCTCTGCTTTTGATCAGTAAACTGTACCAAAGTCGGGCCGGTCTGTTCCTCCAAATAAAACGGATGAAGAGAGATCGGAGAGAAGCAAGGTAGGACCTAGGTAGAGGGATGGGATACATACAAATGGTGTACAGCAGCTTCGGTATAATATACGTTTATAGCAAGTTTTTCCTCCCGAACCAAGAGAGATATGGCAGATCATAGGAATGAATGGAGGATTTAATGTCACGTAGTAGGGGCAAAAAATTTTCAGTGTATAGATTGTGGAGGTTGCTAGTAAGCTTGATGCCCAAGTAGGTGATGTGATTCGTCTTCCAGACATATGGCGAGGTCAACTGTAACTTGTGTTGGAGAGAAGTCGAGATGAATACCACCAGCACCTCAGACTTGGATGGGTTGGGTTTGTAATTTGACAACATCCCATAGATAGTCAGTAGGGTTGTTAGGGCAGGTATACTCTTTTCTGGGTTCAAGATAAGGAAGAGGACATCGTCGGCAAAGGCCACCGACTGCAATGAACTAGACCCAACAGCAAAGCCTTTGATGTCCGGATGGAGGCGGACCACCTGCAACAAAGTTTCCAGTGTGAGGATAAACAGGGAGGGGGACAAGGGACAGCCCTGTCTAGTCCCGTTCGTGATGTTGAAGTATGGAGATAGAGTCCCGTTGACTTTGAGTCGTGCATGGGATTTAGAGTACAGAGAGAAAATCGCTGTGATGAAGGGCAAGGGTAATCCAAAGGCTCTTAAAGTGGAATGCATGTAGGCCCAGGTCACCCTGTTAAAAGCCTTCTCGGCGTCTACTCCGAGAAGGACAAGGGGTGTGTGCAGTTTTCTTGTGAGAGAGATGGCGTGGAGTAACTTATGGGCAATATCCATCCCCTGTTTGTGTTTGTTAAATCTGGACTGTTCCTCATTCCTTAGAGTGGGCAGGAGAGGCTGGAGTCGCATGGCTGGCAATTTGGCCCAAATTTTCAGGTCCAAGTTCAGCAGCGAGATCAAGCGGTAGTTGTCACAGACAGTGGGATCCTTGCCCTCCTTTGTGATGAGGGTAATGTGAACTTCCTGTGATTGTTTCGGGAAGGGTTCACCAGACAGAAAGGCATTACAGAGCAGGGAGAGCTGGGGTATCAAGATGTCTTCAAACTTTCTAGCGTTAGGCTGTCCGGATCTGGGCTTTTCCCTAAGGGGAAGCTACGTATGAGCTTTTAAAGCTCTGGGAGGGAGACAGGTTCCAGCAATTTTCCCGCAGCCTCAGTGAGTGCAAAAATTTCTCAATAGCCAAGGTGTCATGTACTGGCATAGGGTTCTCGCACGTTGTCTTTATATTGCAGAGCTTGGTATAAAACCTCTGAAAGGCTTCTGCAATCTGTTTCGTATCAGTAAGAGTCCCACTGGAGTCGTCCCTAATGGCTGCAATATGAGATTTGGCCTTGGCTTTCCTAATTAAGTGGGACATTAATTTCCCGCCCTTGTCCCCATGGGCATACATCCGGAATTTGTAGAACAAGTGGTGTTTTGCATGTTGTTGATGGAACAGTCGCTTGAGTTTTTCCCGAAGTGCAGACAAGTCCGCTTGACTAGAAGCCAGTCGTGTGAGTTTTTGGGTCCTCTCAGTAGCTGACATTTGGGCTAGGAGGGAGTGCATCTCCTTCTGCCTCCTCCTCTTAACTAAAGTTGCTTTGGATATTAGGATTCCCCTAACATAGGCTTTGTGGGCCTCCCACGCTGTACCCACGGAGACGTCAGGTGTCAAGTTAATGCGGAAGTAATCCTGTAGATTCTCAGCAACATCTGTGACTACCACTTTATCATTCAGGAGGCTATCGTTTAATCTTCATGTCCATTGACGTGGGGTCAGTTCAGGGATAAGCAGTGAGGAGGAGACCGGTGCGTAATCTGAGATCGTGGCACAAGCAATCTGAGCAGAGCTAGACATCAGCAGTAGGGAGGAGGAGCAGAAGAGATAGTCCAACCGCTGATGTGAATTATACTTTGGGGAGAATTGGGAAAAGTCTTTGGTGGTAGGGTGATGGAATCTCCAGATGTCCGCCAAACTCATATCTTGCAGGCACCTCTGGAGTGAGCCTATAGCAGCCTGAGAGACCGCTGACTTGCCAGAAGAAGAGTCCAGGAGTGGGTTTAGCATGACATTTAGGTCACTCCCTAGGACAATTTCAACTGTCCAAGTAACCCTTTGAGTGGGAAATATCATTTTTTGAAATACATTTTTCATAAAAAAATACATAAAACCTGTTGTTGTCACTCAATCTAGTCTGACTGTGATGCAGTCTGTACTGTAGAAATAAAATGGCTCTAGCAGCAAATAAAATAATTTATAGGCTTTTTTTATATGGGACATGGACATGACAGTAATTGTAAAACTTAAAGACTTAAAGGGTACCTGACTTGAAATATGTGCAGGGTCAGTTGTGAGATGTACAGTGTCCAGTCCAGTGCACATAGAAAGTAGTTTGCAGACATGCTGTGAGGAAAAACAACCCCTGCCCCCTGTGTGAAGACAAAACAGTCTCTCCTTCTTCCATTCACTGTGAAGCCATCTTAGGCCTGATGTATCTATGGGTGGAATTTCCCAAGTTACAGGGAGTGAACAGCAAATTAGATAGAAGGGAGACACCTAGTGGTAGTAAGTTTACAGAAGTTTTTTGGTCAGAAAGCAGCAACAATTTTAAAGTGCATTGCATTTTGATCCAGAATCACTGGATGCTCTATTAAATGAGACTAAGTTGTCTGAAAATTTAGTGACCATTTACAGAGGAGCTTTCATGTCCTCCGACATTAGTGGTGTTATATACCGCTAGAAAGCTGACCGCTTTGCAGGTATGTGCCTCAGTTGCAGAGATATTGGTGCTGTTAGGGGCCGGTATTACAACTCAGCGTCATCACAGGGTTTTGAGGAACTTCCCCCCTGGCAGTACAAGACTATAGAAGATTATTGTCAGGGGGGATTCCTCCAGCCAAGCGATGATACTGAGCTGTAAGGCCGGCCCCTTTGATGGTGCAGGGATATAGGTTCCAAAACAAACAGCACTAATATTTCTGCAACATGGAAGATACCGGCAAAATTGACAGTACACTAAATTCAAATTTAGTGCACTGTCAGCTTTCTAGCAGTATATGACATCGCTGTAAGAGGACATGTAAGGTCCTCTTTAAGGGTTTATAGAAAACCTGAAATATGTAATTATAGCAAGTGTAAGTATAGCAAGCATTGCAAGTGTATCCAATCACGTGGCATCCACATGACCTACTAAGCAGGTGTTAAAATAATGAAAAAAACTGCAAGGATATAACCATAAACCACATAATTTGAGAGAATACATAAATGAAAAAATGAAATATAGCATACTATCTAATGTTTAGTCCAGGCAAAATCTGAGTATCAAGCAAGAACATCCAGAATCTTAAGTTTCTTAACATGATACCCCCTTTAATGGGTTGCTTTTGGCATCCGAACACCCACTCTCCACACAAGTGTGTGTGTCCATTAATGTGACCATAAAGGTGGACACACTCACTTCCACAAACACCTATCAAATAAAATTACAAAGGAGTGAAGCAACCCCCAAAATTCACACAAATAGCTGCCACCATCCGCCACTTACAGTAGATGTTTAAATCTCATAACAATCTTATGAAATTTTAGGATTTAAAAAAAAAAATGTAATATAAAGACATAAATACAAGCAAACAAAGATAAAACAAAGAACAGACCCTTTACAATGCAGAATGTGAAGCTCATTAGGAAGTTGTACAGACTACCAGCTGATGCTAGGTTCACAAAGTGTTTGAGTCTCCATACGAGACTCCATCCCACATTCTTCCTAAAATTGGCAGAGAGAAAAGACCTGCAAGGAGTTTTTGGCGGAAACTGGGTGGAAACTCGTTGGACCCCATTATAGTTTATGGGGTTTGCGGGTTTCCGCATGTAACCGCTTTTTAAGCAGATAGCGTTTCCATCTTTCATGTCCCTAAGCAGACCCGAAGGACGGAAACCCAAATGCTAGTGTGAACCTAGCGTGAGCTGCATCTCCAAGTATCTGACAAAGGAAATCCTGTCTTTGATCTATTTTTAACCCCTTTCTGGCGTAATAGTATGGCGGATGACGGGTATTTGAATATGGCGGCCGCTCAAGGGCTAATGCCCGCGATCATTGCATTAAGGCCCCCGACGCCTCGGTCAAAGCTGACTGAGGCACCATTTTTCCAGCGATCACCACCCCGGTGATCTGTGATGCAGTGTATTACTACATAATTTTGACTGGTCAGGTCTCTATTTGAGTGCCAAATCCATGTCATACTTCCTGAGAATAAAGATGAAATTTTTGGTTACTTGGCTCGCTCATCTAAGTCGCAGCAGATTATGACATCTGACAGCAGTGACTTTGAGCCAGGGTTTTGTGTGTACCTCCTCCTTTGCTGTTTTAACATATAATTTATGGCACAGCCTTTCTGCACTGTCAATTATGTCCTCTTCATCTTCACTGACACTGATCCCTAGTAGTCATATGGCAACTGTTGAGAAGGATATTTCTCCTAGTCAGAGACTTACTCTTCTTGATGAGTTGGATCAGAACAGTCAGCATTTTTTGGATGTAGAGGCAGAGTTGGAAGACATGATGATTATTAGTAGTGGCACTAGGGGGAAATCTCAAAATTGCAATTATGAGGGTGTACAAAAATCCCATGGCCATGATGAGTCAGAGAATAGCGGGGATGATGATGACACTGCCGATTGTGACAAGACCTGAACAGCTGTGATAGTAAAAATTCCAGTTGATGCACAGCTCCAACATATAAAAAAAACCTGCCTGGGGCAAACCTAAGGCAAGCTCAAGTTTTGGTGGTGGTGGCACTGTTTGCAGCACTGTCCTATGTGGGAATTTTTTTTTGTACATTACCAAACAATAAATCCATTGCATGTGCAAAACTTGTAAGCAAAAAATTTGCCATGGTCATGCAGGCGCAAATGTAGGAACTACATCTCTCTGCACTTACATAAAAAGGTATCTCAAGCTCATCTGGTAAAATTGGTACTGGCATTGGCAGGCAAAATGACCATCCTACTCCTTAATTCAGTAATCTTCCTTGTAGGCATACCACATCAACACCTAGCACATCGTTATCATCATCAATGTCTGCTTCTCCCACTTCTCCTCCTTCTCCATTCCAATGTCAGACATCCATAAAGAACATGTGTCCAGGAAACAGCAATATGTGCCCAGTCATCCTGCAGTTCTGCAACTTACTTGCACCTGTTCAAATTGCTGAAGTTGCAGCTGCTGCCATTCTACTTTCTACTGCTATTATTTCTAGGAAAGTTGCCCCTGCTTTATACTGCCATGTGTTGGAGAATGTGGGTGTCTTCTTAGATATGTCAGAGAAAGGTGAATGCCACAGTCAACATGTGACACAGTAATTATGATCGGGACAATACATAGTTTTCATGGCCCACTGGGTCAATATTTTGAGCAACAGTGACCAGTGTCCAGAAACGCCATAAGGGCAGGTGTTAGAACCCGACCTGCAGTTCTTCCTCACTGAACCTATTCCTACTCCAACTTCAACAGAGCAAGTTATTCCCGTTCCCTTGTTTTATGAGTGAAAGGTGAACCACTGCCATGCAGTTTTAGAGCTACTGAGCCTGGATCAGAGAATCCACACAGTGGGAGCTCTGGAACACTGTAATCTGAAGCAAGTATACGACAAAATGACCTGTTCTTGTATCGCCTCATCTGCAACATTCCAATGTGCTGGAATTCCATGTTACACATGCTGGAGCATCTGTGTTAGTAGCAGAAGATGATGAATGCAGAAAATCACTACAATAATGTGTTATATGAAATCCAATATTGGAGGCTCATGAGGCAAGTGTGTAACCTTCTGAAGCCCTACCAAATTTGTCAGCAAGGACAACTTCACCATCGTCACCATACTGGGAGGTACAACCAGGTAAATTGTATCTAGATCTTTACTCCAACAGATATCCTTGATCCCATGGAAACCTGTGCAGCAGATTAGACCAGTGACAGGAACTGGCTCTGTTTGCCATGGTTGTTTTGTCTTGTAAAGCCTTAAGTGTAATGGCTGTAGGGTCGGACTGGCCCACCGGGGAACCGGTGAATCCACCGGTGGGCCCCGAGCCCCGACTATTAGTCCTCATGTCATGGGGGCCCGATCGGAATCCTGACCATCCCAATAGGGCCCCTGACCAGAGGCGTAACGATCGCGGTTGCAGGGTGTGCGACCGCGACCGGGCTCTGCAGGGTATGGTGCCCGTGGCCAGCTGCAGATGGCCGGGCCCCGGACCACTATGATAGCGGTCGGGGAAAGCCTGGTTCCCCGACCGCTATACATACTGTTATTGGAAAGGGACCCTGGCATATTGCAGGCCCCTTTCCAATAGATGGCAGCCCAGGGCAGGTGACTGAAAATAATAAATACATATTCTCACCTCTCCTGGGCACAGCGTTCTCTCCGGCGCTCTTCCGTCATGTGACTGAGGCCTGTGATTAGGCCCCAGCGGTCACATGGGGGCGCGGCCGCGTAATGACGTCAGTGCACCCCCACGTGACCGCTGAGGCCCAATCACAGACCTCAGCAGCGACGTCGGAACAGGGCCTGAAGACGACAGGATGGAGCGAGGATGCCAAGGAAAGGTAAGGCAAGGTGAGTATGAGTGTTTGTTATTTTTAATCACTTCCCCTGGGCCTCCGATTATTATACTCTGGGGTCTGAGGAGACCCCAGAGTATAGTAATAGCACTGAAGCGGAGGGGGGCTATTGGGCGCATATAATACTGTGTGGGGGCCACTGTGGAGCTTATAATACTGCGTGGGGGTCACTGTGGAGCTTATAATACTGCGTGGGGGCCACTGTGGAGCTTATAATACTGCGTGGGGGCCACTGTGGAGCTTATAATACTGTGTGGGGGCCACTGTAGAGCTTATAATACTGGGTGGGGCCACTGTGGAGCTTATAATACTGGGTGGGGGCCACTGTGGACCTTATACTCCATACAGTTGCTCTTTCATTTTTTTTTTTAATTACGCCGCGGCAGGTGAAAAAAATAAAACAAAAAAAAAAAACCCAAAACTTTCTTTCCTGTCCCCAGTGTCTCCCAGCGTGGTTCGGTCCTGCAGTTCTGTTGTTTTCTTCCAGCTGAAGTTCCTCCTGCACATGACTACCTGTGACGTCACGTGACCCCTGAGGCCAATCAGCGGCCTAAGGGAAGGGACCTGGGACGTCACAGCCAGTGAGGAATTCCGGCAAAAAGAAGACAGCGGAGCTACAGGACCGGACCGTGCTGGGAGGACACCGGAGCACCAGAGACAGGCGAGTATGTTTAGTATGTTTTTTTTTTTTTGGGGGGGGGTAGGGGGGATTCAACTCCCCCGGACTAATTATAAAAAAGAAAAAAAATTATACTGGACAACCTCTTTAAAGTGTGGCGCATTAGGGGGGTATATTAAAGGGGTTGTCCAGGCATAATTTGTTATGGTTTATCCTCAGGATAGGCCATAGATACCTGATCTGTAGGGGACTGACCCCGGACCGATCAGCTGTACGGAGCCACTTCTGATGCCCGTACTGTACACAATACAGGGCCAGAAGCAGAAAGCTCTGTCCACTGTATAGGGGCTGGGCACCTTCACTTTATCTCAGCACTTATTGAAGTCAGTAGGAGCTGATCTGCAGTGAAGGCGTCGGGCTGCTATACAGCGGATGGAGCTTTCTGCTTCCGGCCCTGTGTTGTGTACAGAACGGGCTCCGGAAGTTGCTCCGTACAGCTGATGGGGCCGTGTGTCAGCCCCCTACAGATCAGGTATTTATGGCCTATCCTGAGCATAGGCAATAAAAAAGATTAACCCTGGACAACCCCTTTAATATGCCCCACACAGTTTAATGTCCCCCCCACAGGATGTTAGCCCCCATCACTGCTCCCACACAATATAATGACCCCATCACTGTTCCCCATACAGTATGGGGGACCAGTGAAATGGCCACTATATGGGGGACCAGTGAAGTGACCATAGAAATATTTGGCCCAGACAACCCCTTAAAAGAGGTTGTCCATAAACTGGAGAGACCACTGTGTCCGCCGCCAGGGAGGTGTAAAAATAAGAAAATTTAAAATAAAAGCATACTCACCTGTCCCCAGCACCTTATTTTTCCCTGCCTGTGTCTGTTTGGCCTCATGCCGGCGCCTCATTTCTGGAAATCCTGTACCTAATTGGTCTTAGCGATCACATGAGGTGCAGGACTCCCAGCAAGGAGTCGCCGGCATGAGACTGAATGGACACTGGCAGCGGACAGCGGAGCGCCGGGGACAGGTGAGTATGCTTTTTAATTTACTTATTTTTTACTTTACACCTCCCGCCAGCTACATGGGTTCCTCCAATTCCTGGACAACCTCTTTAAAGGATTTATCCATCTTTCTAATATTGATGGCCTGTCCTTAGGATAGGCCATCAATATTATATCTGCGATGATACAACAGCCAGGACCTCTGCAGATCAGCTTTTCCAGGACAGTGCAGCTACAGGTAAAGGTAACAATTCTTGGAGCCATGCTATTCACTTGCCATACAAGGTGTAGCAGTAGGTTTAGGTAGTGCAGTGGTACACATGGTATAATGGGTGAGCAGCATGTCGCCCGACATGTTATTACCTTTAGCCGCCCTGTCTCGGTACCGCTGATCTGCAGGGGTCCTGATGGTGAGCCCCTAGAAACAATTCCACTGGTGGGCCCTAGATATCCCAGTCCGACACTGAATGGCTGAGATGGTGTTCAGTGTTTCAGGTGGAGTTGTCACCAGGCGGACAAAACTGTCCAAACCAAGAGTGGTAAAAATGACCTTTGTGAAAATTAATTAGACATGGATCTGTGAGGAATTTCACACAACTACAACTGATACCAATAAAAAGATCTGCCATTGCATATGTCCCTGCATCATGTTCCATTTACTGTACTGCAGATGCTGTCTGCTACATATACACATCTGATCCTTCATGTTCTATTCAATACTGTACTGCCTCTGATGTTGCACATTTACCACCACCACTGCCACCACTCAGCCAGACATCTTGAAGTCTCTTCCATCACATTATTTTCATTTTGTTCTTGTCAAAAAAAGAAATATGCTATTGCTTCTTCCAATACCAACACCATGTTGGTGGGGTATATGGTACTATAAAGGGATAGTTTTTGGCATTTTTTTTTTCTGTCTGCTAGTCTGCCATTGTGCCACAATCTAAAACTTTCTTCAAATTTTGTATGTTTTACCTCCACTGCCATACTGTTGATGTAATAAAAACATAAGCCCATTGCTTCTTCCAATAATGGTCTTCCAATATTCTTCCACAGATGGTGTGGCATCTGCTTCCAAAAGGGGAATTTTTTTTTTTATTTCCTTTTCAACAGCAACACTGACAGTCAGCCACAAATTTTTCTTAAAATTCTGTAGTTGCCACGTGCCACTTCTTTAGTTTTTAACTAGGCAAACTGCCACAAATCTTTGTTATTTTGTTCAAAATCACAAACCTGTTGAAAATCCCCAAAAGAGTCTAATTGTTGTAAAAGTCATTATTACTGCCAATAAAAACATAGTCAGGCATCTTCCCCCAAAACAAGTTACTTTTTGGAGCATTTTTACATTTTAAAAAGCGTTAAAAAAAAAAGTGACAGTGCAGTGTATGGTTAAACTAGTAGTTCCTATCCATTGCCTAACCATCCATTTTCCCATAGACATGCATGTCACTGTCACTTTGACATTACTTTGAACATTGTTATCAACAATTTTCTTTTGAAGCTTGAGTACTGTTGCTGCTGTTGCTTGCTGTTAATTTTCTGGCAGAAGTAATAATTTCTACATCCCTTAGAATCTGGGATTCTGGGAAGCTATAATCAGTAACACATCAGAAATGGAAGGGATAAATAACTTTAAACAAAGAGACTGCTCTGTATATCTCCCGATTTCACTAAATCTTTTATACAGTCAATAATAAATTCTGCACTAAGATGTAGGATTATAAAAGATAAAACATGGCATCTGTAACCCTTGTACTTCATTAAACACAGGCACATACAAAAACAATGTTGGCAGCTGCTGCTTGTCTCTCCATAGCAAGTTATTAATTACAACACCCTTAGGGGGATTTATGCTTTTTAAAACATTACTTCATTCTTACATTGGCATTTTTGACAGTTGCACATGATAAGTCCATTCATTTTTTTTGTATTTTATATATTTATGGATAAGAAAATAAAAAAAAAAACCACCCCCAAGAAAAAAACAAAAAAAAAAAAAAAAAAACACCACACCTTTTTAAAACCTTTTTTTTTCCCACACCGCGACACCAGGGGGGGGCACCCCCCCCCGGCTAAAAAACCCCCCCCTTTTTTCCCCCCCCCTCCCCAAAAAAGAAGCCCAGAGGCGGGGGGGGGGGGCCCGGGCGCGCCGGTGGTTTGCCCCCCCCACCCAGAAATGACCCCACGCGGTGTCGAAATTTATCTAAAGTAAGGCTGTTAGGTAAAATGACGGGAGCGCATATACATATGTGATTTCGGTTTGTGGTTTTTTTTGTCTTGGTGGCTGTGACTTCCTTCCGGGGGGGGGGGGCGGTTTTAAGCACATAAGCTTGCCATGAGTAGTAATACAGCTCTATGAAAGATATTGGTAACCAACGGGCCTAGAATCCAGTCTTTTATAACATACTCTTATGTCTTATGCACATGGTGACAATGTCAGTCTCACTGGTCAGCCACTGAGCCGTTCCTTCCGTGGCTCCTGTCCTGTTGTCTCTTCCTCTGTTTGTCCTGGCCGATCAGCTTAGCTGTCAGAAAACCCCCCCGTTAAAACCACCCTGTATGTGCTGACCCCTCTCTCCTGAGTGGGGGGGGGGGGTGGGCCGACCCTTCGCCAATGAAGTCCAGACTTGCTGGCTCTTAGAAAGGCAAGACTTGTAGGTATAATATTAAATATAAACAGCTGAGGTTGGTAGGGCAATATAAATCAAATATCAAGGCTATTCACCTCTACCAATCCCCTGCTGCTCCATTCCAACTGCTCTCTGTTTCCTATGTACCAATCCGACACATAGGAAATGCATCCTTAGCCAAACAGTAGTCAAAGGGGGACTCCACTGCAGCCAATATTTGGATAATAATACATTTTCTGTGTGTTGCACATGCACATGGGAAACATACAGAATTGGGGACCAGGTACCTCCCCTAGAAAGTCCAGGGTACATACACATAACAGACTACATTCAGGTCCATACTGCAGATTTTTGTTTACAAAATCATATAGAGGCTTTTTTACTTACAAACTCACTTGGTAGGTAAAATTTTCATCATTTGTTCTCATAGACAACAAGATACATTAGCCCTGTTGACTATAAGGCACTAGGACCTCAAAGCAGGACAGTTCAATTCAGTAATGTCTTCACACCTGCTTGTAAGGGCTAGGCAAATTATTCTATTCCTCGTCTTGCAGTGGGTCCTATGAAGGTGGAAGAGTACACTGGCAGTTGGTCTGAAGGCTGCCGCAGAGTGGGAGACAGGTGAGAGACAAACTATTAAGAGAAATATGGCACCCATCTCAGGAGGGAAAAGGAGTTTGAGCCTGGGCAGCAGAAGGAAGAAGGAAAAGTGGGTAGAAAAGAGGTCAAAAACGAGCCTGGAAACTATAGGCCAGTTTGTCTAACCTCTGTGGTAGGTAAAATATTTGAGGGTTTTCTGAGAGTTGCTATTCTAAGTATCTTAATATAAATAACTTTATAACAGGTAGGCTCTAGACTGGACCTGAGTGCTGTGGACTTCTCAAAGGCATTTGATACTGTTCCACACAAAAGGTTGGTATACAAAATTATAATGTTGATATTAGAGGAGAATATACGTAACTGGGTTCACAACTGTCTCACTAAAAAGAAGCAGAGGGTACTTGTGAAAGGAAAATAGTCAGACTGGATCATAGCCACATGTGACACCCCACTGGTAGTGGGTTTACAGAGCAGGGTTTCCATATATGCAGATGATACTAAGCTGTGTAAAGTAATAAAAACTATGGAGGATAGTAGAATATTGCAGGGGTATTAGGGCGTGGGCAGAGACTTGGCAAATTAAGTTTATTTCCTTGACCAAAATGTACCCTTACATTTGTCTACATTAAATTGCTTGGTTATATATTTAACAGTAAATTACTAGTTAAGACTGCCACTGAAAAAGACTTGAGGTGGAGAGTAAGCATACCTTTAGTGACCAATACCAGACAGCTGCTAAGACAAATACAATTATGGAATGCATCAAAAGAGACATAGGTGCCCATAACAAGAACATAGTTAAGCCTCTATAGAAATTGCAAGTATGGCCACACAAAGTATTGTGCACAATTTTGTGCTCCTTTGTACAAGAAGGACATACAGTAACTGAAGTAGAGATGGTGCAGAGAAGGGCAAACTAGATAATTAGGGGAATGGAACAGGTTTCACTGTAAAATGTATATTGAATTGTAAACAATGATGTACAAGATGCCTCAGCAAAGCAAGAAACAGTGCTGAGGAGGAAGTGAGGTGATTCCGCCTTCCATCTTGTCGGCCGAGAGGGGAACACCAAAATGCCTAGCCATCAATTGAAAAGTGGAAAGCAGGAACTGAAATTGAGGTGAACCACTGGGGCCGACAAACAGAAAGTCATCCAAGTAATGAGTGAGGGTGGAACAACCAGACTCATAGCCTACTACCCACTCTAAAAAGGCGCCAAAGAATTCAAAATAAAAAGAAGAAATGGAGCACTCCATCGATAAGCACATATTGTGACCATCGAGTTGGCAACCAAGTAGGTGATAACAATCATCATGTACAGGCACCAAACGAAAAGCCAATTTGATATCAGACTTTGCCAGGAGGACACCCTGGCCCGCATAATGGACCAGAGTGACTACCCTGTCAAAGGATACATAGGACACAGCAGCCAAATCTTTACTGATACCGTCATTCACTGAAGAACATTTAGGTATGAAAGTTGGTGAATCAGACAAAATTTTCCAACCTCCTTCCGGGGAATCACTTCCAAGGGGGAGACTCGCAGATTGTAAAAAATCAGGTCAATAAAGGCCCTGCTATAGGGCCAAATTTCATATTCCTGAACACCGTCACTCTAGCAACTTTGGGATGCTAGCGAACAGAGAGTGTTTTACTACATGATGTTCAAGTAGGAGAAGGCACAAAAGGAATTAAAAAAAACCAAGAAAGTAAACACTGTTCTAAGTAGAGTGGCCATCTTTTTCTTGGGGTACAGGTCCAGTCAGTTCCAGACAGAGTGGGTCCCACAACAGGTCGAGAATTCATGCTTGAACTTACAGGATCTGTAGAAACGGCAGTACCCCTCATTAAAGATCCAGCATGTCTTGGTTCTACTAGATTGTCACAAAGTAGAGAGGGCTGAAGTAGTGGTGAAGTGGGGAGAAATAAAGGGCCACTGTGACATCATCAAATGATCTTGACCTACTCACACAGGTGAGAGCCCAAAAATTATATACCACAAAAATATGCATCACGAAAAGCAGAAACTAAAGGGGCAGCGGACGCCACCGTAACAGCTATAGCCAGGGCAGATGACTTAGATGCCAAATCCAACTTTTACAATAAAGCCTTAATTGCAAACAACACTACCCCCTCAGATGGGGAAGTTTGGGCACCTCAAAACCGAAGTAGATTAAACTCACCAGTACTTGAAAGTGGTGGAGGAATGACCAGATGAGGCCTGGGATCAGGATCGGGTGTTGCAGGTGGGGCCACAAGTGAAGTCTGGCAACCAGGGATCTTTGAGATGATCGAGAACCTCTTTTGTGATGGTAACGGCGACATCTCCTAAGGGAACATCAAAGACTGGAGGACCCAGTGCAGGAACCAGTTGAGGAAGAGCAGCTGGATGATGGAGTAGAGGCATGGCAAGCAGGGATGTGATATCAGCCATGGAGTCTGTGGTGCCAGGAGTTCAAATGGCCCTCCTGCCACCCACAACTCCCAAAGATAGCTGTTCCACTGCATCATAGAACTGCAGCTCACCCTCACCAGACAGCTCAACAAGAGGTGCAGCAATGGGGGGGAAGGATCAGTAGAGGGTGCAACACAGCCGTGACAAATGCCAGAGGAAGGGGGAATGAGTACTGGTGCAGTTGTAATGGCCACGTCAATTCAGTCCATACCAAGCATGCGCAGAGCGGCCAGGTGAGCTGTGCAAGTGCTGCTAGAGATGTGCCTACCT
Organism: Leptodactylus fallax; assembly: GCA_947044405.1. Classification (NCBI taxonomy): domain Eukaryota; kingdom Metazoa; phylum Chordata; class Amphibia; order Anura; family Leptodactylidae; genus Leptodactylus; species Leptodactylus fallax. The sequence continues at coordinate 7,840,233 of CAMRHE010000058.1, read as the reverse complement.
CTAGTAAGCCACGATGAAGAGCGGACAGCAGAGTGAAGGAGAGAGATGGCTGGGCGGCTAATGACTGTGTCCATACCATTTCATTGAAGCAGAAGGGGAACCTGATCTGGGGGAGCAATCAATGGTGCTTGAGATGCATCAGCTAGCAGAGAGGTCAGCCAGCCCGTGCCCTGCCAGGACTTGGGTCGGACAGAAGCTACCACATGAGCTTCCTCCGCCATAGCCTGCAGGTGAGCTTTCCGGAGACAAAGGAACAAGGAAGGGGGTGGAGACCACAGTGCATACACACATGGACAAAATTGTTGGTACCCCTTGTTTCATGAAAGAAAAACCCACAATGATCACAGAAATAACTTGAATCTGACAAAAGTAATAATATATAAAAATTCTATGAAAATGAACAAATGAAATTCAACCAAGTTTCCACAGAATTTTTTTAGAAAGAAAACTCATGAAACAGGCCTGGACAGAAATAATGGTACCCTTAACTTAATATTTTGTTGCACAACCTTTTGAGGCAATCACTGCAATCAAACGATTCCTGAAACTGTCAATGAGACTTCTGCACCTTTCAACAGGTATTTTGGCCCACTCCTCATGAGCAAACTGCTCCAGTTGTCTCAGGTTTGAAGGGTGCCTTTTCCAGACGGCATGTTTCAGCTCCTTCCAAAGATGCTCAATAGGATTTAAGTCAGGGCTCAAAGAAGGCCACTTCAGAATAGTCCAATGTTTTTCTCTTAGCCATTCTTGGGTGTTTTTAGCTGTGTGTTTTGGGTCATTATCCTTTTGCAAGACCCATGACCTGCGACTGAGACCAAGCTTTCTGACACTGGGCAGCACATTTCTCTCTAGAATCCCTTGATAGTCTTGAGATTTCATTGTACCCTGATGTGACTTGCCAAAAATTTCTATTTTTGTCTCATCTGTCCATAGGACATTCTCCCAGAAGTTTTGTGGCTTGTCAACATGTAGTGTATATATTATTACTTTTGTCAGATTCAAGTTATTTCTGTGACCATTGTGGGTTTTTCTTTCATTAAACAAGGAGTACCAACAATTTTGTCCACATGTGTATATATAGGATAAGTAAAGGCAGCCAAAAGCCCAGGAAGAATAGCATGGAGGAGTAGATATTAACCCCGAAATAGCCTGCTATCCTGGATGTAAACTGCTTCTTAAAGGGAAAGGTCCGCAGTCCTGGGACGTTTGTTTATCTAACTGCAGTCCCTAAAAACAGGCCTGCAACCCCAGAAACACAAGAGAAGAAAATTCTACCCCGCCATTCTTCTCAGATCAACAGACTTCCCCCATCACATCTACAGCTTTTCTACTAGTGCATCCCCTGAGATTTGCCTCTAAAGGAGCCTCAGCCTGATCTTTCTACTCCCAGATGATCATCTCCTTAAGTACCTGGTGAAATGCCATTGTAAAGGAATTGCTAGTTGAGCAATTCACCAGTGCTACTGCAGAAACAAGGGAAGAAGGGAATGACAGACAGTGAGCCCTAAACTCAAGCCAGCCCCTGTCCATACCTAATTGCCTGACTGTCCTAGGCGACAGTCGACAACTTGGTGGCGAGCCCTTCTCTGAATAAGTGTAACACAGAACAAGACAAGACTAACAACACAAAAGAGGAGTCAGCAAGCCAAGGGTCAAAACCAGAGAGAAAAAGCAGTAAAAAATTGTAATCCAAAAGAGTAGTCACAAGGAAGCCAAAGGTCAGAGGTGAGTAATACAATAGCAAAGGAACAGCTTATCAATAGCCAGCGACCATGTGTGAGCTGATGACCTGTTTATAGGAAGTCCAGGACCTGCCCCAGACTCGATTGGTAGACAGGCTGTCAATCACACAGGCAAGGCTAAGATTAACTATTTGAAGAGTAGAAAGAAACAAGGTGCAGGAGATGGGTGTGGCAGAAATTCAATTACAGAGAAGTAGTACTAGGACAGTGTTCAGACTGAGCAACAAGAACCTTAAGCAAGGAATCAAACGGAACATGCCTCCTACACCGCAGCATGCAAGCGGAGGGTGGCACAGAGACCTGAATAGGCAGAGACGTTACAGCCATATTGAGCTGGGTCTCTTGTCACTCTCGAAACATCCTCACCAGGGAGAGGTTGCCCATCTCCATGATGAATTGGTCTTGGTGCATGGGTTTGGCTTTGCTGAGCAGGGTAGTACTTGCTCCAGCCTTTCCCTGCAATATGGGGAGGAGCTCCTGTATTCCATTATCATACTGTGCCAGAGTTTTCTCCAGCTATTGCACTCTGGTGAAAATCTTGTGCAAAGTGTCCTGGGTAGATATGTCTCCATTACAGATGGGTGAACCCCTCAAGATTCGTTTTGAGTCGAACAAGTTCGGTATTAACCACACCTTAAATTGGCTTAAAACATAGTGTATAACACTGTCAGGGTTCCTATGGGAACCTATCTATCCAATTTCTATCTCTCTAAGGCAAACACAGTCGCAGTTATGTCAAAGGGAGAGTGACATTAACCATAGACTAAGCTGCCACTTGCCATTTTAACATTTAAAACGCTCCAAAAATGACCCTTTTTTGGGAGAAAAGGTGCTTGCCCGTGGTTTTATAGACACATGGTGGTTATATTACAAAAAGAAATGGTTTTGTAGAAAAAATAGCTCGTTTTGTTGGCTTGTAAGTGCTACACGCTTATTGTTATTTAGAAGACAAATTTGTGACTGTGAGCCAAGTTAAAAAGTGAAAAAGAATTGGCTTTAAAAAAAAAAAAAAAAAAAAAAAAAAAAAGAGCCACCAATGGGAGATGGGAGCAAAAAATAGTTTTTTTTTTCTATACCAACACTGTGGCACCAACATAGTGGAATGTGATAGTGGAGCAGGCCGTAGGACATGTCTGCCTGAGTGGTGGTAGTGGTGGTAACTGTGGCATCATATGTGGCAGTGCGGCAGGGCATAATATAATGGACCAGGCCACAGGACAGTGGTGGCAGTGGTGGTAGCTGTTTAACAGTCGCAGCCAGCATCATCAGCAGTACAGTAAATGGAAGATGATGATAATGGGAGATGTGCCTGGCATCTGATAAAGCTAGAATATCTTTTGAAATGGAAAGGATTTTTTTTTACCCTGAGAACACCACTTGGGAGGCAGAAAAGATCCTGGATGATCCTGCTGGTTATCCCTTTATGGGAGCAAATGCCACATCAACATTGTGTTGGTAGTGTGACAATTGACAAAATTTCCAGAAAATCTGTGCCTGACCTGGCTGCCAATTGAAAAAGCTGTACTATCTTCCAAAAGTGATAACTGTGTCTGTGCAATGGGTGTCCAGGCAGCACCAACTAATGTAGTGAGTGAGTGAGAATTGACAGGATTTCAAGAAAAATATACACTATAAGTGTACCTACTGCCTAGCCTGCCAGCTGAAAAAGCTGGACTTATGGAATTCCAAAAGTGATCATTGTGTCTGTGGTTTGCTGCATGCAGTAATCATATACTGCTCCTCAAACTCACGCTCCAGCATGTGTAAAAGTGCCACTCAATGTGCACCTTCACCTTACAACCATGAAACGAGGAAGGCAGAGTGGAACCAATGGCTTGCCCTGGTGATGTTGGGGGCGGGAAATAGTCTTGGAGGAGGAGGATGGGTTTCTCCTGCTGTTGAAACTGTACCCACCCTGCACACATGAGGTGATGTCAGCACTATAAAGCACCAAGCCTTGATACGTTTCTACACTGTGGCCTCTGATGCACAAGACATTGACCCAGTGGGCCATGATAGCTAATGTATTGTCCCCTGCCTATAATTGATGCTCCACATATTGAGGGTGGTCTGCACCTTTCCCCACATGGCCATTTACAAGGACAGACCCACATGGCCATCAAGCAGGGACAGCTTTCCTTAAGTAATAATGGCAGACAGGTATTCCTCATGGAGACTGTGTGCTGCCATCAGTTAGCAAAAAGCAGAGGATTCCACTAAGTGGCACGGCAGTGACTGCACCACAAGGTGGGAGTTAAATTTGCAGACCAGACTGCGTTAAAATTGCGAGGAGGAGGAGGAGGAGAAGCAGATGGATATGATAACAAGGAATGAATGTGGCCCGTTGACAAAAACGATCATGGGGAGAAGGAATGGAATGGTCTTGCTCACTTGGTGCCACTGCTAATTCAACTATGCCAAATATACTGGTGACTCCATTTCATGTGAGTACGGAGAGACCTAGCTCCTAAAAATGTGTCTGCATGCTCTTGGCTAATTATCTGTTTGCATTTGGTAATGTACAAAAAAGTTCCCATACAGGACATGACCGCATGTAGCTGCTGCTGCCAAACCCAGAAACCACCACCTGAGCTTGTCTTAGATCTACCCCAGTCAGGTCTTTTGGATGTTGGAGCTGCATGTAGGGTGGAACTATTGCAGCTGCCACCACCCTCTTCTCGTACACTTAACCAGTTGCCAGGTCTTATCTGTGATAGAATCATCAGATTCTGTATTACCTTCCTCACTTGGCAATGCTATTCATTTATTCCCTCACAATTCCTAACAGATTTCCTTCTAGTGCCCCTACCAGAACTACCAGCAGTAGCACACGCCCTGCCACTACTACCTCCACCAACAATCATGTGTTTCACCTCCTCTACATAAAAAAACAACACTGGCAGTTCTCATCCAACTCATCAAAAAGAGGAGGAAGAATCTTAGGCTATGAGGAATTTCTCTCTCAGCAGATGCCACATGACTACTTGACTACTAAAAAAACAGGATCTGTGTGAGTGAATATAAAGGAGAAGACATGGTTGACAGTACAGAAAGACAGCATGGTAAATTACATGTTGAGGAGCAACAAACAGAGCCCTCACTCAATATTTGTGGTTCACTGCTTTCAAAAGAGTCTTTATTCTCAGGCTAGACTGTATATTGGGGACCACACCAAAAAAAAACAAAACTCTAAACTAACAGAGATTAATTTTTTAAATTAGTGGAGGATGCACTACTGTGTATGTATATATGCGTCACAGTGGCCTCACACAATATAATATGCTCCACAGTGGCCCCCACACAGTAAAATGTGCTCCTGAGAAGCCCCAAACAATATAATATGCTACCCAGAGCCCCCCCAGTATAATATGATCCACAAAGTGGCTCCATACAGTATAATATGTTACCCAGAGTCACCCAGTATAATTTGCTCCCCACAATGGCCCCACACAGTATAATAGCTCCCCAGAGGGTCCTCCAGTATAATGCTTCACAGTGGCTCCACACAATATAATATGCTACCCAGAGCATCCCTACCTTTGTATAATGCTCCACAGTGACCCCATACAATATTATATGCTACCCAGATCCTCGAGCTGCTTCAGGCGAACACCCTCCAGTCCAAGCCTGCAAATGACATCAGCACTGTAAGGTACACTTATCCCTTTTGGCTGACAGGCAGTCAGATGTTGCTATAACGTCACAGTAACACACAGACAGTGTCTGATTCATTGCACAATGTGTCTGTTCTGTGTTTCCTGGTCAAACATGTGATGCCAGCCATTTTCTCCTAGCGCGTCCTTTTTTGTTCAAAGCGAATCAACATTTTTTTCTTCAGTTTCATTAAAAACTGAACATTTTTGAATATTCGGGTTCGTTATTAACCAATTTGCCCATCTCTAGTCTCCATATATCTCTGATAGTTCATACTTCTGTGGGCAGTAAGCTACTGCATAGCAGTTTTCCTAGGCTCCCCTTATAACAGATTTAACACCAATCTGGCCAGTAAGTGTGGGACAACATTGCACAGCCGAGTGGCAGATTCCAATCTTCCTTCCAGCCTTCAAAGATGTGATTCAGCTACATCCCAACAGGGATTGTAAAGGTCATCACCACATTATTCCCCAGCACTATGGCTTCAGGCCCAACTTGGACTGTGAACATCGCCATCACATCAGCACTTGGTGTTGCAGCTTCTGATGGAGACACGGCCGGGTCAGTGTCCCACCTTCCACTGGATTATTATCTGTGTCCATCCTGCTGACTACATCATAAATATTTAACATGCTAACTGAGTCATATAGAGTGTTAGATGCAAGTTGCCTGAGCATTGCACGGTCTCACGTTAAGGTGAATTTGTTATGATGTCCACTCCTGGGAAGATTTTCAGCTTTAATGTTTTCAACTTATGAATAATATTTCTCACTGTAAAATGATGAACTTCAAATTGTTTTGGAATGGTCTTATAATCCTTCCCAGAGTGATAGGCATTGTTTCTCTAAGATCACTGTTGATGTCCTTTCTCCACGACATTGTGTTAAAATGCTCCAGCAAATTGACAGAAATTCTGATATTATGGCTTCTCTTTTCACATGTAAAATCATGTTACAAATGTATTCACATTTCCTGTTTATTTATTACTTGGAAAGTACTAGAGAGTCTTGTATAAGGTCATATAAAGACATGAGCAAATTTTTCAAAAATTTGATTCAACCGATTCTCCAAAGTTTCCAAAATGATTCAATTCGAATTAATTTGTGCGAATCGCGTTTAAAAACAGCTATTTCCTGGCTGCAGAGAGCCTGTATAGTGGTGTAGAACTCTGTGCCTTACAGTAACACGCATAGGGTGTCTGCTGTGGTAGTGAAACAATACTGTGAATCAGTATGACACGCACATGACAGGCGTCACTCTTAGAGCCACTACACACTTCACTTACTTGGCCAGTTTTGGGGCCAAAACTGACCAACTAACTCAAGTGTGAACTCAGTCGTCTGCTGATTCCACATAGATGTCTACAGAACCTATTCTATTAAACGCTTATACAAGTAGAGCCCCCCTGACAGAGTGGAGAGAGTGTCAGCAGTAAGTTTGTGTTGACCTCACTGATTATTTTGCCCTTCCTCTGATCCTTCACAGCAATAACCCCCCCAAAAAAACGTATCCTGTCTGTTGAGCATCCGCCTTGACTTGGTCAGGATTTGGTCAGTAATCCATCAGTATTGCTGATGCCAAAAAAAACAGGAGTGGATCCAAAACAGAGATGACACGTGAATGGAATATTTGCATGTCTTCTGTGTTTTGTATCCACTCATGCTTTTGGCTACCAGATCATAAGCCAATTCTGATGGGAACATACAATCCTTACAGCTGCTACACAGACAGTATCCGTTGTGCATCTTATTTTTCCTTCCTTCTGACAGAACAGAAGAAGGGTCAAATAAATGATGATGTCAACCAGGCCAAAAAGGCAAAATAGTGGCCCAGTCATGGAGTGGGGAGGGTGGGAACAGCATGAGAATGACATAGTTTTGAGGTAGCAGCAGCATGAGGAGGCCACAGAGTGTCAAGGTGACATGATGTGGAGGTAGCAGCAGCATGAGAAGGCCACAGAGTGGCAAGGTGACAATGTTGAGGTGGCATCAGCATGACGGGGCCACAGAGTGGCAAAGTGACATAATGTGGAGGTGGCAGCAGCATGAGGAGGCCACAGAGTGGCAAGGTGACAGAGTGGGGAGGTGGGTGGTACAAACAGTACCTGACCATGGTGGCTGTAAGAAGGAGCACTTGACATCAGATGTGTGGCATCAGGCGGGTGGCAGCATCAGAATAGTAGCTGAGGCAGGTAGCCAGAAGAAACCGGTCTCTTTTGTCAAGGTTTGGGTTTGGAGGCAGCATGGATGATTTAATCTGATGCATCAGGTATTGGTGGTTAGAAATCCTGGCTGATCAACACCTGATTCATCTCGACAAAGGTCAGTCTCTCCACATTTTGGGTGGACAGGCGAGTTCTCCTTGGGGTAGCTATGGCCCCCGCCGCATTAAACACCCGCTCTGATGCCACACTACTGGCCAGGCAGGAAAGCTTTTCCAGGGCAAACTCGGCCAGTTGCGGCCACAAATCCAGTTTGGCTGCCCAGTAGTCCAGCGGATCTTCGATGGTGGGTGGCAGGGTGCACTCCAAGTATGCCAAAACCTGCTGGTTCAGGTTATGCTCTATGTCTAGCTGCTGGTGAGTAGTTTCTTCACTATGCAGGTCAAATAAGCTGCTCATCAGCGACTCTAGGCTCAGGCTGCTGCTGATGGAGCTGATACTGCTCCTGCCCCCTCCCCCCACAGCAGCCATGACAGTGCAAGGTGAGCGCCCAGGGCCCCGGTCAGACCTGCGAGAGGATGGACAATGGCGCAGATAGGCAGCGGCCAACTGACTACATAGGATGTCTCTATAGTAGTTCAGTTTGTCCTCCCTCTCAGCGGGTGTAAAAAAAGGCCCCCACTTTTGACCTGTAGCTGAGGGTCTAATATGGTGGGGAACCAGAAGTCATCCATCTCCCGAATAGTGACAATTCGGCTGTCACTATGCAAGCAAGTGAGCATGCATCGGGCCATTTGCGCAAGTGACTCAGAGGGACTCCCTGCATCCATCTCCACTGCATTCTGCCACGGTGTGTCTGGGTCATCTGCCTCATCTTCCTCATCTCCCTCTTGCTCTTCCGGCTACTCCTCCTCTCCTGTAACCTGTGAAGAAAAACCACCCATTTCTCTACACATTGCTTGTGCTCCAATGTCCTCCTCCTCCTCCAGGTCAGCCCCAACAGTGCGCATGTGGCCGTGAGATGTAGGAGCAATGTCTCCATTCCCCAGACCAGCCAGATTTACCAGCATCTTCTCCAGGATATGAATCAGTGGAATGACATTGTTCATCCCGTAGTCTTGTGACTGACAAATAAAGTGGCCTCCTCAAAGGGCACAAACAAATGGCAGGTGTCACACATGAGCTGCCACTGGCTAACATCGAAGTTACACAGGGGAGTACCGTTTATGGCCTTTCTCTGTTCGTATAGTCGGTCCAACATATGGAAGGTGGAATTCCAATGGGTGGAAACGTCGCATATCAGTCTATGTTGGGGGATGCCGTTCTACCACTGCAGCTCAAGGAGGGTGTGCTTGGCGGTGTACTAATGGCTGAAGTGCATGCAAAGTTTTCTGGCCGTTTTTAGGATGTCTTGCAGATGGGTGGAAAACGTAAGGAAACGCTTGACAATCAGATTGAACACATGCACCATGCAGGGCGCATGGCTCAGCCCTCCTTGACGCAGCGCCGACACCGTGTTCTTCCCGTTGTCGGTCACCATGGTTCCGATTTTGAATTGTCATGGAGAAAGCCAGGATTCGATTTCTCGATGAAGGACACGGAGCAGTTCCTCCCCTGTGTGACTCCGTTCATCCAGGCAAACGAGGTGTAGAACAGTGTGACACCGCTGTGCCCTGCACATGTGGTATGCTGGAGGAGCACTGTGAATTGTCCCTGCAGTGGAGGCTGAGGACACAGTGGAGGATGAGGCAGACATTGTTGCAGGACCAACGGTGTGAGAACGTGGAGGCGGAAGCGGCATCACCTGGCCAAGATGCTGGTGTGTCTGGGCAGGAACCACATTCACTCAGTGGGCCATAAAGGACATATATTGTCCTTGACCGTAGTTACAACTCCACATGTCGGCGCTGCCTTGTACTTTGGCAGACACCAACAGGCTCAAGGACTGGCCCACCTTCTGTTCTACATATTTGTGCAGGGCTGGTACTGCCTTTTTGGCAAAGAAATGACGACTTGGGACTCTACACCTCGGCTTGGCACAAGCCATCAGTTCTCTGAAAGGTGCAGAGTCCAGCAGTTGGAAAGGGAGGGACTGCAGCAGCAGCAACTTGGACAGGAGCACGTTCAGCTTCTGCACTGTTGGATGAGTGCACGCATACTGTTGTCTCTTCGAAATTGCTTTGGTGATCGATTGCTGACACAATGACTGACTAGGAGGAGGAGGAGTAGGAACATCAGGACCAGCAGATGATGGGAAGGACACACAGCTTCCTTTGGTTTTGACTGCTTGAAATGGGGTGCTTGCCACTGGGTGATGCAGCGGTTGCTGCGGCAGGCTGGACCACCACATTGGAGCTACGGTTCTCCCAGACCACTTTATGGTGATGCTGCATATGTTGACGCAGGGCTGTGGTGCCAACATTGGCACCCTGGCCACGCTTCACCTTCTGCCCACAGATTCGACATATGGCCATGTTCAACTCCCACGGGGGCCACACTGCCGAGTAGGTGATTTTACCCCCAACACTCTGCACTGACTGACTGATACCGCCACTACCTCTGTGAACCCCTGCACCACTGCTTTCCAGGCAGGTAGGCTCCTGCAAAGCGGGTGGTCTAACCCAGGCACATTTGGCTCCCGAACTCCCACTGTTGCCACCCTGCTGACTCCCGGCCATGCTACCGACTTGCTGGCTTCACTGCTGCCTCATGTGCAAGCTGCCACCCTCTTCTCCCGATGATGATGAAGCCCTTTTGTCACCCGATCCCCAATTGCGATCGGCTTCATCATCGAGTACTGTCTGCATGTCACGGATGTCTTCCTCAACGGTCTCTGAGCCAGGAGCCTGATCGCTCGCAACACCAGCTCCCACGCCACTCTCCTCATCACTACTTGCCTGCCTACCGGCGGATGTCTCCTCCAGATCTTCCCTGGGCAGTAGCTGCTCTAGAAGCTCATCCTCGCTGTATAGTGGATCTGAGCCCACATCATAGAGTACTTCTCTGGATGAGGGAACAGAAAAGGACAGAGGCAGGTTGAGGACAGGTGAGGGCTCAGGGTCTGCTCCCAGGCCATGCCAACTGCGGGTAGTCTCTGACGAACCCACTGAATCTTGGCTGGGGGTGTCTGATGTGACTTGGGATGAAGTAAGTGGATGACTGAGTGAACCATTCTAGAACCGCTGGGTTGCTGGTCATGACAAGACCGCTACTTGACATTGGAAGCTCAAGCCTCTGGAAGTGACCCCTGCAGCCACGCCCCCTTACTCTGCTGCGACCTGTGGCTGCGCCAGAAACATTTAGGTCTCTGCCCCTCCCCTGTGCAGGGCCTGTTGCTTCTCTGTCTGACATACTGTTAGATCAAATAAGTAAACGAAAAGGAAAATAATATAGGGCAAAAAGGCCTGTAATTTTCTACCTTCAACAAACAACGGCGAATAAGCCCCTCATTTTTTCCCCACTAATAAACCCCCAGAAAAGGCGTTATAACAGATAACTGCGGAGATTAATGGATAACAATCCCTTTTTTTTTTTTTGCCACTACTGCACGGCAAAAAGGCCTGTAATTTTCTACCTTCAACACACAATGGCAAATAAGCCCCTTATTTTTTCCCCACTAATAAACCCCCACAAAAGGCATTATAACAGATAACTGTGGAGATTTATAACAGATAACTGCAGAGTCAGTGCAGCAAGGTGTAGTAGGATTGTTCCTATTACCCAGGCTACAAACACCCCAAATGAACCCTGTTCTGCTTCAATACTCTGTATAAAATTCCTCCCTATCCTTTCCCTTCTAATGCTCTTTCCCTGAACTTCGATTGAGCAAAATATCAGTTTTCAAGTTTTTTCTACCACTTTCCCTAGCGCCTGCTGACGTCTCTCCCTGCACTAAGTACACTGTAAAATGACTGAATCTAGAATGGCGGAGAGTATTTATAGGGCTGTGACATCACAGGGCTGGCTGACTGCTGATTGGCTGCACTCATGGCATTGTGGGTTATCTTGCGTTCCCAGAGTTCCTTGTCCCATGTCCTAACATATGTAGCAGTCATTTTAGGAAAAAATGCGATTCGATACCACGAAGCGTGAAGAAATCCGGATTCGATGTGAATCGAATTCCACTTCGTCAGCTTCGATTCGCTCATCTCTAGCCATATATTTTGAAAATTATTTCTATTATACAAGCTGCATAATTCTCTAGCAATGTTGAGTTTCATATATTGAGTTATTACTCCAGGCAACTCAGACACAATCATAAAGGTAGATCTCAAACCAGAGTCAGCCACTTGTAAACATCACAGTGCTCGGCAACTGCAATATCTTTTATACAGAAACCTGAAGTGACAAACTGGAAATGTTAGAATAAGCACATGGGACAATAACCTCAAGCAATGTCACTAATCTAACCTTGCTTTTGACACTCTCTTGTCAAAAAACTATTAACATATTACAGTCATAAATAGTGAAAAATCCTATTTTATTATGAAAAACTATTCAATCTATTCAAACTAAAAAAAAAGATTTATTGTAATGTTTTTAGTTTCAAAGTTATTTATTGGGTGAAAGTAACACAAAAAAGAAACATAAACGAGACACATCCGATCTACCAGTAATGGGATACAGTTCAAATGAAAATACAAATGTCAGTGAGAGCATGATGCATAACATCATGAACGAAGCAAAAGCTAAACAAAAGTAAACTTGACTAGATAGGGAACATTAGTGGGGAGATATACCACCTTCTGCTGCTATAGAGACCTTGAGGGACAGAATGTTCAGTTATATATGAATATTACAGTTGTAAACAATAAGACAGGCCTGGGGTGTGGGAACGATTAACCCATGGGGACCAGATTTTATCAAACAGTTTTTTTGTCTCAGACATGGTGGCAGTAATCTTTTCATACAACTTGATCTTGTTCACCCTACTTACAACCTCCCATAGTCACAAATCTGTCGTCCACCATCTGGCTGCAACATGTATACATGCAGACATAAGAATAAATTGTAGTAGTTTGTATACTACAAGCCGCAGCCCTAGCGTTCTGCAGCCAAGGAGGAAGACTGGTGCTGATTGTGGAATAGGAGAAGCAAGAACACACTCTAACAATTGGTGGAGTGACGTCCAGAATCGTTTAATCAGCGGGCAAGTCCACCAAGTGTGAAGAGCATCCCCAATAGCAGAACATCCCCTATAACACAAGGGAGAGACCAAAGGAAATATAGAGTACAAATTAGTTGTAACCATGTATACTCTATGCAACACCTTCAGGGACGTTTCCATTAACATGACCTGCCTATACTGATCAGTGTGCAGTTGCCCTGCCATTGCTCTAACGTGAGGTATATATATCGTGGGGGATGGGCTATTTAACAGACCATATATATAGGATATGGAACCCCAGTCCCAGGGCCATTAGAGACAAAGTTTCTCAAAACTGGTAGACTAACCAGAGGTCATTGGGTCTAAAGAACTCAGTAATGGGTGGGCAAAATAAAGATTATAAGGCTTATTAAGTAAAAGTCGTTGAGTATTCTATGTTGGGTAGGTTTCCACCAAGCAAAAGCAGTGGAGAAAATCCTTGGGGGGAATATTGGATTGTGTAACAATGGTTATAGAGGGGATATTGGGTGTTGAAGACCATATAAGAAGCTTGTATTTCTTCATAGTTGAATTATGTAGTCACTTTCGCTATTGGGGATACTGGGAGGGGATATGAGCATGGACATCATAGGGGTGCCTGGAGGTAAATCGCGGCTATTACTGCTGTTTCAAGGGAGACCAATTGTGGCTGATCGGTAGTATGGTGGATCGAGCAAGTCTGAAACAGCTGAGCAGTAGCATAATATTTATATAGTTAGGGACTGAGAGTTCTCTAGGTGCTTGTGGTAGTCTATAATAGTTCTAGAGATGCATAGTCTCTTATATATAACTGTTTGAAATGACCCTCCCCCCCATTCTCTGTACATGTTGTACAGCCCCATACTCAACATACACAGTGACATTTAGTGAGAGGTAGAAACAGCTCTCAACAAAGAAACAAGAGAAAGAGTGAAAATATGCAGGATTTCACAGAAATCTGTTAATAAAGTATATTACAACATTTATTTATGACACAACTACTGCCAGAAAATCAAAAGTTGGCTGAAAGTGTAGTTACACTTTAATAGATTATAAAAATCAAAAGACAAAATCACATAGAAACAATAAACATATGCATACATAAGAATCCAAACTCTAAGGCAGTGTTAATCAACCATTGGTATCTAATCGTCTCTGGTTTCAAGGGCTAAATCCAAGAGAGAGTTGTGTTAAATGGGAGGCTCAATTGTATGATATGGGGAGGAGCAGGTTAATACATTTTCCATTGGGTAGGGTCTCCATGCTTTTTTTCCTACAAAGGAATATCATGGTGCCCAAATGGATTAAAATTTTTGGTAAGAGCACAACTCCAAATGTGATAGCTCTTCCATTCTCACAATGTGGGAAATCTTCCTAAGTAGATAGGAAATCTGGGGGGAGAGTCAGAGGCCCAATAAACGGGGATGAGAGCTTTATCCACTGATAACAATTGAAGCCACAGTTGTTTAGGAAACCCTGTGGAGTGTATATGCCAGAGATTTAGAAATATGATATATGGAGAGAGGGACTATATGGCTACATTTAAGGTCAAAGATATGTTGAACTTGAGACCAATAGGTCTTGATTTTCTCGCATTTCCACCAGATATGCAGGTACGTGACAGTATGTTTTTGACATCGCCAACACAGAGGGGATGCATCATGAGAGTATTTGTGTATCAGGGATGGTGTCCAGTACCACCTTGTGGTGAGTTTCTATTTGGAACCTGGGGACAAAGAGATCTGTAGGTCAGGCTCCCATGTCTTGAGGAAGGTGGGGGGGTGACTTACCTTGCTCTTGCCACAGGTTGGCATATAGCAAAAATAGAATATTCTTAGGCGGGTGTCCTTGAAGAAAGAGCTTTTCCAACAAGGTTATTGATTGCTTCAGCGCTCCCAGGTAAATATGTTTGATGGACTGATAGGTTAAGAAGTGCATTGACACAAAGTCAGGCATTGATGTAAGTTCCATTTAAGTGGGGAAGGCTTAATCTATAAGAATAGCATCGTAGGGCAATTTTTTGGCAGCTTTTAGAAGGGCCAGACGAGAATCTGCTGACGCCATTCTCAAGATTATTAAATCCTGTATAGATATAATTGGTGATGGACCTGGGGAGAGTATATTGCCAGCCTATTGCCATGAGCTGTATACTGCTACGGTTAGGGGATTGTTGGCCAAGACTGGTTTGGCAGTTTTCTGAGGGGGCCATATTAATATAGTCAAGGGGAGGCCTACAGTGGACCCTGGCTGGCACGTACAACTTAGGTGATAAGCAGGTGAACCTATCTAGGGCTCTGGAGAGTTGATAAGCGCGGTAATAGGTTATAAAGTTGGAGAGTCCTTTGCCTAGTCCTACTTCCTGGGAAGAGTCAGTTTGGTAAGCCAATCTGGGGCAGGAGCCTTGCCAGACATCTTTAGAGAAAAGTTTCCTTAGGGAGTTATAAAAGAATGTGGGAAGTGGTATAGGGAGAGTTTGGAAAAGATGTAGGACTTTTGTAAGGATTAGTATTTTCAAAAGGTTCCTATCCATGAAATGTACTGAATCTGCCATGAGGTTATTAGAGTCTCAATTTCCTCTAGGAGAGGGGCATAATTACACTCATACCTACAGTTTGGGGATAGAATTAGGGTTAGACCTACAGTACAGACCAAAAGTTTGGACACACCTTCTCATTCCAAGAGTTTTCTGTATTTTCATAACTATAAAAATTGTAGATTCACACTGAAGGCATCAAAACTATGAATTAACACATGTGGAATTATATACCTAAAAAAAAAGTGTGAAACAACTGAAAATATGTCTTATATTCTAGGTTCTTCAAAGTAGCCACCTTTTGCTTTGATTACTGCTTTGCACACTCTTGGCATTCTCTTGATGAGCTTCAAGAGGTAGTCATCTGAAATGGTTTTCACTTCACAGGTGTGCCCTGTCAGGTTTAATAAGTGGGATTTCTTGCCTTATAAATGGGGTTGGGACCATCAGTTGTGTTGTTCAGAAGTCAGGTGGATACACAGCTGATAGTCCTACTGAATGGAGTGTTAGGATTTGGATTATGGCAAGAAAAAGCAGCTAAGTAAAGAAAAACGAGTGGCCATCATTACTTTAAGAAATGAAGGTCAGTCAGTCCGAAAAATTGGGAAAACTTTGAAAGTGTCCCCAAGTGCAGTGGCCAAAACCATCAAGCGCTACAAAGAAACTGGCTCACATGAGGACCGCCCCAGGAAAGGAAGACCAAGAGTCACCTCTGCTGCGGAGGATAAGTTCATCTGAGTCACCAGCCTCAGAAATCGCAGGTTAACAGCAGCTCAGATTAGAGACCAGGTCAATGCCACACAGAGTTCTAGCAGCAGACACATCTCTACAACTGTTAAGAGGAGACTGTGTGCAGCAGGCCTTCATGGTAAAATAGCTGCTAGGAAAACACTGCTAAGGACAGGCAGCAAGCAGAAGAGACTTGTTTGGGCTAAAGAACACAAGGAATGGACATTAGACTTGTGGAAATCTGTGCTTTGGTCTGATGAGTCCAAATTTGAGATCTTTGGTTCCAACCACCATGTCTTTGTGCGACACAGAAAAGGTGAACGAATGGACTCTACATGCCTGGTTCCCACCGTGAAGCATGGAGGAGGAGGTGTGATGGTGTGGGGGTGCTTTGCTGGTGACACTGTTGGGGATTTATTCACAATTGAAGGAATACTGAACCAGCATGGTTACCACAGCATCTTGCCGCGGCATGCTATTCCATCCGGTTTGCGTTTAGCTGGACCATCATTTATTTTTCAACAGGACAATGACCCCAAACACACCTCCAGACTGTGTAAGGGCTATTTGACCAAGAAGGAGAGTGATGGGGTGCTACACCAGATGACCTGGCCTCCACAGTCACCAGACCTGAACCCAATCGAGATGGTTTGGGGTGAACTGGACCGCAGAGTGAAGGCAAAAGGGCCAACAAGTGCTAAACATCTCTGGGAACTCCTTCAAGACTGTTGGAAGACCATTTCAGGTGACTACCTCTTGAAGCTCATCAAGAGAATGCCAAGAGTGTGCAAAACAGTAATCAAAGCAAAAGGTGGCTACTTTGAAGAACCTAGAATATAAGACATATTTTCAGTTGTTTCACACTTTTTTGTTAAGTATATAATTCCACATGTGTTAATTCATAGTTTTGATGCCTTCACTGTGAATCTACAATTTTTATAGTCATGAAAATACAGAAAACTCTTGGAATGAGTAGGTGTGTCCAAACTTTTGGTCTGTACTGTAGATATTTAATAAAGTCGGAGGGGAAGTGGGATACCCTATGCAGGATGGCCTTCAGTTTTAGTGGGCAGGAAATACACAAAGCTACACATTGATTTTAAAGTTAGAGAGGGATCCAAAGTTGTTTAATAATGTAACTGTGCATGGGAGAGATCCTAGTGGGTTGATGATAATAATGAAGAGATCATACGCAAATGTAGTGGCTTTATGGTAGGTGTCACTAATTTTTACTCCATCCAGCAATCATGTCAAATCTCAAGTTTTGAAACAGGGTTTCGATTGTCAAAACGAATAGTAGGGGAAATAGGGGGCATCTTGCCTGGCACCGCTCTTAATATTGAACGCCTCCAAACGGCAGCCATTAACTCTAACTTTTGCATTAGACTGAAAATACAGAGACATAATTTTGTGTATAAATGCTGAAGGGAATCCATATTGTTCTAGAGTCAATGACATGAATGTCCAGTCTCTCTTAAGGACTCTAAAATGCTTTGAAAACCATGTGTATAAAAATCTGTTAATTTTCAGTTCTTGTATCACACCATGTCTGATGAAGGGAGCGAGCACTCCTGAAAGCTTACTTATAAATATACTCAGTTAGCCTCTAAAAGGTATCGCCTGATTTCTTCACTCTTCCAGTCTCTCTGCATCATTCAAAAGTAGTACCAAAGGTGTATTCTTCAAGCAGGCAGACTGCATCAGATGTAGGATGCATAAGGTGTGTTTTTCTTCTCAACCCGGTGCAAATCCTGTTTGCTTAGGGTTAATTAGTTATGGAAGGAGAGATTGTAGTCTATTTGCTAGCAATCAGTGGAGCACCTCTAATGAGGCGAAGTGAGGCGGTTGTCAGTGCTTGGAGGGGCGGCATTTTTACAATTTTTTTTTTTACTACTTTTTTTTTTAACCTAAACCAGTCCAAAACAGGCCGCTCTGAAAACAAAGCTGAACGGTACCTGTCCTGGGCTGGCTTATGAGACGTCTGTATCTCAGCAGACGTTCTATACACGGGTGAAGAAGAAAAGGCACCGGCCAGAGTTGTAGCTAGCGGGGGGGGGGGGGGGGGGGGCAGAGGGGGGCGGCTGCCCTGGGCCCACTGAATTTTGGGGGGCCCACCCCGGGGCCGCCATTAATATATCCTTTATTTCTAACTAGATCGGTGTCTGCAATACAGGCTTGCGGTTTACAAGACGCCAAGACCACAGACGATGTCTGCTTCTCAGCACGGGCGGCGCGATGACGTCACAACAACGCGCCATCTGCGCACAGACACAAACGTCCTGTGCGTGGACAGGGAGGAAGCGCCGGCGGCTCCATTCATCATCATCACAGGTGAGTATGACTTTTGTTTTTGTTTTTTTAGCTTAGTTGTGGGTATGTAAGCCGTGTACCGGGGTGGGCTCCCCAGGATACAGCGAAGTCACGAACAAAGGAAGCGACTCCAAATCAATTTAGTAAAAATACAAGATTTTACTTTGTGCAGTAACACCTATTTACCAGAAAAACACTCTCAACTATTTACATACACTCAGCCAGGAAGCTGAGACCCTGGTGTTGTACAGCGCGGTGCCCTCTTATGTGAAGCTCCAAAACACTCCAAGCTTTTACCTATCTGCAGGCTGCAACTAACCAGCCACTTGTTACCTTTTTATCACCCTAGTCACAGGAACAATTCATTGAGTGCGATAGGGGCACCGGTGGTATAACACAAGAGCTTACAAACTTATCAAAATACCCCTATTCCCCACAAACAAAGTATAGCCGAATAAATATAATAGTAGGTCAGCTTGCAAGCCAAAGAAATATGACAATGTTTAAAATGTCGCTTCTAGACTCCCTAAGAAGCTCCTCTCTGGGAGTTACAACTCGATAGAATTCTCTGAGTCCTTACTACCGAATAGGTAGATAATTCACCAGTAGTGTGGCCTGTGAAGATGAGGATGCCTAACTAGTCTAACTAAAGGCCCTTATTCAGTCCCAAGAAATTTGCGCCAAAAATGTAATGTAGTGCGTGCATGATTACTTCTCTTACTGATTCAGTTTTGTTGGGTACCTTGTAGTTTCTCTCTGGAACCGCTGAAAGCAGGGCTCATCCACACATGCGGTCTCACCGACAGGGCCACTTCTCAGCCGATCCTTGATAGCAATCTTCAACTTAGGAAGCTGTCTGAACAAACCCTGGAACAGTCTCTGTTTCAGCACACTCTTGTTATGTCTCTAATTCTTTAAGTATGTTTTTCCTCTCACCTCAGCCCTTCTTCTTCTAAAAGCTCAGAAGCACACACCTAAAAAATGGCTTCCACACACTCTCTCTTCCTTCTTGTTCCTCCTCTGCAGAACAGGGTCTCCAGGGAATTACAGAATTACAGTCTCTTCTACTTCTGAGGTAACAGTGGCCTCTTGTGGTCAAACAAACAAATGTCAGTTTATAGAAAAATAAACTTGTCTACAGAAACAGGTACATTAATAACATGAGGGCTGTTTCCCCATCTTACAGGTATATTAATAGTATAAGGGGTGGTTAGGAGGGGGAAATATAACTATAAGGGAGGATTCATTAGGGGGCATTATCATTATGACGATGGGGGGTCATTTATATAAGGGTTATTAGGAGGTATTATTAATACAAGGGGGAGGTTATTTATACAGTGGGGAAAAAAAGTATTTAGTCAGCCACCAATTGTGCAAGTTCTCCCACAAAATGAGGCCAGCCTGTAATTGACATCATAGGTAGACCTCAACTATGAGAGACAAAATGAGAAAACAAATCCAGACCTGTACCAGGTTGGGAAGACTGAATCTGCAATAGGCAAGCAGCTTGGTGTGAAGAAATCAACTGTGGGAGAAATAATTAAAAAATGGAAGACATACAAGACCACTGATAATCTCCCTCGATCAGGGGCTCCACGTAAGATCTCACCCCGTAGGGTCAAAAAGATCACAAGAACGGTGAGCAAAAATCCCAGAACCACACGGGGGGACCTAGTGAATGACCTGCAGAAAGCTTGGACTAATGTGACAAAGGCTACTGTCAGTAACGCACTACGCCGCCAGGGACTCAGATCCTGCAGTGCCAGACGTGTCCCCCTGCTTAAGCCAGTACATATAGGGGCCTGTCTGAAGTTTGCTAGAGAGTATTTGGATGTTCCAGAAGAGTATTGGGAGAATGTCATATGGTCAGATGAAACCAAAGTAGAACTGTTTGATAGAAACACAACTCGTCGTGTTTGGAGGAGAGTGAATGCTGAGTTGCATCCAAAGAACACCATACCTACTGTGAAGCATGGGGGTGGCAACATCATGCTTTGGGGCTGTTTCTCTGCAAAGGGACCAGGACGACTGATCCATGTACATGGAAGAATGAATGGGGCCATGTATTGTCAGATTTTGAGTGCAAACCTCCTTCCATCAGCAAGGGCATTGAAAATGAAACGTGGCTGGGTCTTTCAGCATGACAATGATCCCAAGCACACCGCCAGGGAAACAAAGGAGTAGCTTTGTAAGAAGTATTTCAAGGTCCTGGAGTGGTCTAGCCAGTCTCCAGATCTCAACCCCATAGAAAACCTTTGGAGGGAGTTGAAAGTCCGTATTGCCCAGTGACAGCCTCAAAACATCACTGCTCTAGAGGAGATCTGCATGGAGGAATGGGCCAACATACCAGCAACAGTGTGTGCCAACCTTGTGAAGACTTACAGAAAACATTTGACCTCTGTCATTGCCAACAAAGGATATATAACAAAGTATTGAGATGAACTTTTGTTATTGACCAAATACTTATTTTCCACCATAATTTGTAAATAAATTCTTTAAAAATCAGACAATGTGATTTTCTGGATTTGTTTTCTCATTTTGTCTCTCATAGTTGAGGTCTACCTATGATGTCAATTACAGGACGGCCTCATCTTTTTAAGTGGGAGAACTTGCACAATTGGTGGCTGACTAAATACTTTTTTTCCCCACTGTATAAGGGGCCATTAGGGGGCATCATTTATATTAGGAGTCATTATGAACATAAGGGGGTGGTCATTAATATAAGGAGCCATTAGAGGTGCTGTATTTATGTCAGGGTGAATCAGGGGCATAGTATGAGGGTCAATTAATTTAATTAAGGTGGCACTTGGGTTTTAATAAGACTAAGGTCCCACATAGTGGGCTGCAGGAAAAAAAAAGCGCTGCAGGAAAAGCCGCAGTGGTAACATGGTGGTTTTTCTCGCAGCACTTTTCACAGAAGGTCCGCAGAGGTTTCCCCTGTGGACTTTCTGATTTCAATACACCTATATGGAAACCGCCAGTGTTTATGTAGGTATAATTGAAATGCTTCAATTTCCAAAACCGCAACGGTTTTGGAAATCGCAGTGCATCTGCTGCACATATTTTTCCGCAATGTGTGGATGGGATTTGCTAGATGTAAAATGCCGGGTTTTTTTCTGTGGGTTTTCGCCACATGTGGCCCCCACCTTGCAGTAAAATATGTGCAGCGGATACGCTGTGATTTCCAAAACAGACGCAGTTTCGGAAATCGCAGCATGTCAATTATACCTACGGAAATGCTGGCGGTTTTCCTGTAGCTATAATTGAAGCAGAAAGTCTGCAGAGGAAACCTCTGCGAAATTTCTGTGCAAAGTGCTGCAGGAAAAACCGCGATGCGTCGCCGCTGCGGTTTTTCCCGCAGCTCTTTTTTGCTGCAGGACACCACGTGGGCCCTTAGCCTTAAAGAGGACCTTTCACGTTCTCATGTATATGCTGTTTTACATACCGCTAGAAAGCCAACAGCACGCTGAATTCAGCGCACTGCCGGCTTTCCCGGTAAGTGCCCTGGGGCTGCAGATATCGGGGGTCTTAGTTTCTCGGTTTACTCTCAGAAGGGCGTTCCTGACAAGCACCTACAATTATTTATAAGATTTAATGACAAAAGATGTTTGGAGAGTCTACTAAGGGCCACGAAGCTCAGGGAAGATTCCTCAGTGGAGGAATCCTACCGAGGCTTTAAGGCAACATTAAAGTTACCGCCTAATAATATGAGATTTTCAGCAAAGTAGAGAATCTATCCAATGTATTCAAAAGCCATGGGATCTGGCCTACATTGGGAGCATAAATATTGCCAATGGTGACCTAAGTATTAGCAATTTCAACTTTAACTCCTTAACGCTATTTCACGTACATGTATGTCAGGAAATGTGGTTAGTTACCACATCCCCACATACAGGTACGTGACGGTGATCAAGCGGGCTCAGAAGCAGAGCCTGTGCGATCACCACGGGAGCCCAGCTGTATCTGACAGCCAGGCTCCCACTGCAACAACGGGGATGGTGATAACACCGGTCCCTGCCATTTAACCCTTAAGATTCCAAACCTTAAGTGTTTGAATGTGAAAGTGAATGCCACGGCGGCATCGGGAGTGGGTGTTAGCTGTATCTGACAACTAACACCCTGCTCCTTAACTCCCGTTCAAAGCTGAGCTTTGATTGGGGTTTTTAACCCCTTGAATGCTGCGGTCAAACATGACCGAGGCATGAGTACCCATATGTATTTTCTGCAGCCCGGGGTCTGGCCAATGATCCCAGGCTGCCTGGAGCCTCCACTACCTGGTTGATCCTGCTGGGACCTTTGGAAGTCAGTCTATGCGTCTGCTTAGGCTGACTTCCTGTATAGACTGCAATACACGTGTATTGCAGTCTATAGTACTGAACCAGCGATCAGTGTATCGCTGGTTCAGGTCTCCTAGTGGAACATAACTAAAAAGTAAAAAAAAAAGTTGGAAAGAAAAGTGAACTGTATGAAAAAAATAAATATATTAATTAATTAATAAAGCAAGGAAATAATTATTTTTCGCCATCTCGCCTTAAAAAAATGCTATAAAAAATTATCAAAAAGTCATATGTACCATAAAACAGTACCAATAAAAAGGACAGATCGTCCCACAAAAAATAACCCCTCAACCAACTCCGTCAACTGAAAAAAAAAATTGCTACATATCTTAGAAGATGGCAATGCTAAAATAATTGATTTCTTTCCCCAAATAAGTTTTTGTTCTGCAAAACTAGTAACACATAAAAAAACTATATAAATGAGGTATCGCCGTAATCATACCGACCCGCAGAATAAAAGTAATATGTTTCTTATGCTGTACGCTGCACAAAAAAAAAAAATTAAAAGGTAAAAAGCAATACCAGAATTGATGGTTTTTTTTTAATCCACCAAGAAAGAGTTAATAAAATTTATTCTATAAGTCATAGGCACCCAAAAATGTTGTCATTACAAAATAGATCTCACCCCGCAAACAACAAGCCCTCATATGGCCACATCACCAGAAAAATAAAGAAAATATAGCTTGTACAATGTGAAGATAAACACCCAAAAAATCGCCAAATCATTAGAACACAACTAGCTGCGGCAGGAAGGGAATGTATAAGCAGTGCAAGCGTATAGTAGGGTACATTCCAAATTTAGACCTTAAGAGGGAAAAGACACCAGAAGTGACCCCCAGAGTGACCCCCCCCCCAATCATAGGAGCTACTAGGGATAGAGTAGGGAATTTACTGTACCCAATGTACTCCGCACAGCTTACATATTCACTGTTCACCATATGCTGTGCATTCATGTCTGGGATACTAATGCTCACTACACCCCCTGATAAATTCTTTGAGGGGTGCAGTTTTCAAAATGGGGTCACTCCCTAGAGGATTCCACTTTACTGGTACTTTAGAGGCTCTGCAAACATGATATGGCGTTCAGATACCAAACATCTAAATATACAGTTGTGCTAAAAAGTTTACATACCCCGGTAGATTTTTTAGTTTTTTTGGCGAATATGAATGATAACACAAAAGCTACTCATGGTTAGTTTTTGGTTGAAGCCATTTATTGTCAAACTTCTGTGTTTTCTCTTTTTAAATCATAATGGCAACCAAAAACATCAAAATGACCCT
Organism: Leptodactylus fallax; assembly: GCA_947044405.1. Classification (NCBI taxonomy): domain Eukaryota; kingdom Metazoa; phylum Chordata; class Amphibia; order Anura; family Leptodactylidae; genus Leptodactylus; species Leptodactylus fallax. The sequence continues at coordinate 7,816,361 of CAMRHE010000058.1, read as the reverse complement.
GTTCAAAAGTTCACATACCCTGGTGATTTTGGCCTGATAACTTGCCCAGAAGTTGACACAAAGGGTTCTGAATGGCTACTACAGGTAACATCCTCACTTGTGACCTGTTTGCTTGTAATCAGTGTTTGTGCATAAAAGCTGAGTGAGTTTCTGGGATCCAGACAGACTGTTGCATCTTTCCTCCAGCTACTGACGTTTCTGGATTGTGAGTCACGGGGAAAGCAAAAGAATTGTCCACGGATCTACGGGAAGAGGTAGTTGAACTGTATAAAACAGGAAAGGGATACAAAAAGATATCCAAGGAATTGATAATGTCAGCCAACAAACTGTGATTAACAAATGGAAACTCAGGGGCTCTATAAAAACCAAACCACGGTCAGCAAGACCAACCAAAATTTCGGCCACAACTGCCTGGAAAATTGTTCGGGATGCAAAGAAAAGCCCACACATAACATCAGCTGAAATACAGGACTCTCTGAAAACTATCGGTGTGGCTGTTTCAAAATGTACAATAAGGAGGCACTTGAAGAAAAATGGGCTGCAGGGTCAAGTTGCCAGAAGAAAGCCATTACTGCGCAAATGCCATAAAGAATCTCGCCTTCAATACGCCAAACAGCACAGAGACAAGTCTCAAAACTTCTGGAACAAGGTAATTTGTAGTGATGAGACAAAAATCAAACTTTTTGGCCACAACCATAAACGTTACATTTGGTGAGGTGTAAACAAGGCCTATGATGAAAGGAACACCATTCCTACTGTAAAGCATGGAGGTGGATCACTGATGATGTGGGGATGTGTGAGCTTCAAAGGCACAGGAAACTTGGTCAAAGTTGAAGGAAAGATGAATGCAGTACGTTATCAGCAAATACTGGAGGCAAATTTACACTCATCAGCCAGGAAGCTGCGCATGGGACGTACTTGGACGTTCCAACATGACAACGATCCAAAACACAAGGCCAAGTCGACCTGTCATTGGCTACAGCAGAAGAAAGTGAAGGTTCTGGAGTGGCCATCTCAGTATCAATATCATTGAGCCACTCTGGGGAGATCTCAAGCACGCAGTACATGCAGTACAGCCCAGGAATTTACAGGAACTGGACACTTTTTGCCAAGAAGAATGGTGTTATCGGAACCCAAACTGGGTTCAATATTCTGATTGTCAAGCGGTGCCAAATTATAAAATTATATATCGTGAGCTCACAGAAATATTTGACATACAACATAAACCTTTATATTAATCAAAAGTAGACGTGGGTAAAACATAAGTGTGTGCCCAGCAACATACATCATAAAATCCTGATTGGTTTTTGGTTTTCTATCTAGCATTTTATCTCTCTGTCTGGCATGTTGCAAGAGATCATAAGTTCTGATGTTCTGATATTAAAATAGAATAAACAACTTCTCAAAAGCACAAGTAAATGCAGACATTATTGCAACATGGTATCTTTCCATAAGCTTGAAGATGAAATATATTTCACCATCTCAGGGATGTTAAAGAGACAGTATATTTCTACAACAATGAGCAGTTTTACCATCTGAGAAAATAAAGAGCCTCATCCACAACTACCACAAAAGACTTCAAGCTGTCATTGATGTTAGATGGGGCAATACACGGTATTAAGAACTGGGGTATGTGAAATTTTGAACAGGGTCATTTTGATGTTTTTGGTTGTCATTATGATTTAAAAAGAGAAAGCACAGAAGTTTGAAAATAAATGGCTTCAACCAACCACTAACCATGAGTGAAGAAAAAGTTTTTGTGTTATCATTCATATTCTCTGAAAAAATGCCAAAAAAACAAAAAATCTGCAGGGGTATGTAAACTTTTTAGAACAACTGTATACTTCAAAAGCCACATAGCGCTCCTTCCCTTCTGTGCCCTGCTGTGTTCCCAAACTGCAGTTTATGCCCACATGTATGACACTGGTGTACCCAAGATAACGTACTTAATGTCATACGTGATATAAACTGCTGTTTGAGCACAGATTTAGATGGTTTGGTTTTTGGACGCCATTACGCTTTTGCAGAACCCTGAAACGCCAGTAAAGTGGAATCCCTTGACATGTGACCCCATTTTGGAAACTACACCTCTGAAGGAATTTATCCAAAGGTACAGTGCGCATGTTTAACCCCCAAGTGTTGCATGAATTAATTTTCCAGAAATGAATACGTAGCTGATGGTGAAAGGTGAAAATGACAATTTTTCAAGGAATACATAATTTCAGTGTGTAATATGTTGTGCTCAGATTGTATCAGAGACGAATGCTCCAAAGGCTGCTGTGCCCGGACCGGGATCCCCACTTAACAGTTTTTGGAGTGTGTGTCTCTGTTGACACAAGTTGGGCACAACATTGGGCACTGAAATGGCGTATCCCTGGAAAAATTGCCATTTTCACTTTTCATTATCAGCTGCGCATTCCTTTCTGGAAACTAAATGAATGCAACGCTCAAGGGTTAAAAATGCTCGCTACCCCACTTGATAAATCCCTTGAGAGGTGTACTTTCCAAAGTGGGGTTATGTGTCTGCAGGTTCCACTTTACTGCCAATTCAGGGGCTCTGCAAAAGTGGCATGACGTCCAAAAACCAAACTGTGTTCCAAAAACCAAAATACTGCTCCTTCCCTTCTGTGCCCGGCTGTTCCCTAACAGTAGTTTATACCCACATATGGAGTTGTTACGTACATTATCCTGGGTACACCAGTGTCATACATGTGGGCATAAAATGCACACAAGAGAGCGCAGATGTCAAGGAGCGCTATGTGTTTTGGAGTGCAGATTTAGATTGTTTGTTTTTGGACGCCATGTCACATTTGTAGAGACTCTAAAAATGCCCCTACAAAATGGGGTCATTTCTTGGGGAATTCCAATTTACTGGCACCTCCAGGACACCGCAAAAACAACATGGCGTTCAGAAAATCCCTCTAAATCTGTACTTCAAAAGCTAAAAAGCACAGTGCTCCTTCCCTTCTGAGCCCTGCTGTGTGCCCAAGCAGCAGTTTACACCCACATATACAATGTCTTTCTACCCGGCATAACCCACTTAATAGTTTTAGGAGTTCATGTCTCTAATGACACAATCCGGGCGCAACGTATTTGGCACCGAAATGACATATTTTTTTTAATAATTAAAATTTTCACTTTGTACATTTTCAGGAAGCACTCCTGGGCTCAAAATGATAATACCCCTTGATAAATTCCTTGAGAGGTGTAGTTTCTAAAATGGGGTCACTTTTTGGGGCTTCCCATTGTGTTGGTATTTTAGGGGCTCTTCTAATGCGACATGGCACCTGAAAACTATTCCAGCAAAATCTGCCCTCTAAAAGCAAATTGGGCTTTTTTCATTCCGAGTCCTACAATGTACCCATATAGCAGTTTACAACCACATGGGGGATATTACCGTGTTCAGGAGAAATTGTGTAGCTTTTTCTCCTTTATCTTTAAAAAATTTGGGACTAAATTGACGGTTTATTGGAAAAAAAAGTACTTTTTCATTTTTACGTTCCAATGTTAATAAAATCTGTGAAACAGCTGTGAGGTCAAACTGATCATTATATCCCTTGATATGTTCTGTGAGGGTTGTAGTTTCCAAAATGGGGTCTCTTTTGGGGGTTTCCATTGTATTGGTACTCTAGTTGCTCTGCAAATGCAACATGGCACCCGAAAACTATTCCAGCAAAATTTGCCCTCCAAAAGCCAAATAGCGCTCTTTCCTTTCCAAGTCCTACCATGTACCCATACAGCAGATTATGACCACATATGGGGTATTACTGTGTTCAGGAGAAATTGTGTAACAAACTGTGGGGTGCTTTTCCTCCTTTAACCCCTTGTGAAAAAGTGACATTTTAGTAATTTTTCATTTACACATCCCAATGTTAATAAAATCTGTGAAAAGGTTGTTGGGTCAAAATGCTCACTATACCCTTTGATAAATTCTGTCAGGGGTGTAGTTTCCAAAATCGGGTAACTTTTTGTGGGTTTCGTTTGTATTGATACTCTAGGAGCTCTGCAAATGAGACATGGCACCCGAAAACTATTCCAGCAAAATCTGCTTTTCAAACGTCCAGTGTTGCTCCTTCCCTTCCATGCGCTGCCATGTGCCCAAACATCAGTTTACACCCACATGTGGGGTATTTCTGTGCTCGGGAGAAATTGCATAACAAACTGTGAGATGCATTTTCTCCTTTAATCTTTTGTGAGTATGTTAATTTTAGAGTTAAATGAATGTATTATTGAAAAAAAATGAAATGTTTAAATTTCACCTCCATATTGTTTTAATTTCCGTGAAGTGCTTAAAGGGTTAACAAACTTCCCAAATGCTGATTTGAATTTTTTCAGGGGTGCAGTTTTGAAAATGGGGTGATTCATGGAGGTTTGGGAAATTTTCTTGTAAATCTGGAAAATCGCTGTTACACTTGTAACCTTTATAATGTCCAAAATACATTAAAGGACGATTAAAAGATGATGCCGATATAAAGCAGAGATATGGTAGATAATATTTTTTAATGTATTTGTATGATATGACTGTTTGAAAAGCAGACCATTTCACATTTTGAAAATTGCGATTTTTTTCCAAATTTCTATCAAATTTTGTATTTTTTTTTAGAAGTAAATACAAAAATATTGATTAGCATTTACCACTAACATGAAGTACAATGTGTCACGAAAAAACAGTCTCAAAATCACTTGTGTAAGATAAAGCGTCTCAAAGTTATTGCCATATAAAGTGACACATGTCAGTTTTGAAAAACGAGGCCTGATCCGTAACGCACTTTTGGTCTGTGTCCTTAAGGGGTTAAGGAATAAAAATCCTTAATCGTGAGGTAAGAAAGGCGATTGTATCTTATTTAAATATGATGCTCACTCCATTTTTCTTGCTCATGCCGTGGTAGGAGTGAAGGAGTGAAGTTGAGTAGTGAGACTTAAGCAGATTAGATTTTACCTTAATTTTACCTGGGAGTGCTTAGTGGGGGAATGGAGACCCTTGACATTCCAGGACAAGATTGTAATACAAGACATTAGCGTTATTAACCAGAACAAAAAAGATACAAACTATATGAAGTAAAACCAAATAAGCACAACCCCCACCTGATTCTGTCCCTCATTTCCTGTTGAAGTGGGAATCTGATCTTAACCTGTCTCTCACTCCTGTCCAAAGAGAGCGCATATTCCGTCTCATACACGAATCATTGATCAGCTCTCGTTATCAGGAGGCCAGTTTTAAACTCATGTCCCGGTGGTATCGTGTCCACTCGAGATTGCATGCTCTTATCCCACAGGTCCCATCAACATGCTACACATATTACACATTTTATGGTCTTGTAGCGTTCTATCCCCCTTCTAGGACGGGGTTAAGAGGATTATTTCTCAAGTAACTGAGACTTTCCTCCATCTGGGCCCTGCTCTGTTCCTCCTCCATCATTGCGAGTCCCCGATGCATATCTATAAGTGCTCACTGCTTTGATTTCTAGTCCTCGTGGCTCGAGCGTGTATCCCGCAGTTTTGGAAGCAAACTGAACCCCCCCCCTCTCCCTTTGGGTTTTGAAGGTCAATGAGATTATGCATATGGAAAACCTTACCTCTTTCCTGCATGACACTGTTCAAACTTTTAACAAGACCTGGTTCTACTGGATGGAATTTCAGCGTACCAGTGAATATCAGACGCTTCTCGGGCCTGTGCCTCCCCCGTAGACTTACAGTGGGATGCTCTGGCTTTTATAGCTAACTGATGGGTTACTTGTTTCGGACTATTTCTGACCCTCTGGCTTCGCTCCCTATGGAGTTTTACTACTCTTTTTGAGGAGGAACTTTTTGAATGCTTACATCCCTGGGGTCCTCCCCTGGACCCAGATACTGTTGCTGTATAGTCCCCATTCTCCCCTCCCCAATTAATATATATATATTTTTTTAATTCTCTTTTTTCTTACCCCTTCTTTCTTACCCCCTCTTCTTGTCCTTTGGCCTCAACTCGGGGATCTCCCCGTTATTTACAGTATACAATGTTACTGCTGCCGCTGCAGCTATATGTTTTCACTGTACTTTCTGTATTCTGTATTTTATGTGTCTTTTTGGAAAATCAATAAACTTTGAATTGAAAAAAACAAAAACAAATAAGTACAATAGATATGGTAGGGTAAATACACTGTTAGAATGCACTGCTCAACAGTGCAAGAGTATCAGGGGTGTGTGTAGGGGAACAGACAGTTTAGGAGTCACCATGTGTGGAATGGGGGTAGGAATAGAGGTAACATGAGTAGTAACTTAGGTGTGTTGCAATCCCAGCTATGAGATGACAAACTAAGCAAGTCATATAAGAGGCTAACATTTTGTCTGGCTTGTTGGCATATTTATAGAATCTAACCTGGGTGCATCTAAGGGTCTTCACAGTCCTATGTGTGAGTACTGCGTCTAGTTGAAATTTGGTATCTTTGATTGCTTTCATTAGATATCGGGAGGGCTACCTCTCGTTGGCAATTTTCAATTTCAACAGCTTGTATTCTAGATCTGATTGAACTTTGGTGCATTCTTTTTTAAGTCAGGAATCCTCTGCAATAATTTCTCCCAAATAGTCGCCTTATGGGCTGCCAGTTAATGGCAGGATTAGTGTCCGCTGCTCGGATGTTAATGAAAAAGTCTGCCAAGGCAGTGGCAATAAGCTGATTGATTCCTGGGTTAGATAGTAAAGATTAATTTAGGCGCAAAGTATATGACCATTTTGCAGTCATATTTTGTGACCACCAGGTCATGGTTGGACCATACATATGGGACAAGTGTATATAAGCATTGGGAGGAATTGCATAGAGGCTAAATTCTAATCAATTCTAGTATAATGGTGATGGGTTGGGAAAAAGTAAGTATACCCTTTAGCGTTCCCATTGTATTCACTCCAGCAATCTCTAGGGATTGAAATGCATGTCTGACCTCCCCTTTACATTTGAAATACAGCTTGTCTGCCAGAGGTGAGGACCTCTCCAACTTAACATTGATGAAGACATTAAACTTTCCTTACCATATTATCTGAGAGGGAGTGTGTAGAACAATAATAGCTCATGAAAGTCATGAAAAAAAGGCACAGGCTGTTCATTAGGAACATATGAGTTAACCATGAGTTATACAGACAACAGAATAGAATGATATACCATCCCTGGGGATCATTATTAACTGAGTCAACCTGTAGAGGTGTGGAATTTGTAACACAAATGTCCACCCCTCTGGTTTTTCTGTGGTAATGAGAGTGACTGAGAAGGGTACATCAGGAGTGGAAGCCATGGATGCAAAATGAGATTCCTGGATACAGATAATATCAGGTTTTAGTTTATCATATTGGAGAAAAGTTTTGCGTCATTTCTGTTCAGATTTAAATCCCCTCACATTATGGGAAATGATTTTACACATCGAAAGAAAACGCTATGGGGAGAACCCTCGGAGAAGATTCAGTCTTGGATACATAACTTAGATAACTTATGTACAATAGGTCAGGAAAGTGGTGTACCAGGGAAACAGAAGAGAATAAAAAAAAAACTACATAAACAAGAAAGCTAAGCAACAATGAATTCAGTAGGAAGTGTGCACCAAGTAGCAACAGTGCGCCACAAGCAACGTAACACTATCGGCGTGGGGTGAACATGGAGCACAATGCCACGGCAACACATTGTAAATTAAAGCCAGGGGCGTAAATATCGGGGTAGCAGCGGTAGCGGCTGCCACAGGGCCTGGGACATTAGGGGCCCCAGAGCCCTGTGGCAGCCGCTACTGAGAACCCCACAAACCAGTAACGATCGCGGTCGCAGGGGGTACAGACCCGGACCTGGCAGGGTACAGAGCCCGCGGCCAGCTGGAGATGGGCCCCGGACCATTATGATAGCGGTCGGGGAAAGCCTGGTTCCCCGACCGCTATACATACTGTTATTGGAATGGAGTCCTGGCATATTGTAGGCCCCTTTCCAATAGATGGCAGCCCAGGGGAGGTGACTGAAAATAATAAATACATATTCTCACCTCTCCTGGACGCAGAGTTCTCTCTGGCGCTCCTCCGTCATGACTGAGGCCTGTGATTAGGCCCCAGCGGTCACATGGGGCGCGGTTGCGTAATGACGTCAGTGTGCCCCCATGTGACTGCTGAGGCCCAATCACAGACTTCGGCAGCGACGTCGGAAGAGGGCCTGAAGACGCTGAAGATGGCAGGATGGAGAGAGGATGCCAAGGAAAGGTAAGGCAAGGTAAGTATGAATGTTTGTTATTTTTAATCACCTTCCCTGGGCCTCCGATTAATATACTCTGGGGTCTGAGGAGAACCCAAAGTATAATAATAGCACCGAAGCGGAGGGGGGGCTGTTGGGAGCTTATAATACTGTGTGTGAGCCACTGTGGAGCATATACTACTGGGTGGAGGCCACTGTGGAGCATATACTACTGGGTGGGGGCCACTGTAGAGAATTTAATACTGGGTGGGGGCCACTGTGGGGGGCATATAATACTGTGTGGGGGCCACTGTAGGGAGCATATAATACTGGGTGGGGCCCTGTTAAAGATGAATATTAATAATTAATATTCATCACTCCTGGCTGGCTCGCCATTATGTTAGAGATCTGGGTATTACTAATACTTAATATTCACCAATCCCAGTTTCCCTCCTTTCTCCTTAGGTGTATCTACTTATCTGTTTCCTTGACTGGTTTGCATACGCGATAATTTACCCTACAATATTAATAATAAAATATGTTTATTATTAATGCACTTGTAATATGATGGAACTAGGTTATAGAATAATACAAAACAGTATTAACACAGTGCAATACAATAAGTACAGAACCCAATTACCCAGGTGAATATAAAACCTACAGATATCGCTACATACACACACACATACACACACACACACACCCCTGACAAGTTACTAACTGACCCTTTCTTTAAGGAACACAGCAGTAGTAATACAGATTAATAGAGGGTGACTTATAGATAAATGGATAGATAGATAGATAGATAGATAGATAGATAGATATATATTTAGATAGATAGATAGATAGATAGATAGATAGATGGATGGATGGATAGAGAGATAGTGGTGGTGGATAGAGAGAGAAAGTTATACTTAAGCCTTATTATGCTCTGGTGGTATATGGAGCTTGTGTAGGTGAGGCTGGTCAGTCCAAGGGGGGCTGGTGAAGAGAGAGAGAGAGAGAGAGAGAGAGGGCTTTTGGCCCATCATATTTATAGCCCACAACTCCACCCACCTAGATGTTGTCACTCCAATCAGGCTCTTTGTATTGTAATATAAGTTTAGATGCAATACTTCTTATGAGTCTTGGGATGGCGCTCTAACACTTAAAATCGATCCTTGGCCCAGGGGTAATGACCTATCTCCCCCACCTGACTTCTAATGTCTCTTGTTCAGTGGAACTCTCTTTGAACAAGGGAAGCTGATTACCATCACCATGAAGGTCTCATTAGCATATTCCATCTCCACCCTTTCAAACAAAAGCCTTCCTGGAAGCAGGTTTTGTAGCCTGCAGACAATATTAATGTTTGTGGTAAGCACTTCCCTTTACAATCCCCCTGTTGTCGGGAACACGACAATGTAATTTGAGGAAGTGTTTGTTTGGTCGTTATTGCCCCCTCAGCCCTATTCATTCCTGGTAATGGTTCAGGATGGAGTGAAGTATAATTTGGATTTAGGTACCAAGACATCGATCATTTCCAGGGACACTTTCCCACCTATGACTGTCGCCCAATATCCTCTGCTCACAGAAAACGTCTTTTGCGCGTCCTGATTTGCGGTGTCAGTGATACTTTCTACGGTCCACCCCAATATGTCACACTGACCTGGATGGGAACATTTTTATCCATCCCACAGTTAGTCAGGTAAGACCTTTAAACCACAGTCCATTGTCACGGTACATGCAGCACCACCTTTGATCCAGACTGAAGCTCACGCAGGGTTAGACCACCTTGCCACATGACACCAACTGTCCTACAGGACCGCTACCTGTACTTATGTACTTAAGCACAGGTCACCAGTGAAGTTGTCACCGGCCTCCATGAACAGAAAAACCTGGACTTTTATCAAGGCGGGTCTGTGAACCTGCATCTGAAATGATGTCTCAGGACCTAAAATCGAATTGTGGGGAGAGGCACTGCTTCCCATGTCCCCTGTACCTGACATTCAATCCATCCATTATGAACCATACCATTTTATATGGCCGAGGTGGCAATTACCTTACAGTGTAGGGGTACCTTACCTGTCCCTAAGGATCCTTAAACCCCTTTACCTAACAGAAATTAATGTAACTTATATATATATCCCACTCATCCACCAAACACACAAATTCCCACCCCCCTATAGATCAAGTAACATATATATGTATCCCACTCATCCACCAAACACACAAATTCCCACCCCCCTATAGATCAAGGCGATAAAAATAAAAGGATGTGCTGGTATTGGTGCACATAGAGACGCCTGTCACAAGAGCACGTGTTTCCTACTCATCCATAAACACATGCATCTTCAGACCCAGGTGTAGATGGGAATTACACTAAAAGATGCAAATGCAAGTATGTCTATACACAAACACACTCAGTGTTCAGTGTGGGAGGCGTATGTTGTTGTACAGACCATAACAGGCACTTACACCTGAAGTGTCTATGTGCACACACAAAAATGCAAAAATGTACAAGAATATAGAAAATTACATTGAAAACTTTATTTACAAGTTAAGGCTGGGACTGTATTGGTATCAAGTCCTTAGTCCCTGCCTTCGGGTAAGTTCGTGATGTACGGCCTGGCCCTTTTGAAGCTGACGGGCCAGGCCTTTTATCTTCCTATAGATGAAGATCATTCCTATATACATAATGGCCACTAGGACGAGGAGGACTATGACTGGGTGTACAAGCAGATTGAAGAATGATGTTGCTTTGGGGCTATATCCGAACAGACTCTCCCACCAAGATACGGCTGAGTCCTTCTCCAGGGCATGAACCATCTCTGTTATCTTTGACTGGTCATGTTTCAATAAGATGGTGGCCTGCTTTTCAGAGTCTTTGAGCTTCTCTATGACACTTTCCTCCTTAGTGAAGGCTAGTAGCAGGTGTCTCAATTTTCTGCCAAAACCAAGAGGGATCCTCTGGAGCCTTACAGGAGTATCTGGACGGATATCCAACCTCTTCTCTGGGGTAATCGGTGTTCTCCCCTTCTGCTCTGCTACATCGACACCTAGAACGGGATAAAGGGTACAATATGCTCCTGGGAGGAGTTCACCTCTTTTGGTGCAGTTAGTTGTATAAATGGTATATGATACATTAACGGACTGGTACCAACACCAATACCCTTGACCCAAGTACGTCAAACTAGATGGAGGTATTGAGCTGCTTTTCATCTCACAGAACCCCTCATTATCCCAACACTGGTGTCTGAGCACCCGATCATGATCCCCTTGGCAGAGGATAGCATCCTCTTTCCTCCAACATCCATCTGTATCAAACAGATAAGGATGGCCGGTCTCATAGGTCAGGATATCTGAGGAGAGCTGTGGATGTAACACTGTTCTGTTATTCATCATTATACCTAGGTTGATAATAATAATAATAATAATAATAATAATAGTCCTTTAATAGTCCCACAATGGGGAAATTCAGTGTGTTACAGCAGCAAAGATAAGCAGATACAAATACAAATACAACATGTACAGGAATGTTCCAAGGTGAGAGGCATTACATTAATAGCAGACAGACAGATAGGACGTAGCAGGGGGGGGGGGATTTAACAGGCAGAGAGATATTTCAGTTCTCTGTGTGTAATGATCTCCGCTTAGGTCGGTGTTGGTTGTACAGCCTAACCGCGGTGGGGAGGAAAGACTTCCGATAGCGCTCCTTCTCACACCTAGGGTGGAGCAGTCGGTCACTGACAGTACTGCTCAGCGCGATCACAGTCTCATGCATGGGATGGGACTTCTTCTTCTGCATGGAGCTCACCACAGACAGTATCCTTCTGTCACCCACCACCTGCACTGGGTCCAGTGGGCTCCCCAGGACAGAGCTGGCCCTTCTAATCAGCTTGTCAAGTTTATTTCTGTCCCTGGTTGATATACTGCTCCCCCAGCAGGCCACTCCAAAGAAGATGGCTGATGCCACTACCGAGTTGAAGAAAGTTCTAAGAAGTGCCCCCCGGATTCCAAAGGCTCTCAGTTTCCTAAGCAGGTAGAGCCTGCTGTGGCCCTTCCTGTACAGGGCCTCCATATGATCTGCCCAGTCCAGCTTATTATTAAGGAGCAAACCCAGGTACTTATAGGTGTTCACAATCTCGATGCCCGTCCCCAGGATGTCCACTGGATTTGGAGGGCATCTGCCTTTACGGAAGTCCACCACCATCTCCTTGGTCTTCCCCGCGTTAATCTTCAGGTGGTTCCGGTGGCACCAGTCCACAAAATCCTGGTTCAGTTCTCTGTACTCCCTGTCATCATCATCTGTGATGAGACCCACTATTGCAGAGTCGTCAGAATACTTCTGTAGGTAGCAGCTGGATGAGTTGCACCTAAAATCTGCAGTGTACAGTGTGAAGAGGAAAGGGGCGAGAACCGTACCCTGAGGTGCCCCCGTATTACAGATCACGGTACCTGACACACAGTCTCGGGCTCTCACGTATTGAGGTCGATTTGTGAGGTAGTCTAGGATGCAGTTGGAGAGGTGGTGGTCCACTCCAGCAAGGCCCAGCTTGTCTCTCAGTAACCTGGGCTCTATGGTGTTAAAAGCACTGGAGAAGTCAAAGAACATTATTCTCACTGTGTTCCCTGGTTTCTCCAGGTGAGACAGAGCCCTGTGCAGAAGATGGATGATGGCATCATCTACCCCAATGCCCGGCCGATAAGCAAACTGGAGGGGGTCCATAGCGGGGCTCACTAGAGGGCGGAGATGTGTGAGAACCAATCTCTCCATACCCACGTCTCACGTTGCCAGAGACAGGTGCCAGGGATGAAGCAGTGCAAGTGAGATTATGGCACCCATGCCACTGAATGACCCACCAGTTAGTATGGTTGGCCTGCAAAAGGAGTGATAAAAGGACTCACCCTTTGCTGGAGGTTAAAAGGGTAGTGTCCATTATACAGTGAGGACACAATATGTTTAAGGTTGCTGGAAAGTTCACCCTGAACCTGAGTACATGCCAGAGCAAGCTGAGCTCTATCCTGTTCTTCCAGGAGATCCACGACTAATAGTCTAAACTTCTCTCGTAAAGCAGAAGATAGGGAGCTAGTGGCATCTATATGTGAGTGTTGTAAATCCTCCAAAACATGATTTACATCAACCTGGGTCTTGAGGCCTTCCCCAGTATGTTTCGCCAGATTCCCGAGTTTGTTTCTCAGGACTTCCAGGTCCATAGTGTTCAGTGCCCCTATTCCCATTGCACCTCCTCCTAAACCCATGGCAATCAAATCCCTTCTCCCCCTGTACTTCCTGTATCTGGTAGCATCCTTCCTTACTTCTTGTCCCACCTCTACCCATCCTTTTATCATATCGATCTGATTCCTCACAAACTCCTCACATCTATGGTCCCAGTGGTCTACTCTAAAATCATCAACCGAAATCCTCCAGGTATATAGGACGAATTTGGTTTTGGTGATGATTTTCCAGGGAGATGCTAACTGTGGAGCTATGGGATCAGCCATTTGATAGGTTGGGGCATTACAGGAATCCCTGTGGGGTTTTACTGGCTGAAGAACTTCAGTTTCATAAGGGACCCTTACCACAGTAACACATACTTTACCTCTTCCTTTAAATGGATACCATTGGTCACCTTCTCCAGTCTCTAATACGAGATTTCGGATGGGTTTAGTTGTGGAAAGATAAACCCACTGTGTAAATGTCCAACACCCCTCATCGACTGCCTCACAAAATGGCCATTTAAATGAACCATCAATATTGATAGCAAAGTTAATATCTCTGCCTCTGGGATCCTTCCAATCAGAAGATACATATCTATTCCGGTATTCCTCAGTCATAGGGGTCCCATCCATCCATACATCAATTATTGGAGAATCCACTCCGTTACAGACTATATCCCATCTCCATGGGTTAGAGTCTGACATTACCATCTGAGTGTCTGGTTCCCAGTGTGCATAGGTGATGAAATAATGTCCTATCACATCTGGTACACAAGCATCCCTCATAATGGTAATCATAAAAGATCGAATGGATGGAGATCCCTCCAGCTGAGTATACCTCTGATCCTTCGCATCAGCTCGTACCTTCAAAACTGTGGCTCTGTATAGGCCTTCAAGTTTTACTGGGCCGCTCTGATTGTTCCATAATACTTGTCCAGATTTACTGCAGTTTAACTTTAAAATCAATATGCTGGTCCTTAAATAGTCCGTGGACACATGTCCTTCGGCATATTTGGATTCCCTAGTTATTACCATATGAGAATCCCTTAGCATACAGTACGCCTTCAGGGTGCCCTTTACTGGTATGGGTCTATCAAAGTATGTCCTAACTCTTAAGCTATCCTGACTGGTATGTTTCAGAAAAGTGGCTTTTAGAATGTACCATCCACTGTATTCTGCCCCAGTGACATCTTCAGGACTCAGGACTCCTGCTTTGGTGCACAGCACCTTTGTTGTGTTTACTATCACTGGCCTATAAGGATGTAAGTGGGGATTTCTAGACACCCATCTTACTGATTTGATAGCTGTTGGTTCTGTGATCTGGTAGAGAATTACATGATAATATAAAATGTTTTGATACACCTTTGACCTACTACCCCCCCTTCACCCAACTCTATACTCATGACCTTATTGAGTTGGGGAGGCACGGGTAGCCTTTGCTTGGTCAATGTGGATCCAAAACCCTGCCTTTCGTCTATGTGAGCGTTTTTTTGTTGAGATTGGCCTTTGTACTTTCAGCATAGTGCTACCCATTACTTCCAGGACCTGGTAGGGTCCTTCCCAGTTTGCATCCCAGGGCCCGGCCTTGCGGAATACTTTGACCATGACCATTTCCCCTACAGAGGGCATGGGAGTTTCCCCCTGTAGGTACGGTTTATTCATCTTTATTGCTGCATGCGGTAGCAATTCCTTCAGGTTCTGCTGAACCTGTTGGAGAACACATCTCTAGCAATAGCATCTTTCATGGGTGTAGAAATTTGGGGTTCACTTGGCCAACAGATAGACATCTTGTGCCCGGTCATAAGTTCAAATGGTGTTATGCCGGTTGTTGTTGCCTCTGTGGCCCGGATACCCATCAGTACTGCTGGAAGGGAAGTCACCCAAGTGGAACCCCTTTCCAACAGTGCTTTGGAGAGCCGAGTTTTGATAGTTCGGTTCATCCGCTCCACAATGCCTGCTGACTGTGGATGATAAGGTACATGAAATTTTTGCTTTATGTCCAGAAGTCCACAAAGTGCTTTCATAACCTTGCCTGTAAAATGGGTTCCCCGATCTGATTCAATCACTCGGGGGAATCCCCACCGTGATAGAATGTGCTCCCACAGAACCCGAGCAGTAGTAGTAGCGGAGTCATTTACTGTAGGGATGGCTTCTACCCATTTTGAGAAGACATCCACTACCACCAATGCATAGCGACAGTTACGGCTGCCTGCCGGTAATGGTCCTATGTAATCAATTTGTAAAGTAGACCATGGTCCCTCCGCTGGAGGAACCCGCTGCAACACTGGCTTCAGGGCGGATGCCCTTGGGTTTACCTGAGCACACACCAGGCATTGTTGTGTAACTTCCTCTACCGTCTTGGACATACCTGGCCAGTATAATTTGTCCTTGAGTAGGGTCAAAAGTTTGTCCCGACTCAGATGACCCAACAACTGATGATTGAGTCTTGTTAGTTCTGCTTGCACATGCTGTGGGACCACCGGTAGAGGGAGTGGTTTGGTTCCAGTGTCATAACACAAGATGCCCTGTTGGACTGTCCAGGGATCTTGTGGGCTGGTAAGGTGTGCTGCCAGCAAAGGATCCTTTGACTGTTCCTCTTCAAATGACACTGGACCATCTTTGAGTTGTTTGTTTCTGATTTTAATCTGGTGTACGGGTATGGCTTCAGTGTCTGATTCCTGGAGGACTCCAGACACTGCAGCCAATTTGGCAGACTCATCTGCTTTGTTGTTACCCCGGATCAGAGGGTTATCACCCTTCTGGTGTGCTGGAATTTTTATGATTGAAGCATTCCCAGGATGTGCCATGCCCCATTCCCACAACTCTTTCAGGACTGAGGCATGAGCTAAAGGTTTATTTTGGCTGTCCACAAACCCTCATTGTTTCCAAGTGTCCAGATGCAAAGTGAGAGATCGGACTACATATGAGCTGTCGCTATATATAGTATGATTCCCTGGAGGCTGAATGAGAAGGGCTTCTCTGACGGCCTCCAGTTCAGCCCGTTGTGCTGACATGTGACCAAGCAACCTTACCAGCTTCTGAGTACCCATGGTCTCAATCCAGCACTGAAAATCCTGTCATGTAGGTGCCGTTCAAGCAGAATCGAGAGCCATCAACAAAGATGACTCTGTCATCGGGATTAGTGGTCATCCTGAATAGCTGGGGATCAGTGACCTGCGTTAGTTGACCACAATAATGTTCTATCCCTGTCATATTTAACAACTGGGAGAGAACATATTTTGCTTTGTGATCCACTGTCAGATTTCGCCCACTAAGCTCCATGATCCACTTCCCAAATCTCTGTTGTGAGACTCCAGGGAGTGTATCTCGAAGCAAGAGTGCCAGCGGGGAATGTGGAGTCTGTACAGTGAGGGGCCTGAAACCCACAATATGCTCGGTAGCTTTAACCGCATAGTGTATGGCTGTCAGTTGTTTAGCACATTCATCAAAACCCCTTTCAACTGGTGAAAGGAGCCTGGAGAAGTACCCTAGAGGTCTATACTCAGATCCTATGTTTTGAAGAAGGACCGTAGAAATAGACTCTGCGCCAGCATGGGCTTGTATGGCCAGTTTTCCTTCTGGGTGAGGTGTGGCTAGGACTGGGGCGGATGAGAGATCTCTTTTCAGAGTTGAAAAGGCCTCTTCCTGTGTCTCTGACCAGTCCTTCAGAGAAGGCTGTTCCCCTCTAAGAAGTTCATAGAGTGGTTTTGCTTTGACGGCAAAATCCTCTATGAACTCCCTCATGAAGTTGGCTACTCCTAGGAACTTGCGTAAGTTCTGTAGAGAGTCTGGCCTGGGTATCTTCACCATGGCTTCCACACGGGCAGCCAGGATGCCCTTGGCGCCATATGAAATCTGGACACCAAGGAAGGTGACTTCTGTCCTAGCCAAGTTTGCCTTATGAGGGCTCAGCTTGAGTCCAGCCTGGGCCAGGAGTCCCAACAGTTCCTTCAACAGAACCAGATGGTCTTCCATGGTTTCTGTGTGAAGGAGAAGGTCGTCTACATATTGCAGCAGACATTCTGGCCGTGAGAACACACTTAATACAGCCGCTAATGCCTGGTGAAAATATGTAGGACTACTGTGAAACCCCTGGGGCAGTACACAGAACATATACTGCTTGTTACCCACTGTGAAGGCGAACTTGTACCTGCAGCTCTCTGTCAGTTCGATGGAAAAGAATCCATTGGCGACATTGATGGTTGAGAATATACGACTTTTGCCGCTTACCCTTGCCATTATGTCAGGAGTCTGAGCGACCACAGGTGCAGACATGGGGGTGTACTTATTAAGGATGCGAAGGTCTATTGTAAGCCTCCATGTAGTTTCAACACCTGCACCCTTCTTTTTCACAGGCCATAAAGGATTATTGCACTTTGAATTACCCTCTATGACCACATCCCTTACTTCCAGGTCTTGGACTGTCTCTAGAATTGATTGTGTTGCCTCAGGCGGAAAGCGGTATTGACGCTGAGGTGGAGGGTCTGGCCCTTGTATGTCCACCTGAACGCCAACCATTCTTCCACAATCATTTTTGCTTTGAGCCCACAAGTCTGGATATTCGAACACAATAGGTTCAAGGTCTATGTTGTGTGAGACCTCTGGCCATTTGTGTTCCAGCACATTGGAAGAATTCTCAATTGCTGGTAGGGGTGGTCCCAGACATTGGTGCTGTATGACATACACTTTTGATCGTCTTGGACCCCTCCAAACAATACAGTTTGCCAAATCGATTATCCATCCATTTTGTGTCATTACATCGGTACCGATGATGTTATCAGTACCAGGGTAATACCACATTGGGATCTTCAAGGTCCTATTTCTGTCAAGCTCAACTAGAACTTCATCTATCCTGTGGGCTCTCACCCCCCCTTGTTGGTGATCAAATCCAATCACCATACACTGAGGGCTGTTGGGGTGTAGATCATGTTTGACATTGGTAATAGAAATTTCTGCTCCAGTGTCGAGCATGATCTTGGTATCGTGGTCTTTTATTTTGGCTTTAATGTGGGGTCTCCCTGAAGAATCCAGTATGATGTGACATATTGGAGCCAGATCTTTAGGGATCCCTGACCGTCAGTCAATCTGCACCAGATTCTCAGTAGGTACCTCTGAGGTACGTACTGCCACTTGTGGTTTCTGAGTTTTAACATTCTGTGCAGACTTATGATGTTCTACACCTAATGTTCTATCCTCTGGTCTATCAGGGGCATTTACAAGTGCCACACGTTTCAGTGCCTGTTCTGGCAAATGTCCCTGATTGCTATCTGTCTGTTTCCCAACTTGTTTGGCTTAATTAGGCTTCATCTTGAAACCATTATTATTGCCATTTTTCTCTGGGTTTGTACGATTGCGAACTACTTGAGGGCAGTTTCTTTTAATGTGTCCAACCTGTAAACACAGAAAGCATCGTATGTCTCCCATCTTTTCTGTTGGAGGAGCTGTGGGGTAGACAGACATGTGTGGCTTAGTGTGGTGTCCACGTTCATCTTGTGATTTGACATGGACCTTTCCACGCTCCCTGATTTTCACAGACTTTTTATTGCGCAGTAGATCTTGTCTATACTGTTCAATAATCATGGCTGCATCAGTGAGCGTTGGTTCCCTTGCTGCACTTAGCCGAATTGCGGTGTCAAGGTATGGGAATTTGTACACAAACATGCGAACCATGCCTTGTGGGACTCCTATACCTTGATCCTTTGTGATCTTCCTGTACATTGCTTCAAACCGACCACAGAGGGACGAAGGTTCGTCCTGTAAGGTGGGTTTGAATTTTGTCAAGATTTCTGGAGTTACATCCCAATGTCCTGTTGCCAGTTTCATGAGTATTGAAAGGCGTTCTTCCTCATCATAAAATAGGCCATTCTTGGGACTTGTTCTCTCTGTTGCCTCATACCTTTGGTTGAGGTGTGTAGGCAACCACAATTTAAACAGCTCCATACGATATTCTGGAGGCACAGAATATTTCCTGCAATGTCCTTCAAACATATCACAGGCTGTAAATGGATCTGTATTAGGGTCATACTTAGGGATCTCTTTGCAGATCCGTAACAGGAAATTTATCTTTTCCATGTTGTTATGGCTAGGATAAAATTCCACTGACCTTTCAGGACGTGTAGGTAGGTTGGAAGCCGTATGTACAGTTTCCCATCCACTACTTAGTCCCCAATTTGAGTCCTGTCCATGGAGGCGTACGCTGTCTCTCCTCTCCAAAGGTGTTGGAGAGAATTGTAGTGCACGCTCCACTGGAGTCCTAGTATCACAAAATGGACTATTGGATCTCTGATCCGCAGGAGCCGTGGGTCTGATCGCCCCAGTCCCCTCCTGTGCCATTCCTGAGACACAAATCTGTTTAGTTGGCAAGGGTACTGTGCTGTTAGTACTAGGCCGTGACAAGTCAGAGATGATCTGCTGCAAATTCGCAATGATTTGCGACTTTGCCGCTTGATCCTCTCTTAGTGTCGCTAACATTGCTTCTGTGGAAGTAATTTTACTTCTAAACTGATTGTTCTCGGTGTATAATCGAAGGAGTTCTTTGTCCATGTCAGAATAATAATTCTCTTTGTCAGAGAGTTTGGATTCCAACACACAAATCTCCTTTCCTCTCTCAATTATACAAAGTGCCTCATCTTTCAATTGAGTTTCTAACATGTGAATCTGCTTGACATTGTCTACACAACAATGACAGTGGGAGTTTGCATTGTTAGCTCGCTCCACTGTCCCTTTCATGTTTGCTAGGATCTCAGCATGCTCTGGCTTCCAAATGGTATCCTCAAAAGTATACACTAGTCTTGCTAGCATTTGTAATCTTTTGGAAGTTTTGTTAAAAACTGTCCGTTTACTAATGCAGTTTTTATCATGAGCATAGGCCTGATCCAGCAAAGCAGACCACAACATTTCTCCTGATTTATAGGTTGTGGGTGGTACTGGGTTTAGCTAGGTGTTTTAGTGTTGAGAAATCCATACTTACTTTTCCTGCTGTCATCTTGGTCACCGTTGTTCTTCTACTTGTCCTTTGCTGCTTGAAAAAGTATCCTTTTCGTAACGGAAAGCCTTTTCCCGACCAGCTGGACTTCTCCTGAAGAACCTTGACTTTGATATTACAGAGGCACAAATGGATTTCTCAGTCCCCCAGTGAGTTGCTTGTGGAGGAAACAGACAATTGTTAATACCTTCAGATAAATACAAATAAACAATAGGTTCACTGTTATTAATTATTTTAAGTGAAGCTTTAAGCAAACTGGGTTAGCTGTGCAAACTTCAATCTGGGCATACAGTGTAACGCAACACTTCACTGTGTACCAATGTTACCTGTCCACGCCCCTCCACTTGATAGTTCACGGTATGACACAGTTTTGCCAGAAGACAACACGCAAAAATATTAAAACAGTACGGGCCGGCTCGCCATTATGTTAGAGATCTGGGTATTACTAATACTTAATATTCACCAATCCCAGTTTCCCTCCTTTCTCCTTAGGTGTATCTACTTATCTGTTTCCTTGACTGGTTTGCATACGCGATAATTTACCCTACAATATTAATAATAAAATACGTTTATTATTAATGCACTTGTAATATGATGGAACTAGGTTATAGAATAATACAAAACAGTATTAACACAGTGCAATACAATAAGTACAGAACCCAATTACCCAGGTGAATATAAAACCTACAGATATCGCTACATACACACACACATACACACACACACAACCCCTGACAAGTTACTAACTGACCCTTTCTGTAAGGAACACAGCAGTAGTAATACAGATTAATAGAGGGTGACTTATAGATAAATGGATAGATAGATAGATAGATAGATAGATAGATAGATAGATAGATATTTAGATAGATAGATAGATAGATAATAGATGGATGGATGGATAGAGAGAGAAAGTTATACTTAAGCCTTATTATGCTCTGGTGGTATATGGAGCTTGTGTAGGTGAGGCTGGTCAGTCCAAGGGGGCTGGTGAAGAGAGAGAGAGAGAGAGAGAGAGAGAGGGGCTTTTGGCCCATCATATTTATAGCCCACAACTCCGCCCACCTAGATGTTGTCACTCCAATCAGGCTCTTGGTATTGTAATATAAGTTTAGATGCAATACTTCTTATGAGTCTTGGGATGGCGCTCTAACACTTAAAATCGATCCTTGGCCCAGGGGTAATGACCTATCTCCCACACCTGACTTCTAATGTCTCTTGTTCAGTGGAACTCTCTTTGAACAAGGGAAGCTGATTACCATCACCATGAAGGTCTCATTAGCATATTCCATCTCCACCCTTTCAAACAAAAGCCTTCCTGGAAAGCAGGTTTTGTAGCCTGCAGACAATATTAATGTTTGTGGTAAGCACTTCCCTTTATAGGCCCACTATGGGGGCATATAATACTGGGTGGGTACCATTGTGGGAAGCATATAATACTGGGTGGGGACCACTGTGTGGAGCATATTATACTGTGTGGGGCCAGTGTGGGTAGCATATTATACTGTGTGTGGGGGGAACAATGTAGAGTATATAATGCTGTATGGGGGCCACTGTGGAGCATATAATGCTGTGTGGGGGTCACTGTTGAGCATATAATACTATCTGGGGCCACTGTTGAGCATATTTTACTGTTTGGGGACCCGTAACCGGTTCGGGGGGGGGGGCATGTCAAATGTTCACCTTGGGGCCCAGCCATTCCTAGTTACGCCACTGATTAAAGCAGTGAGTTAACCATACTAAAAACAAAAATTAAACAGCAAAAACTAAATAGGAAACATGGTAATTCCATTAAAGACATCTGAGAATAGTACAATGAAAACACAGTAGCATCTTTACTGTGAAAGCATGCATGATGGCGCCATTTGGTGAGCCTGCACTAGGTAAAGATAACAAACAGTCAGACAGACTGAGCCATAGTCAATTAAGTGTAGCTCATACCTTGGGATCAGTCCATTGGAAATACAGGAAGGACCAGGGTGGCCAGGGTGGGACCTAGGTGGTCTACAGAGTCCGCCAGGTGTTGAAGTCTGTTTGCGTTTTGTCTGCCACATCTAGGTATTTTTTGATTTCTGATAGAGGCTTTGAAAGTGCTTGCATTATAGTTACAGATGAATGATAGGTCCATAAAGTGTGAAAGGCAAACTGGCACATCTAAAGAAGCACTCCCACTTCCCACCCCCTTTCATTTCTAAACATGTGTGTAAATAATATATTTACTGAAAAAATCCACATACAGTGGTTTTCAAAAGTATTCATACCCCTTTAACTTTTTCACATTTTGTCCTCTTACAACCACAAGCTTAAATGTATTTTATTGAGATTTTTCAGTGATAGACCAACACAAAGTAGCACATAATTGTGAAGTGGAACAAAAATGATACGTGGGTTTCAAAATTTTAATCAACTAAAATCTGAAAAGTGTGACGTGCAAAAGTATTCAGCCCCCTGTACTCTGATAACCCTAAATAACATCCATTGAAATCAATTGCTTTCAGAAGTCACTTAATTAGTTAAAAGAGTCCATCTGTGTATACTTTAGTCTCAGTATAAATACACCTGTTCTGTGAAGGCCTCAGTGGTTTGTTAGAGAACACTAGTGAACAAACAGCATCATGAAGACCAAGGAACTCTCCAGACAGGTCAGAGATAAAGTTGTGGAGAAGTTTAAAGCAGGGTTAGGTTATAAAAACATATTCCAAGTTTTGAGTATCCCAAGGAGCACTGTTCAATCCATCATCCAAAAATGGAAAAAGTATTCTACAACTGAAAACCTACCAAGACATGGCCGTCCACCTAACTGACAGATCGAGCACTGGTTAGATAAGCAGCAAAGAGGCCCATGGTTACTCTGGAGGAGCTGCAGAAATTCACAGCTCAGGTGGGAGAATCTGTCCATAGGACAACTATAAGTCGTGCACTCCACAAATCTGGCCTTTATGTAAGAGTGACAAGAAAAAAACCATTGTTGAAAGAAAGACATTAGAAGTGCTGTTTGAAGTTTGCCACAAGCCATATAGGGGACACAGCAAACATGTGGAAGAAGGTGCTCTGCTCAGATGATACCAAAGTTGAACTTTTTGGCCTAAATGCAAAGCGCTATGTGTGGCAGAAAAGTAACACTGCTCATCACCCTGAACACCCCACTGTGAAACATAGCGGTGGCAGCATCATGCTGTGGGGGTGGTTTTCTTCAACAGGGACAGGGAAGCTGGTCAGAGTTGATGGGAAGATGGATGGAGCTAAATACAGGGCAATCCTGGAAGAAAACCTGTGGAAGGCTGCAAAAGACTTGAGACTGGGAAGGAGATTCACCTTCCAGCAAGACAATGACCCTAAACATACAGCCAGAGCTACAATGGAAGGGTTTAGACCAAAGAATATTCATTTGTTAGAATGGCCCAATCAAAGTCCAGACCTAAATCCCATTGGGCATCTGTGACAAGACATGAAAATTGCTATTCACAGATGCTCTACATCCAATGTGCCTGAACTTGAGATATTTTGCAAAGAAAAATGAGCAAAAATCTCAGTCTCTAGATGCTCAAAGTTGGTAGAGACATACCCCAAAAGACTTGCAGCTGCAATTGCAGTGAAAGGTGGCTCTACAAAGTATTGATATAGGGGGGCTGAATACTTTTGCACGTCACACTTTTCAGATTTTTATTTAAAATTGTGTAAACCAAGTATCATTTTCGTTCCACTTCACAATTGTCTGCTACTTTGTGTTGGTTTACCCTGACATTGTCCTCTACACTGCAATCTGTGAATGCCAATGCATTGCCATGGATGTCACGTGCCATTATTAATCATTATGGGCCATAATAGTATATGTAAAAAAAAAAAAGGGAGAGTCAGACTATCACTGAAACAAAGCATAGTATAAATACATTTAAAGAGAGTCTGTCAGCAGGGAAATCGGTATCAAACTAATGACAGTACCTTGTAGAGTGGCTTCTAAACTTTCCAAATATGACTTTCTTATTCTGCATTGTAGCTCCTTTTTCATGAAAATCAGTTTCTTGGTATTATACAAATTAGCTGAAAATGGGTTTGGGTAGTTTATTCTCCTTGGGTATCACTTTCTGCTCTACATAACCGACCCTAACTGCATACAAAGTGTGACAAAGTGGAAGATGTCACACAAGCAATGAGGACAGAGCTGGACAGCAGTTACTGTAGGGACAGTTATCTAGAGCAGAGAGCTAATCAGACAGGTAAGTTCAGCTAATTCGTATAAGAATAAAATGTTTTCAACCTGACACAAAGGAAAAGTATAACTTGGAAAAATGGATAAGAACCTTTATAAATATGGTACTACTGTTGAATGCCAGGTTGTCTAACAATAAAGAGTATTTTTGTTAATTAATGTGCGTTTCTTTTATGTTGTCTTTTTTTCTTATTAGGTTTTCAATAGAAATACACCAGCTATCTGCTGTGATAGCATTGTCACATAACCCCTGTGTGTTTTTATTCATTTAAAGGGGTATTCCCACAACAACAATCACATTTCATATAAATGTAAGTTACAAAATATCACTGTCACCTACTGAAAGCAATTAGCAAAAGTGTATCTGTCACTAGAAAAAGCCCAATGAAATTCCTCTATTACTGCCACTGTTTGAGCACTGTTGCAATAGGTACGACCTGTAGTCCATCTTCATTCAGGACGAGCGTGCCCAGTTTATTTTTTTCATTTTCCTATAGCTGCTAATTACATCAGGGCTACATAACCATGCATGTGCCATCCTTACAGACGGAGCATGTGCAGTGCATGGATAATTTCTGTTAGAAGTAATGGCCAGTACTACAGTTAGAAAACACACAGAGCAAAGTATACATTGGAAATGTACTTTTTACTAGTAAGCAGGCAGTCATATGCTCCATAGTAAAAATGTTGTATGTTGGGAAAACTCCTATAAATCACTATATTTAAAATGAAGACCCCTGACAGGAGGTATATATATATATATATATATATATATATATATATATATAACACACCAAATGACTAACTGCAAGCATGAAGTCACCAAGTCATGACCAAGATGCAGGTGTGCATTAATTCATGTACTCATGAGGAATGGGTTGGCTACAATGCACATTTATCAACTAATGCTAATATAACTTTAATCTAATGTTTTTCTTGTATTATAATTTAGTAAAACTAGATTATACAAACTGTAAGGTTCTCCCTGTTTTGGCATAGAAATGCAACATCCTATCTCTTTTCCTAGTTACTCAGACCTTCCCTAATTTTTCTGTTATGACAACATTTAGCAATTGACCACTGACAGAAATCTTTTTTTTTTACAGAAATTGATACAGCAGGATACATCTGGCATATGTTATGTGAGAAACCAGACAAAACAAATGTCCAGAGTTAAAAGCATCATTTATTCTCCACGTAGATTGTATCTCGTGGAGAATAACTTCTCTCATAGAAAGAAGTCTGGATTTTGAGATACAAGCGTCTAAAATATATTAAATCCAGACATTTGTTTTGGATGACAAAACTGCAGGGCTAAAAACATGTTTATGAACTATATTTCTGGAGCTAATGACAGGTTAATCACTTTTAAATAAATTGTTTTACACATATTCTATAAGACTAGTTTCACAGTTTTAGTTTATTCTCATTCATCAAAGGATCAGAACAATGGGCTATAAAACTGACAGAATACTGATACAAGTGGAAAGTGTTCCATTTGTATCAGTCATCATTAACTGTAGTTTTATAAAAAGAAGGAAGGACCCTTTAATCAGCCTTCAGATTTTTTTCTTCCATCTCAAAAAACTGAAAGCTGGCGGAAGGAACCTTCTATTTTTCTGTTAACACTGCACTCAAAGATGACTGATACAAATGGAAAATATTCTGTCAGATTACAATTCAGAACAAACTGACTCTTCTAGTTGATTTTTTCTTGCTTTCTGTAGCATACTTTTCAGCTTTCTTATGTAGACTAGAGCAGGGTAAGCAGAGTCATCTCATTATCTTGAGAGTGTGGGAGATTTAATGACAGCTCTGTTGTACTGCCAGAGGCCTAGATAAAGCTACATGGTTACCCTGTTCTGTAGGTGAGGGGTTTGTGCATTTTTTTTTTTACAATCACTTCCATTCATTGCATATTGCCATAAAGCAGACATACCCAGCTGCACAGTTCACACAGACAAAACATGAAGGAAGCGTGTGTCTCCAATTTGGCCTTTCCAGTGAATATTTACAATTAAAAAACAAATAAATGGAACTGTAATGAGATCATTGTGTAATCAGGTCAAATAATTTTCAAACGTGATGTACAAAAAAACAAAAAAAAAAAACAACTTATCTTCGCTCCTCAAAATTGAAAAATTGATGATAAAAGTAGGAGTCATTTTCAATAGAAATGGGCAAACTACTGCGTTCCGAGCCTGGTTTGATTTGAATATTCGAAATGGCTTGGTTTTTAACGAAACCGAATAAATGGTGAATTCTCTTGGACAAACTAAAATGGCCACTGCGACATGCATTGTGCAGTGAAAATATGTCACTGTGATATCTTGGTGTCACTTGGCAGTCAATAGTCAGTGGTAGATGGACACCTTTCAGTGCTGATGTCATATACAGTATATTGTCTTTCAAAAGTATTCATACCTCTTGAACTTTTTCATATTTTGTCACCTTACAATCACAAACGTAAATGTATTTTATTGAGATTTTAAGTGATAGACCAACACAAAGTAGCAGATAATTGTGAAGTTGAATGAAAATGATACATGGTTTTCAAAATTTTAATAAAATAAAAATCTGCAAAGTGTAACGTGCAAAAGTATTCAGGCCCCTATATCAATACTTTGTAGAGCCACCTTACGCTTCAATTACAGCTGCAAGTCTTCTGGGGTATGACTCTACCAGCTTTGAGCATCTAGAGCAGGGGTAGGCAACCTTTTTTGTTCGGCGTGCCGATTTTAATTAAAAAATCAAAGATGAGGAACTCGGAGTGCTGGTCAATAATTGTAAGTCTGACGACCCCTAAGCTAAAGTCATATACCACAAACCATAACACAGAAGTGCTGCCACCAGATGCTTTAGCACACGTGCGTTTACTGCTATTACCTGCGACGCACCTGTACTTTCCGAAGCATTGCTTTATAAGCAATGAAAGTCCATGTGCAGCCCCCAACTAGTGGTAAATGTAAGTGTCCAGGAGCACCATATGGCAGCATCCTTATGGTGATATCACACTATGTATCTGGATGCAGATATAGTCTTAGGCTACTGGAACTTTTACTTCAATGTAAAACTGTGTTCACATGGTGCATTTTTGCACAAAAAAAAATGCCTGTGTTTTCTGTGCAAAAACACATCCTTAATGCAGAAAACACACCGTTATACAGAATAATGTCCCATAGCGGCCCCTGCACAAGGTATTATATCGCATAACAGCCTCTGCACACCGTATTATGTCACATAGTGGCCCCTGCACACGGTATTATGTCATATAGTGGCCCCAGCACACGGTATTATGTCATATAGTGGCCCCTGCACATGGTATTATGTCCCATAGCGGCCTCTGCACACAGTATTAGGTCCCATAGCAGTCCCTGCACACGGTATTAGGTCCCATAGCGATCCCTGCACACGGTATTAGGTCCCATAGCGGTTTCTGCACACGGTATTAGGTCCCATAGCGGTCCCTACACACGGTATTAGGTCCCATAGCGGTCCCTGCACACGGTATTAGGTCCCATAGAGGTCCCTACACACGGTATTAGGTCCCATAGCGGTCCCTGCACACGGTATTAGGTCCCATAGCGGTCTCTGCACACGGTATTAGGTCCCATAGCGGCCCCTGCACACGGTATTAGGTCCCATAGCAGCCCCTGCACACGGTATTAGGTCCCATAGCGGCCCCTGCACAAGGTATTATATACCATAACAGCCCCTGCACACGGTATTATGTCATATAGTGGCCCCAGCACACGGTATTAGGTCCCATACCGGTCCCTGCACACGGTATTAGGTCCCATAGCAGTCCCTGCACACGGTATTAGGTCCCATAGCAGTCCCTGCACACGGTATTAGGTCCCATAGCAGTCCCTGCACACGGTATTATGTCCCATAGCGGCCTCTGCACACGGTATTAGGTCCCATAGCGGTCCCTGCACACGGTATTAGGTCCCATAGCGGTCCCTGCACACGGTATTAGGTCCCATAGCAGTCCCTGCACACGGTATTAGGTCCCATAGCGGTCCCTGCACACAGTATTATGTCATATAGCAGTCCCTGCATACGGTATTAGGTCCCATAGCGATCCCTGCACACGGTATTAGGTCCCATAGCGGCCCCTGCACACGGTATTAGGTCCCATAGCGGTCCCTGTACATGGTATTAGGTCCCATAGCGGTCCGTGCACATGGTATTAGGTCCCATAGCGGTCCCTGCCACCGTATTATGTTCTATAGCGCTCTTCAGACCCCCGAGTATAATAAGTGCAGGACCAAGAAAGATGACAAACATAAAAAAACAATGCTACTCATCTTTTTCTGCGCTCCGCAGCCGCTCTGTTCTCTTCGGCGCTTCTGCCTGTAGTCAGCGACCGCTGATTGGGTCTGTGGGGTCACTTCGCGTCATTATGCGTAATGACGCCGGAGGTGACCCCTGAGGCCCTGTCAGCTGTCAGAAGCTTATTATACTCGGGGGTCTGAAGAGACCCCACAGTATAATAATAGCAGTTTCGTTTCGGCCATGTTTGGTCTGATTGAAGCTGCTGGGTGAGGACTCGGGCTGCCGTGCCAGAGAAATAAGCCTCGCGTGCTACTCTTGGCACGCGTGCCGGAGGTTGCCGACTCCTGATCTAGAGATTGAGATTTTTGCCCATTCTTCTTTGAAAAAAACTCAAGCTCAGCGAGATTGGATGGAGAGCTTCTGTGAACAGCAATTTTCATCTCTTGCCACAAATGCTCAATGGGATTTAGGTATGGACTTTGATTATTGAATATTCTTTGATCTAAACCATTCTACTGTAGCTCTGGCTATATGTTTAGGGTCATTGTCTTGCTTGAAGGTGAATCTCCTTCCCAGTCTCAAGTCTTTTGCAGCCTTCCACAGGTTTTCTTCCAGGATTGCCTATATTTAGCTCCATCCATCTTCCCACCAACTCTGACCAGCTTCCCTGTCCCTACTGAAGAAAAGCATCTCCACAGCATGATGCTGCCACCACCATGTTTCACAGTGGGGATGGATTGTTCAGGGTGATGAGCAGTGTTACTTTTCCACCACACATAGTGCTTTGCATTTAGGCCAAAAAGTTCAACTTTGGTCTCATCTGACCAGAGCACCTTCTTCCATATGTTTGCTGTGTCCCCTATATGGCTTGTGGCAAACTGCAAACGGCATTTTTTATGTCTTTCTTTCAACAATGGTTTTCTTCTTTACACTCTCCCATAAAGGCCAGATTTGTGGAGTGCATGACTTATAGTTGTCCTGTGGACAGATTCTCCCACCTGAGCTGTGGATTTCTGCAGCTCCTCCAGAGTGACCATGAACCTCTTGGCTGTTTTTCTAACCAGTGCTCTCCTTGCTCGAACTGCCAGTTTAGGTGGTGAAGTGCTAGAAAAATTGATGGCTATTTGAAGCATATTCTAGTCTCCATTTTGTATTCCCTTACGTCCTACAGCAGCACAATATGGGGTATTTCTCCCCCTGTGTGTTGTCTAGGACAGGTGGAACTTTTAATTAGCACAAAGATGTGCTTACTAACCTGCCCTATAAGAGGGCACGAGAGACCTCCCTCACCTGTGTTTTTTTCTGTCATGTGTGAGACAGGTGGAGGAGGTCTCTTGTGACCTCTCTAGTGTTAAGGGTTTTTTTTCTTACCTTGAGGTGGTCGTTTCCTTCTGTTGCCGGCCTGCATTCGTTCTTCTCAGCGCTTCTGTCGGTAATTCTTCGGCCGGTGGTAGGCTTCGGCCTACCCGGAGGTGACGTCGGACTTTGCGACGGCCGGAACCCTTCTCTGTGTCCGGGTTCCCGTGCGGGCGGATTTCGCCGGACTCTTTCGCGCCTACTTCCGGTTCTCGGAAAAAGTGCGGTAAGTTTGCAATTTTAAAATTTAAATGCAAAATATAGAATTGATTTTTGCTGCTTGTTGTTTGAGCCTCTGACTCAGGCTTTTGCTCCTCTATGTTTCATTATGGCATTTGACCCGTTTTGGTGCTATAAATCTCAGAAGGTAAGTAATATTTATTAATTCTTGTTCATATATTATATGAATTGTCGATTCATATCGCTGGCCTTGCTCTGCATGATTTCCTATGAATTTTTTCATTGTGGATTAGTTTTGTGTTTGGCTCCGCCTCCACTTATGGTTGCCTTTAAAATGTCCCATAGTCCATTTGGGTCGGGCTGTGATTTTCTGGCTCTCCTATTGCTAAGGAGTAGAAATTCTCCTCTGTGATTCAGAGATTACGCTATTTGACTATTGCGTGTGCTGTTGCTACTTTTTTTGCGACGACCGACCTCCTTAAGGTACCCCTCTCTTTCTGGTTCTGGTTGCGGTTTGTAATATTGGTATTGTTATTGTCTGTGACTTTTTGTGGTCTTTTTAGATGTCTTCTTCTGCTTCCGGCTCTGGTGATGGAGATTTTAGGAGGAAGAAATCCTCCAAGCGTAAACATTTAACCTGTTTAGATTGTAAGACTCCCTTGCCTGACGGCTATGAATTCACCCGCTGTCGCCAGTGTCGTGGCCCCCCTTCTGAGGAGCCATCCATACGTGAGGTTGTGACATGGGTGAAAGAATACATGGAGGACTCTCTCAAGGAGATCCAGAATTCTATCTCCCAGATTGCCAAGAGACCACGTCTTGAAAAACATCCTCTCTTGCGGGTCTCGGACGAAGATTTTCAGGTTATGGATGAAACTTTGTCTTCTGATGACTCCGCTGAAGATACCAGCAGACCTCTCTTCCCACTCGAGAAAGTCAATAGGCTGCTGAAGTCCATCCGGTCTAAAGACCGTGATGTTGATGGGGAAGCCTCCACGTCCACCTATAGAGGGCCCAGGGTCTTCCAAGTGGACGAGACATTAAAAAAGTTAATGTCTTCAGAGTGGAAATTTCCGGAGAAACCCTTTATAACTACTGGTAGGTTTAAGGCCTTGTTCCCCATCGCAGAGTCTCAACTGGATCAGTGGGGTCCTCCCCCTAAGGTGGATATAGCGGTAGCCAAGCTATCTTGCCGCACTCTACAGTAGTACCATCTGAGGATGGAGCAAATCTGCAGGATCCTATGGACAGACACATGGAGAGTACTCTCAAGAAGGCCTACTCAGCGGCCTCTGCTCAGACCTCTGTCGCTGTTGCGTCATGTGAAGTTTCAGCCAAACTACGGGCTGATTTGCTCCAGCTTGAGAGGGACATCGATTCTGGTGTCTCCAGAGACGAGTTACTTTCCTTCTTAACTTTGACTTCTTTGGCGGCAGAATTCCTAGCTGAGGTCTCCCATTATCAATTAAGGCTGGCGTCAAAGTCCTTGGCGCTTTCCACGGCGGCGAGGAGACCCTTATGGTTAAAACCTCGGAGAGCTGATTTTATCTCCAAGTATAACCTTTGTGCCTTACCATTTGAGCCAGGAAGAGTCTTTGGCAGTAGCCTGGATGAAATTTTAGAAGGCTTGGCTGATAAAAAAGGCAAGACTCTGCCTCAGTCTTTTAGGGGCAGATTTGGCCCTGGCCGCGGCAGAGGTTTTTCACCTCGTCGTGGTCAGCAGTCCCGGAGGGGCTCTAGGTATTATTCTAGAGGCTCTGGACGGAGATTTCCCAAAACCGAAGATAGAAGGAAGCCCAGTTTCTGACATGAGAAGCTGTCTTCCTGTGGCCGAAATTCCTGTCGGGGGTCGTCTCTCCCTTTTTCTCAGCTCTTGGCGGGAAAAAATTCAGGACCCTTGGGTCTTACAGTTAATTCAGCGAGGTTATGCAATCGAATTTCTCTGTCCTCCCCGAGATCGGTTCGTCTTAACTCGCCGTCTTCCCTCGTCTCAGCAAGGTATTTTGGAATGCTCCATTCAAGAGTATATCCGCAAAGGAGCTCTAGAAGAAGTTCCTTCTCTAGAAGAAGGTTTGGGGGTTTATTCCCCCGTTTTTCTAGTACCAAAGCCAGCAGGCAGATGGAGGATGATTATAGATCTGAGGTATCTAAACCGTTTTATCAGAAAAAAAACGGTTCCGCATGGAAACCATAAGCTCAGTTTCTTCTTTTCTTCTCCAGGGCGACATTTTTGTCACCCTAGATCTGAAGGACGCTTATTTGCACGTGCCAATTTACCCTCCGCACAGGAAGTTCCTAAGGATTGCGGTTATAGTTTCCGGCCACAGGAAGCATTATCAGTTCTCGGCCCTCCCTTTCGGGATCTCCTCGGCTCCCCACACCTTTACCAAGGTGGTAGCTCCCATAGTAGCCGCCCTCAGGCTTCAGGGACTCTTTGTGGTCCCTTATCTAGACGACTGGCTGATAAAAGCCCAGTCAGTGTCTGTTCTGCTCCAGCATTTACAGATTGCCATATCCCTGCTTCAAAGCCTGGGATGGCTCATAAATTGGGAGAAGTCAGAAATCGTCCCCTCAACCAAAAGGAAGTTTCTTGGTTACTTCCTAGATTCAGACCGGCTGGAAATCTCCTTGACAATTGCAAGGAAAGAGAAATTAATTACAGCGGTTTGGCAACTTTTCAGGAGGCAGAGAGCGTCCATCAGAACTTTGATGAAAATCCTCGGTCTGATGTCATCTTCCATCATGGCGGTTCCTTGGGCCTTATGGCATCTACGTCCTCTTCAGATGGAAATCCTAGGAATTTGGGATCGCTCTCTGCCCGGTCTCAACAGGAGGATTCGACTCTCCCCCAGGACCCGTCTTTCTCTCAGATGGTGGTTGCACCTCAAGGACGGAAGGTCCACGGTCCAACCTCGTTGGACCCTGTTGACTACAGATGCATCCCTTACGGGATGGGGAGCCCATCTGGACGGAAACTCCATAAAGGGAGTCTGGAGCGCTCCAGAAGGAAGGACGTCGTCCAACTGGAAGGAGCTCAGGGCTGTGTACCGTGCCTTACTCCATTTCTCTCCTCTTCTCAAGGGAAGAGCAGTCAAGATTCGCTCGGACAACATGACGACGGTATTATATGTGAACAGACAGGGAGGCACCAGATCATCATCCCTCCTCAGGGAGGCAGATCTGATTTTTTTCCTGGGCAGAGAAAAATCTGACCCATCTATCTGCGGTTCACATCAAGGACTCCCTGAACTCAGTAGCGGATCGGTTGAGTCGGGGTCGTGCCGTATCAGGAGAATGGTCACTCAATCCAGAATTGTTACATCAGATTACCCTGAAATACGGTCTACCGGAGATAGACCTCATGGCAACCCGACTCAATGCCAAGGTGGAGACGTTCTGTTCCCTGTACCAGGAGGACAATCCCTTGGCAGTGGATGCCCTGTCCATCCCTTGGAGGTTCAGGCTTTCATACGTTTTCCCTCCAATTCCTATGATACTGAGAGTATTGATGAAAATAAGACAGGACCAAGCCTCTGTAATAGCCATCATTCCATTCTGGCCAAAAAGAGCTTGGTTTTCCCAGCTCATGGTGATGAGTCGAGGGATATATTGGAGGCTTCCCCTCACCCAGAACCTGGTTTCCCAAGGATCACTGAAGTGCCAGGATCTGAGGAGATTCAACCTGACAGCCTGGAGGTTCACCAGTCCCTACGAATGTATAGAGGACTGTCAGAAGCCGTCCTGAAGACGCTTTCCTGTGCTACAGCTGAATCCACCAAAAGGAATTACCAGAGGACGGCTAAGATTTTTTTGGAGTGGTGCTCCAAAAGAGGCGTTGATATTTCTAATCCTTTGACTTCTGATGTTTTGGATTTTCTTCAGGATGGCTTGGACAGGGGCCTTGCCCCTGCTACTTCAAAGGTACAGGTATCGGCTTTATCCGCCCACTTAAACAGACGGTTGTCCCAGGATTCCCTGGTTGCAAGATTCCTTAAAGGAGCGGCGAGGCTGAAACCTGCAGTATCTTCTCCTATTCCCTAATGGGACCTTGCGACGGTCCTTTCAGGCCTTTGTGGTCCTCCTTTTGAACCTCTGGAAGCTACGGAGCTAAAATTTTTAGCCTTTAAAACTACTTTTTTGTTAGCCATCACATCTGTCAAAAGGGTAGGAGAGCTACAGACGCTCTCCTCCAAAGAACCTTATATTGTATTTTTTTCGGATAGGGTCCACCTTAGGTTTTTGCCTGGCTTTATCCCTAAGGTTCCTTCACGTAATAACTATAATCAACTGATTTCTTTGCCTGTTTTCCTTCCGGATCCATCTTCAGAAGAGGAGTTAAAACTTCATACTTTGGATGTGGTGAGGTGTCTGCGAATTTACTTATCGCGGACACAATCTTTCAGGAGAGCTGAAAATCTCCTAATCAATATGTATGGTAAAGACAGAGGTCTTAAAGCTTACAGACCCTCCTTGTCCAGATGGATTAAGGAGGCAATCAAAATTTCTTTCATTGCTCAAGGGTTGCTTCCTCCAGTTTTTTGCACAGCCCATTCGACCAGGGCTGTGTCGACTTCTTGGGCTGAGAATCGCTCGCTTCCACTGGATCAAATTTGTGCGGTTGCTTCTTGGTCATCCCAGCTGACTTTCGTCAAACACTATCGTTTGGATGTCCGCAGTGCCGAGGTGACTGCCTTTGGCCAGACAGTTCTTGAGGTTGTAAGGCAAGGAAACCCTCCCTAGGGGAATTACTTGCTATATCCCCATATTGTGCTGCTGTAGGACGTAAGGGAATCGTTGATTATATTGTTAATCTGTTTTCCCTTAGTCCTAACAGCAGCACAAGGCTTCCCTCCCTAAAATCTTGTTTCTTTTACTTTATAATTTACACAGGTGAGGGAGGTCTCTTGTGCCCTCTTATAGGGCAGGTTAGTAAGCACATCTTTGTGCTAATTAAAAGTTCCACCTGTCCTAGACAACACACAGGGGGAGAAATACCCCATATTGTGCTGCTGTTAGGACTAAGGGAAAACAGATTAACAATATAATCAACGATTATAGACTCCATTTTGTGCCTTAAGAAGAATTTCTCATTGCTGTGTGAACTCTGTTAGTCAATAAAATTGCACAGGCTTGCATACTTTTGATATCTTAGTTATTTTTTTTTATTTCACAGATCCATGTGAACAAATGTATGAGATCTTTCTCACCCAGGAGCTTATTAGCATTTTCTGAAGGTTGCTTTGGCTACCTTATCTGAGGCTTTGGAACTGGCCACTCCACGGTACAGGATGAGGTAGACAAACAGCACCTGTTCAGTTCAGGCTTATGCGACGGTTGTATTAGCCATTTTGTTTAAAGAATATAAGAATTTGAGGGGGGCGCTGATGAAGTAAAAAGCTCTGTACCCGTGTGTAGAGGACACTCCTCACAGTGTTGATTCCCAAGGCTTCTCTGCCTTCGCCGGTCGCTTCCACGGTTGATGATTTTCTTTTCCGGGCAGATGATGATGTAAGCTCTTGGTGATGATTCTTTATCTTAATCTTTGTACCCTTATCTTTGTATATTAATTTTTGTATCTATCATTTTACAAAAGTATACGCAATATCACACTATTTCTTGTAATCAATTTATTATATTACTTACTCTATATACTATAATTTTGCCATAACTGATTTGTTATTTTACTATTTTAAATAAAATTGTGTTACTGTATATCTTAATTGACTGGCCGTCTATAAAGCGTACCTAGAACCTGTGTTGATAAAACTTGGCAAAACAGGTGGACAGCCATGTCTTGGTAGGTTTGCTGTCGTAGAATACTTTTTCCATTTTTGGATGATGGATTGAACAGTGCTCCTTGGGATGCTCAAAGCTTGGGATATGTTTTTATAACCTAACCCTGCTTTAACCCCTTACCGACCCAGGGTGTAATAGTACGTCCTGAGTCACATGACGATGTATGGAGAGCGCTCAGAAGCTGAGCGCTCTCCATACACCGTGGGTGCCGGCTGTATAATACCTGCACCGATCGCGGCTGTTAACCCTTTAGATGTCGCGGTCAAACGGGACCGCAGCGTCTAAATAGCGCAGCCGCCATGGGCGGCGCCATTTTTCCCCCATCGCTGCCCTCCAAAACGTCATTTAGGGCGGCGATTGGTTGCCATGACAGCCGGGAGCCTATTGAAGGCTCCCAGGCCTGTCATTACAGTAGATCTATTACACGATGCCAGAGGCATCGCCTAATAGCAGTAACGGCACTTTGCTATTCACTGCGATACAGTAGTATCGCAGTGAATAGTATGATCGATCAGACGCCCTAGGTTTCAAGGTCCCTAGGGAAACTGATCATACAAGTAAAAGTAGAAAAAAAAAAAGTTTTTAAAAGTATGAAAAAAATAAAAAAAAAAACACAAAAGTTCAAATCACCCCCCTTTCCCTAGATCAGATATAAAAGTAAATAAACAAAAGTAAGCATAAACACTTTAGGTATCCCTACACTCCAATATTTATCCCATATGGTGAACGGCGTAGCGGGGAAAAAAAAAATCAAAATGGCCAAATAGCGTTTTTTTCAACACTTTGCCTCCTATAAAAAATTGAATAAAGAGTGATCAAACTATCAGATCTTTCCCTAAATGGTATCAATAAAAACGTCATGTTGTCCCGCATAAAAAGATACCTTACCCAGCTCCATACATGTAAATATGAAAAGGTTACAGGTGACACAATATGGCGACGCAAATTTTTTTTTTCTATTTAGCAAAGTTTTTAATTTTTTAAAAGGTATCAAAACATTACAAATACTATATAAATTTGGTATCTCCGTGTTTGTACTGACCCTCAGAATACAGGCAACATGTCATTTTTACCACACAGTGAATGCTGTAAAAATTAAACCCATATGAATTTGGCGCAAATGCAGTTTTTCTCCATTTGCACCTCATTCTGAATTTTTTTTCCAGCTTCCCAGTACATTGCACAGCATATTGAATAGTGACATTACAAAGTACAATTTGTTTCGCAAACAATAAGCCATCATGTGACTCTGGGAATTGAAAAATGAAAAAGTTATGGCTCTTGGAATGTGGGGAGGGAAAAACGAAAATGCAAAAACAAAAAATGGCCCAGTCATTAAGGGGTTAAACTTCTCCACAACTTTATCTCTGACCTGTCTGGTGAGTACCTTGGTCTTTATGATGCTGTTTGTTCACTAGTGTTCTCTAACAAACCACCGAGGCCTTCACAGAACAGGTGTATTTATACTGAGACTAAAGTATAAACATCTGGACTCTATTAACTAATTAAGTGACTTCTGAAGGCAATTGATTTCAGTGGATGTTATTTAGGGGTGTTAGAGTACAGGCGGCTGAATACTTTTGCACATCACACTTTTCCAATTTTTATTTGATTAAAATTTTGAAACCCACGTATCATTTTCGTTCCACTTCACAATTATGTGCTACTTTGTGCTGGTCTATCACTGAAAAATCTCAATAAAATACATTTAAGTTTGTGGTTGTAAGGTGACAAAATGTAAAAAAGTTCAAGGGGCATGAATACTTTTGCAAGTTACTATATATATATATATATATATATATATATATATATAAACATATACTGTATATACAGTGGGGAAAAAAAAGTATTTAGTCAGCCACCAATTGTGCAAGTTCTCCCATTTAAAAAGATGAGAGAGGCCTGTAATTGACATCATAGGTAGACCTCAACTATAAGAGACAAAATGAGAAAATATATCTAGAAAATCACATTGTCTGATTTTTTAAAGAATTTATTTGCAAATTATGGTGGAAAATAAGTATTTGGTCACCTGCAAACAAGCAAGATTTCTGGCTCTCACAGACCTGTAACAACTTCTTTAAGAGGCTCCTCTGTCCTCCACTCATTACCTATAGTAATGTCACCTATTTGAAATTGTTATCAGTATAAAAGACAACTGTCCACAACCTCAAACAGTCACACTCCAAACTCCATTATGGTGAAGACCAAAGAGCTGTGGAAGGACACCAGAAACAAAATTGTAGACCTGCACCAGGCTGCGAATACTGAATCTGCAATAGGCAAGCAGCTTGGTGTGAAGAAATCAACTGTGGGAGCAATAATTAGAAAATGGAAGACATACAAGACCACTGATAATCTCCCTCGATCAGGGGCTCCATGCAAGATCTCACCCTGTGGGGTCAAAATGATCACATGAACGGTGAGCAAAAATCCCAGAACCACACAGGGGGACCTAGTGAATGACCTGCAGAAAGCTGGGACTAACGTAACAAAGACTACCTTCAGTAACACACTACGCCACCAGGGACTCAGATCCTGCAGTGCCAGACGTGTCCCCCTGCTTAAGCCAGTACATATCCGGTCCCGTCTGAAGTTTGCTAGAGAGCATTTGGATGTTCCAGAAGAGTATTAGGAGAATGTCATATGGTCAGATGAAACCAAAGTAGAACTGTTTGGTAGAAACACAACTCATCGTGTTTGGAGGAGAGTGAATGCTGAGTTGCATCCAAAGAACACCATACCTACTGTGAAGCATGGGGGTGGCAACATCATGTTTTGGGGCTGTTTTTCTGCAAAGGGACCAGGACGACTGATCCGTGTACACGAAAGAATGAATGGGGTCATGTATCGTGAGATTTTGAGTGCAAACCTCCTTCCATCAGCAAGGGCATTGAAAATGAAACGTGGCTGGGTCTTTCAGCATGACAATGATCCCAAGCACACCGCCAGGGCAATGAAGGAGTGGCTTTGTAAGAAGCATTTCAAGGTCCTAGAGTGGCCTAGCCAGTCTCCAGATCTCAACCCCATAGAAAACCTTTGGAGGGAGTTGAAAGTCCGTGTTGCCCAGCGACAGCCTCAAAACATCACTGCTCTAGAGGAGATCTGCATGGAGGAATGGGCCAACATACCAGCAACAGTGTGTGCCAACCTTGTGAAGACTTACAGAAAATGTTTGACCTCTGTCATAGCCAACAAAGGATATATAACAGAGTATTGAGATGAACTTTGGTTTTTGACCAAATACTTATTTTCCATCATAATTTGCAAATAAAGTCTTTAAAAATCAGACAATGTGATTTTCTGGATTTGTTTTCTCATTTTGTCTCTCATAGTTGAGGTGTACCTATGATGTCAATTAAAGGCCTTTTTAAGTGGGAGAACTTGCACAATTGGTGGCTGACTAAATACTTTTTTCCCCACTGTATATATATATATATATATATATATATATATATATATATACATACAGTACAGACCAAAAGTTTGGACACAACTTCTCATTCCAAGAGTTTTCTGTATTTTTATGACTATAAAAATTGTAGATTCACACTGAAGGCATCAAAACTATGAATTAACACATGTGGAATTATATACTTAACAAAAAAGTGTGAAACAAGTGAAAATATGTCTTATATTCTAGGTTCTTCAAAATAGCCACCTTTTGCTTTGATTACTGCTTTGCACACTCTTCAACGTTTTCCCAATTTTTCGGACTGACTGACCTTCATTTCTTAAAGTAATGATGGCCACTCGTTTTTCTTTACTTAGCTGCTTTTTTCTTGCCATAATACAAATTCTAACACTCCATTCAATAGGACTATCAGCTGTGTATCTACCTGACTTCTGAACAATACAACTGATGGTCCCAACCCCATTTATAAGGCAAGCAATCCCACTTATTAAACCTGACAGGGCACACCTGTGAAGTGAAAACCATTTCAGGTGACTACCTTTTGAAGCTCATCAAGAGAATGCCAAGAGTGTGCAAAGCAGTAATCAAAGCATAAGGTGTCTACTTTGAAGAACCTAGAATATAAGACATATTTTCAGTTGTTTCACACTTTTTTGTTAAGTATATAATTCCACATGTGTTAATTCATAGTTTTGATGCCTTCAGTGTGAATCTACAATTTTTATAGTCATGAAAATACAAAAAACTCTTGGAATGAGAAGGTGTGTCCAAACTTTTGGTCTGTACTGTATATATAATGCTGTAGGCAGGAACACAAGGTATTTCAATGATGGTGGAAGCGGGTGATGTGTTGGTGTTAGGGTCGGTTCACATCTGCGTTCGGTTTCTGTACAGGGGAGTCTGTTGGGGAAACCTATACGCAGAGAGAAGTGGTTTACATAAGGAAACCTGTGGACCCCATAGACTATAATGTGGTCCGTGTGGTTTCCGATCGGTTTCCGCATGAGACCGAGCGGTAACCACACGGACCCCATTATAGTCTATGGGGTCCACAGGTTTCCTTATGTAAACCGCTTCTCTCTGCGTATAGGTTTCCGTTCGGGGGTCCCCAAGCGGACTCCCCTGTACGGAAACCGAACGCAGATGTGAACCGGCCCTTAGTCATCATAGTAAAACTTGCAATACAACTATATTGTTAGTAAGAAAATAACAAAGTTTAGTCAGATTTAATGAATTACAGGCAGGTAGTGATAGAAATCATAGATAGGAGTGTGAGCCAGACTGCTGCATTAATATAGGCAAATGACAGTTTAACCCTTTCATTTCCAATAATAGAATTAGTTAGTGAATAGAGTTAGTAAAAACCTTTTCTTAAGCCTGTTTTTCTATAGAGCAGTGTGATCTGTGACTGTCCACATAGTGGTTTATACAGTTTTTACTAACAAAGTTAATCCTAAACTTTTCTTAAGTGTTCTTTTGGGTCAGAGTTTAATTTTTTTTTCATTAAGTACATACAAACTGATGTTCTAACAACATTGATTCCGCATGCTCTAATCTGAAAAATGTCATTGGTTACCCAATGTGCATACAAACTGCCGCTATTGTAATGGGAAAAAAGAAAACAAGCTGACTGATCTAGCTCAAGTCTAATACTCACTGTCCAGGTTATCCTTTTATTGCTTTGTTATTTTTCTTGAAATTGTTCTTTTAATAAAAAAACAAAAAACCAATAACACAGTGTCAGAATTGTTGCCAATCACTATTATAATTAAGAAGTGTGCAGTAAAATGACTTGAAAAACAGGGCAGTGTGCAGGTAAAAAAAGGGTGATGAGGAAACACTCATGCAAGTACTAACAAAAAAGAATGTGGGTGGCAACAGTAACACTACTTCTGGTTTTGTTGGCACCGCTCATGCCGGAAGTGTGTAGTCTTCTCAAGCCCTCTGAAGGGGCCACCAAAATTGTCAGCCGGGACAACTGCAGCATCAGCGATGTAATCCTTTATTATACACAAGTGGACAAAATTGTCGGTACCCCTCGTTTAATGAAAGAAAAACCCACAATGGTCACAGAAATAACTTGAATCTGACAAAAGTAATAATACATAAAAATTCTATGAAAATGAACAAATGAAAGTCAGACATTGCTTTTCAACCATGCTTCAACAGAATTTAAAAAAAAAGAAAACTCATGAAACAGGCCTGGACAGAAATGATGGTAACCCTGAAAATAATGTGACCAAAGGGATATGCTAAATCAAGGTGTGTCCACTAATTAGCATCACAGGTGTCTACAATCTTGTAATCAGTCAGTGGGCCTGTATATAGGACTACAGATACTCACTGTGCTGTTTGGTGACATGGTGAGTACCACACTCAACAAGGACCAGAGGAAGCGAAGGAAAGAGTTGTCTCAGGAGCTTACAAAGAAAATTATAGACAAGCATGTTAAAGGTAACAGTTATAAGACCATCTCCAAGCAGCTTGATGTTCCTGTGACTACAGTTGCACATATTATTCAGAAATTTAAGATCCATGGGACTGTAGCCAACCTCCCTGGACGTGACCGTAGGAGGAAAATTGATGACAAATTAAAGAGAAGGATAATACGAATGGTAACAAAAGAGCCCAGAAAAACTTCTAAAGAGATTAAAGTTGAACTTCAAGCTCAAGGAACATCAGTGTCAGATCGTACCATCCGTCGTTGTTTGAGCCAAAGTGGACTTCATGGGAGACGACCAAGGAGGACACCATTGTTGAAAACAAATCATAAAAAAGCCAGACTGGAATTTGCCAAACTACATATTGACAAGCCACAAAGCTTCTGGGAGAATGTCCTATGGACAGATGAGACAAAAATCAAATTTTGGCAGTTCTATGTTCACAGACGGAAAAATGAGTCATAGCTTGAAAAGAACACTGTCCCTACCGTGAAACATAGAAGAGCCTCTGTTATGTTCTGGGGCTGCTTTGCTGCATCTGGCACAGGGTGTCTTGAATCTGTGCAGGGTACAATGAAATCTCAAGACTATCAAGGGATTCTAGAGAGAAATGTGCTGCCCAGTGTCAGAAAGCTTGGTCTCAGTCGCAGGTCATGGGTCTTGCAACAGGATAATGAACCAAAACACACAGCTAAAAACACCCAAGAATGGCTAAGAGGAAAACATTGGACTATTCTGAAGTGGCCTTCTATGAGCCCTGACCTAAATCCTATTGAGCATCTTTGGAAGGAGCTGAAACATGCCGTCTGGAAAAGACACCCTTCAAACCCAAGACAACTGGAGCAGTTTGCTCATGAGGAGTGGGCCAAAATACCTGTTGAGAGGAGCAGAAGTCTCATTGACAGTTACAGGAATCGTTTGATTGCAGTGATTGCCTCAAAAGGTTGTGCAACAAAATATTAAGTTAAAGGTGCCATCATTTCTGTCCAGGCCTGTTTCATGAGTTTTCTTTTTTTAAAAATTCTGTTGAAGCATGGTTGAAAAGCAATGTCTGATTTTCATTTGTTCATTTTCATAGAATTTTTATATATTATTACTTTTGTCAGATTCAAGTTATTTCTGTGACCATTGTGGGTTTTTCTTTCATTAAACAAGGGGCACCAACAATTTTGTCCACGTGTGTAAATCAGGGTTATTATGGTGGAGGAACTGGGAAACCTAAACTGCAAGAGGAGGAGGAAGAAGACTCTACTTTGGATGCCAAGGGAGCCCTTGATATGTCGCAAGCACAGCCAGGGGAGAAGGCTGACCTTTATTTCTTCCAAGATGATGATGATGACGACCACGCTGGCCAAGAACACCAACAGTGGCAGGCCTCTGGGTCTGTGTACACACTTGCAAGCATGGCAGGCT
Source organism: Leptodactylus fallax (assembly GCA_947044405.1). Classification (NCBI taxonomy): domain Eukaryota; kingdom Metazoa; phylum Chordata; class Amphibia; order Anura; family Leptodactylidae; genus Leptodactylus; species Leptodactylus fallax. Next base: position 7,772,917 of record CAMRHE010000058.1, on the reverse strand, counting down.
GTATGCTCCGCTGCTTACACAGCGACAAGCTTATTATTATCATCAAGCAGAGAGATGAGTACTGGATGTCACAAAATGGAGGGATTCTTCCCTGCCTCCCAAAAAGGAAGCAAAATTGGAATATTATCAGGATAGACCAGTGCAAGTGCCAAATACAAGCGTGCACAGGAGACCGCTGCTTGCTCCCTGTCCACCTCAGCCAGGGCACTACCTTCTCTTCCTGTGCCACAACTACAAGTGGCAGGAGTGAAAGCAGCATCAGCAGTCAGTACAGTAGTTGAAACATGATGAATCAAAAATTTTTCAGTGCTAACCAAATCCACAACAGGCAATTGCCACTCACCAGCTGTACCAGCAGGTATATTCATACCAAGAGTGCACCCATATTCCAGCAGATAACTTTGACCGCATGGAATTCTGGGCCAATAGGTCAACAGATTAGAGCAGAGGAAGGAGCTGACCTAGTTTGCCATGGGCGTTTTATCTTTTCCAACCTCAAGGGTAATGGCAGAGAGGGTGTTCAGTGCTGCCAGTGGAGTTGTATCACCTAAAAGGACCAAATTGCCCACATACTTCCGGCTACTGCCTCCAAATAGAGCTTCAACCCTCTCCCTGTATCTTGTTCAGTTTACCGTACAGCTGATGCTGCCTGCCATCACCACTTCCATCATTCACCCAGACATGTCCTGCGGCCTGTTCCATCATATCATTCTATGCTCTACTGCCATTCATTTTGCCACAGCTACCATCACTGCCACCACTCAGCCAGAGATGTCCTGTGAATTGGTCCATTACATTTCACTATACCACACTGCTGGTGCCACAGTGTTGGCATCAAAAAAAATCTAAACCATTTTGATTTCACATCTACTCCCATGAAGGGATAATTTTTGTTAGCTTTTTGTTTTTGAAACCACTTATTCAGAGGTGTAAATATCGGGGTAGCAGTGGTAGCGGCTGCCACAGGACCCGGAACATTATGGGGCCCGGAGCCCTGTGGCAGCCGCAACCGCGAACCCCACAAACACTGCTATCGTTATACTCTGGGGTCTTTTCAGAGGAGAGGTAAGTAGCATTGTTTTTTATGTTTGTATCCTCCCCTGGGTCTCCGATCATTACATTCTGGGGTCTGTCAAATCCCATCCATTACTCCAAACTTGAAAGTGATCTCACAGAGGCCTACATGAAACAACTAAAGAATATTATCAAGAAGTTTCCAATCCAGGTCCAGAAGCAGGCAAAAGGGCTTATCCCAGAGGACCCAGGCCGGGCTGCTTCTATATTCTCCCAAAGATACACAAAGAGGGCAACCCTAGGAGGCCTATCATTTCTGGCATTGGGATACTGACGGAAAACATCTCGGGTTGGGTGGAAAATCTCCTAAAACCCCTTGTCAGGGATACTCCAAGCTATATCCAGGACTCCACTGACCTTCTTAAATTGAATTTTAGCCACCATGAATGTGGAATCCCTGTATACCAAGATTCCCCACAAGGATGGAGTTGCAGCATGTCGGATACACCTGGAAAAACAAAACCTCCCAACAGAACCAGTAACGCAGCTCATAAAATTCATCCTTAGCCACAACTATTTTACTTTTGGAGAGGATCTATATCTACAGCGAATGGGAACTTCAATGGGGACCAGATGTGCACCCCAGTATGCAAATCTCTTTATGGCTGAACTGGAAGGAGCATACTTATCAACATACACCACCAAACCTATGATTTACCTTTGTTATATCGATGATATCCTTGTCATCTCGACTGCAGGTGAGGAGGCCCTACTTCAATTCCATAATGACTTCAATGACTTTCACCCTACCATCAACCTTAAACTTAGCTATTCAGGGAGTGAAATTCACTTTCTGGATACCACAATATACATCAAAGACCACCGGCTACTCACATCAATATACCACAAACCCACTGACAGAACGGCCTACCTGAGAAACGACAGCTTCCACCCCAAGCACACAAGACAATCTATCATCTACAGCCAGGCTATACGATACAATCGTATTTGCTCCGACAAAGCAGACCTGGACAAGCACCTCCTGGATCTGAGGATGAAATTTCTCAGATTGGGATACAAACCAAAAGTAACAGACAACCAATTAAACAAAGCGGCAGCCATTACCAGAGACAGTCTGCTCACATATAAAAAGACCCAGAAAGAAGCCCGAGTGCCCCTAGTTGTCATCTACAACCCACAGTTGGAGATCCTACGAAGGATTGCCAAGGATCTCCAACCTGTGCTACATAGGGACAACAGACTCAAGGACATATTTCCAGTCCTCCCTCTCCTTTCCTTTCGACAACCACCAAACCTGAGGCGTATTATTGTCCGGAGTGCCCTGAAGGTCCCAACTGAAAATGGCACCTCACCTTGCCTACATAAAAGGTGCATGACCTGCAGGCACATCCACACCGCTGACAGTGTACCTATCCCACAGTCACAACAGGTGCACAGAATTAGGGGGACATTCTCCTGCAGTTCTTTCAATGTGGTGTATCTCATAATGTGTGTGCAATGTCCCACCACAGGCCTCTATGTGGGGGAAACAGGGAAGAGACTCAGTCAACGAATGAACTCACACAGATCCAACATCAATAACAACAGAACCGATCTCCCAGTGGCCGCACATTTCTCCGGAGAAAACCACTCTATTGAAGATTTGCGGGTTGTGGTTTTAATGGGACATTTTAAGACGCAGGAGAAAAGGAAAGAATCGGAGTACAAACTTATGCAAAAATTTCAAACTCTGCAATTTGGACTTAATATTCATGCCAGCTTCATGTCACACTATGTATGACCTGTGAGGGTCACAAATCACCTCCTGATAGCAAACAGATAACAGATCCCTCTGTCACGCACCACAACTTTCCAGATTGTTTTTTGACCTGTTGTAAATAACCTCTACTTAGATTGCATTTTGTTTTGGTTTTTTTGAGGACTCTAAAATCCTTTGAAGACCATGTGTATAAAAATCTGTGAATTTTCAGTTCTTGTATAACACCATGTCTGATGAAGGGAGCTAGTACTCCTGAAAGCTTACTTATAAATATACTAAGTTAGCCTCTAAAAGGTTTTGCCTGATTTCTTCACTCTTCCCTTACTCCACCACTATCAGTGTATTCACTAAGCAGTACTTCCTGAGAGTGGCAGTCATGTAAAGCATATAGCTTATGATTAATATGCCTACTATGGACCAATTAACCTGAATACAGTTGAAATAGAGAAAAATGCTTTGATCTCACCGCTCCAAGTTGGTTGTCTTATTCAGGAACTGTGTTCCTTTTCAAAATGGAGCTCCTGAGTCCACAGGTCATCATAATCGCTTTTTTACTGGACCTTCTCTAAAAAAAGACCCTCAGACCCCAAAGAGCTCCCACCCTGACAAGGGCAGTCTACAACTATCCCTAAAGCCATGTGCTAACCGGCTACTGTGGATGAATGGCACAGGCGGTGCACAGGACACACACGGATGTCATCCGTCTGCCGCCTGTGCACTGGTCGTACTTCTGTGGCCCGTTTCATTCAATGAATAGGAGCCGTGGAAGCAGGGCTGCAAAACCAGACAGGAATAGGACCTGTTTCATATTTGGCGGCCCGGACTGTCGCCCCCGCACACATGACCGTGTAATTCATGGTCATGTGTACGGGCCCATAGAAATGAATGGGTCAGTGTGCTATCCGGGAAAAATCCGGATAGAACACTGACCATTCATACGGTCTTGTACAAGGGGGCTTAAGTAAATGTTCCTACACGTTTCATCAGTGATAAGTCTTACTCCTCAGGGGATCCAAACAGATAAACAGGGATGCATAAATCTCTAGGGAAAAGCCAGGGTATGCCCCAGAGTATAATAATTGTTCATGGATGGTCCACTATGGGGCATAATACTATGTGAAGGGGCCACTATGCTGCATAATACTGTGTGCAGGGGCCACTATGGCGCATAATACTGTGTGCAGGGGCCACTATGGCGCATAATACTGTGTGCAGGGGCCACTATGGCGCATAATACTGTGTGCAAGGGCCCCTATGGCGCATAATACTGTGTGCAGGGGCCACTATGGAGCACAATACTGTGTGCAGGGACCACTATGGTGCATAATAGTGTGCGCAGGAATGTGGTTTGTGTGCGGGGGGGGGTGTTGGGGGCAGCGGTTCGGGGGGGCCGCATGTCAAATGTTCACCTTGGGGCCCAGCCATTCCTAGTTACGCCACTGTGTAGAGCACTCTTAGGGCTCCAAGGAACCTATCTATCCAATTTCTAGTTCTCTAAAGCAAACACAGCTGAAGTTATGACAAAGTGAAAGTGACGTGTATGTCTATGGATAAACGAATGGTAAGCAGTGGATGCAAAATCCTAGTTTAATTATACACTATGCTGACACTCACTCTTATGTCTTTAACATTCAAAACGCTCCAAAGATTCCCCTTTTTGTGGGAAAAGGCGCTTGCAAAAAGCAATGTTTTTATAACAAAAAAAAAAAAAAATTGGCCTGTTTTAATGGCTTGTAAATGCTACAGGGGCATATTGTTATATGGGAGATAAATTTGTGGCAGTGAGCCAAGTTGAAAAGTGAAGAAGAATTGGCTTTTGTTTTGTTTTTTCAACACTGTGGCACCAACAGTGTGGTATAGCGGAATGTGATGGTGGCTGAGTGGTGGTAGTGGTGATAGCTGTGGCAACATGTGTGGCAGTGCAGCAGGGCATAATATGATGGACCAGGCCGCAGGACATGTGTGTCTGAGTGGTGGCAGTGGCGGTATCTGTTTAGGAGTCGCAGCCAGCATCACATCAACATTGCGTTGGCTGAGTGACAATTGACAATATTTCCAGAAAAATTTTCTGGCCTTTCTGCCAGCTGAAAAAGCTGGACTATCTTCCAAAAGGGATCATTGTGTTTATGGTTTGCTTCCTGGTAGTAATCATATACTGATGCTCAAACAGACTCTTCAGAATCCACGCAATGTGTGCTTCACCTTCCAAACAAGTAGTATAGTCATAGTGACAAGTCATGAGTGACAGTCATGAGTGACAATTGACATAATTTCACAAAAAAATCAGGGCACATTATCAGTATACCTACTGCCTAGCTTGCCAGTTAAAAAAAAAGCTGGACTATCTTCCAAAAGTGATCATTGTGTTTGTGGTTTGCTGCATGCAGTAATCATTCACCATATACTGCTGCTCAAACTGACACTCCAGCATGTGCAAAAGTGGCAGTCAGTATGCACTTCACCTTACAACTATGAAACAAGGTAGGGGTTGTAGAACCAATGACTTGCCCTGGTGAAGTTGGGGATGGGAACTGTGCTGCCTTTAGCCTAGCTATGATGCAGTGAGATGGATCACAGATCTGTTTGCATGTCCACCATTATAGCAACTGAAGGCTGATCACTAGTGTCCAAGCTTTTATACACCATATGACATCAGCACAGTAAAGTCCACCTACCACTATTTATTGGCTGTCAGATATTGCCACCACATCACAGATATGTGTGAGTCACTGCACACATTGTCTGCTCTATATTTCCTGGTCAAACAGCTGTGGCCATTTTCTTGTGGCACAACCAGTTTTGTTTGTCTGAAGCGAATCGCCATTTGTTTGGTTTCATTAAAAACCGAACAATTTGTAATATTGGGGACGAATTTGGCTCGTTACAAACCGATTCACCCAACTATAATCAAGATCTATTTGCATGTCCAGCATTTACAGCAACTGAATGCTGAAAATGAATGCACAAGATTTTTATATACCATATAACAGCAGCACTTTAAGGTCCACCTACCAGTGTCTATTGACTGAAAGGCTGTCAGATGTTGCTACCATGTCACAGACTTGTGTGCAGGTGTGGATTATCCATGTACAGTATATCACCGGGAAAATACCCAGTGATCAAACATAACAGTGTTAATTAACTTTCCTGGGCTCCAGTGAGTGTCTTCTGACCTCTTCTGGCCTTAGAGACGTGAATCACAGGTCTCAGCAGTCACGTCAGCACCATAACGCAAAATGATGCTGGCGTGACCCACTTGATGTTACGTCGACGTCATTTTGCGTCATGACGCTGACGTGACCGCTGAGGCCCAATCATAAGCCTTATCTGTCTCTGACATCGGGAAGGCTGAAAGACCCGCACCGGAGACCACCCTAGAGAGGTAAATAACACTATTCTTTTTTTTCTATTCTTAATCACCTCCCCTGGGCCTCCACTCATTATACTCAAACCCCCCAAAATTTTTGATTCTTCCAAACGCAAAATTTTTGGAACATGCCACTATAGGACATTATAGTGTGTGAAGGGGCTACTGTGAGACATTAAACTGTGTGGAGGGACCACTATAGGGCATTATAGTGTGTGGAGAGGCCACTATAGGGCATTATAGTGTGTTTAGGGGCCACTATAGGGCATTATAGTGTGTCTAGGGGCCACTATTACACATTTTAGTATGTGGAGGGGCCACTATGGGACATTTTAGTATGTGGAGGGGCCACGAGAAAGCATTATAGTGTGTGGAGGGGCCACTATCGGACATTATACTGTGTGCAGGGGCTACTGTCAGTAATTATATTGTGTGGAAGGGCCACTATGGGAAATTATGCTATGTGAAGGGGTCAATGTGGCACATTATACTGTGTGCACTGTGGGACATTATTCTTAAAGAGGTGTAACATTAAGAAAAAAAAAAAACATATTCACTTGTCCCCAGTGTTCTAGTGTCTGACACCACAGCCCGCTCGGTTGCACACTGTGCTTCATTCTCCGGCACCCCACGTTACTACTGAGGCCAATTAGGCAGTCGCTGTAGAGGGACTAGTGATGTCACTCATATACATCATCGGTCTGTCTCCAGCGACCGCTGAAGCTGCTGATTGGCCTTAGCGGTCACGTAAGGTAAATGGGTACCAAGGACCGAATGTGCTGTGGCAGTGGACACCAGAATGCCAGGGAGTATGTTTTTCTTTTTTTATGTTACACCTGCCCCCAGCCCCTCTGGAGCTTGTCCAAATAGTGCACCTATAGTTTAATTGTCACCCTGACCCCACTGTCTACTTACATAGGACTGCTAATATAAAGCAGGAAGCCCTGTGTAACAAAAATGTCTGCTGTACATGGAGTGAGAGACAGCAGTCCTGTGTAAGTTACAGTTTCAATCTGACATGGTAACTTACATAGGACTGCTACCTCTCCCTCTCCATGTAAAGCAGTCCTGTGTAAAGTAATTTTGCTATACATGGAGGAGCTACTTGTGCTAGCCCTGTCTACTTGTATTGACTCCACCTACTTGCACTAAGAATGCCTATAAAATGGGGCCACTTTCAGGTCCCAATCCGACCCTGCATGTGTGAGTCATTACACACGTGTCTGCTCTGTATTTCCTATTTAAACACATGGCGACTGTCATTTTCTCAAATCTGACTTGTTAGGAACCAATTCGCCATCTCTAGTCATTGGTGCCTAGACATAATCTACTGTAGGTGTCTATTCTAATTTATTATTTTCATAATTTCCTTTTATGCACCAACAAACTGGTAGAGATTTAAGAAATTGAAAGAAAAACAGTCTTTGTGTCTAAATCAAGTAATCACAGAACAGCTGTGAAAAATGAAAGCTAAACTGTGAGTGGTTAGAATGGGCCACAAAGACGGTTTATCTTTTAGACAGTTTTGTAAATCTGTTCCAGTGTATAGCAGCTGTGGCAGCAGTCCACTCCAAAATAGCAGCACCCATGTGCTTCTGGGAAAATGGCACCTTGGCAATATTTGACTAAGGCTTTATCAAGATGAATGCCTGTAATCAGTGCGGGCATTGCCGCCGAGTCAGGAATCCAATTTGAGACTAAAGGCCTCATAGAAATGTACCTTATGAAAATATTTGCCTGGTTCAGGCAAAATTTTATTGGAATTTTACTGAAAAAAATGCCACCTTCCCATATGCTAGGCCCCTGAGGTGGACCCCCATAAATGCAGCAGAGATGATAAACATTTTGGGGTCTTGCGCTGCATGTGGGCATAGTGCTATGTCTTTTGTTGCATATGGGCATAGTGAGGAATACAATAATTAGACAGTATTGGCATACAGACATTTTATGAAATAGCCATGACCAGGACACACTTCAGTGGTCCTGAAGTTTCTGCATTACAATAACGCACAGTGTCCAGCCCATGATGCCCCCAACTTTGCCAATACAAAATCAGTCATTGAATATTTCAGCAACATATTTGTGTTTAAAATTTGATGCCAAGTTAAAGCATATATGGTAAATTATATTTATGAATTAATTAAGGTGGTATGGCTATCTATATGAAAAGCAGATAATTTCAAACTTTGAAAATTGCATATTTTCCAAATTTTCACCAAATTTCCTATTTTTTAATCAAACGCAAAACATATGAACCAAATTTTACAACTAACACGAAGTACAAATGTGTTATGAAAAAAACACTTTCAAAATCACTTTGCTAAGTTAAAGTATTCTAAATTTATTACCACTTAAAGTGGCACATCAGATTTGAAAAATTAGGCTATTTCTGTAAAGTGTATCTGAGTTTTCATGAAAAGTTGAAATATGTACAGGGTCTTCCTGGGCAGTCTTTTCTATGACTGTTCTATGGTATCCTATCAATTTTTCTGCTGCTAATAATCACATTATCAACTAGGGATAAAAATAAACTTGACAAGCTTATTAGAAGGGCCTGCTCTGTCCTGGGGAGCCCCCTGGACCTGGTGCAGGTGGTGGGTGACAGAAGGATACTGTCCGTGGTGTGCTCCATGCTGGAGAATAACTCCCATCTCATGCATGAGACTATGATAGCGCTGGGCAGTACTGTCAGTAGCCGACTGCTCCACCCTAAGTGTGAGAAGGAGCGCTATTGGAAGTCTTTCCTCCCCACTGCGGTCAGGCTGTACAACCAACACCGACCTAAGCGGAGATTAGTCCATACAGAGAACTGACATATTTTTTGTTTGGGATATTCCACCCCCCCTTTCCCCGCTACTTCTTATCTGTCTGTCTACTATTAATGAAATGCATCTAACTTGGAACATTCTTGTATATGTTGTATTTGTATTGTTTATCTTTGCTGCTGTAACACACTGAATTTCCCCATGGTGGGTCTATTAAAGGATTATTATTATTATGGCTGAAGCATATTTTACATTTCTCTCTGTCAGGCTGGTGCCATGTATAATAAGGAGCAGTCTGCCCCTCTCTCCTATCCGTTACTACTACTACTGGTTCTACAGTACATGTAAATCTACCAGGAGTAACTGTAAAATATCAAACAAATAGCTAAGTAAATCCCATGTGACCATAATATAGGAGATCCAAGGACACAAAAAACAACAAATATATGCAGGCACGATGCAACTAAAAAGATCTCTGATAGAGGAAAAGAGCGATCTATGAGCACAGTCAGGAATATCGCATGCTGTCTGTGAATAATATCCTCTCTGTAACTAGACAAGCAATCAGACGTAGATACTAGTACATAAGTAGACTTTTCTTACATTGTAAATAGTGGGATGCTGCAGAATGTTCAGTCCATTGCACACAGAAAGCTATTTACAGATATGCTGTGAGGAAAACCAACCCCTCCCCTCTCTATTACCATGTGTCATCAGAACAGTCCCTTCTCTTTCCACTAACTGTGAAGCCGTCTTAAGCCTGATGTATCTATGGATGGGACTTTCCTAGTAACAGAGAGTGAACAGGAAAATTAGCTGGAAGGGAGACACCTAGTGGCAAGAACTTCAGAGAGGTTTATCAGGCAAAAAGCAGCAACCTGTTTAATTAAAGTGCATTACATTTTGGTCCAGAATCACATGCTCTATTAAAGAGATTGTCTCAAAAATTAGGGATCATTTACAGTGGCTTTAGGCTGTGTCATTGAGGGATTAAAATTGTGTCAGAAAGTAAAAACACAATCGCAAAAAATAGAACCTTGCAATATTCTATATGCAATCATTCAAAATGTCACACTGCACACTATCAACTCCACTTGTTCACAATCCACTTAGGGGCTTTATAATATATGGTAGATGCTGCATCTGCCATGAGACAACATGAGTATCTTGCCTCAGGCGGAAGATTGGCAAGTCCCTGAGGGGCAGCACTGAGAGTATTTGTTGGGATGAATCTCGCGATGTTAACCCAGCAGCTTTATTCGAACTGAACACATCTGAAATGGAACTGATATTATTATACTCTGGGGTCTCAGAGACATCATGACATCAGCAGTCATGTGGGTTTTGCCGGGGCCACTATGGGACATTATACTCTGTAGAGGGTTGAAATGGGACATTATACTGTATGGACCACTAGAAATGTACTATTGATGTAAAGGTATGTGTACCGAAGCTATAGAATAGATCCAATAGAAAAATAAATTTAGTACACTTAAAAAATAACTTTTATTAATATCCGCTAAAAGTTTGTGAAAAACACACCCAGTATACAAGTGCTACAATGTACAGTAAATAGGGCCATAAACAAGATAAAGGTAGCCACCCCAAAAACACAAGGAAGTGATGTGGTGTAAAACTGTGCCCCTTCAACCAGTCCACCCCAACTCCTGAATTGAAGGTCCCAATATTAATGAATCAAAAACACAGGAGAAGGGGGATGGGAATGACATACACGTAGAGTTCAACAATCACACATACACATCCACTGACTAGAGGTCAGTAAAAGACCGACCAATTTATCTAACTAGCCACTAACTAGGGAGCTTACATTACACTCCCGCAATTGGCTACCTAATATCACATACAAACACCATAGACAATACAATAAGAGTAACTGCCCCCACTCCCAGCCTGCCTGACGTATTTCTGCTGAAATAAATCAGCTCATCAGAGGCATATGCATAAGGGAAAAGCAGAATGCAGAATAGATATGTGCAAGCTGCCCACTAGAATAAAGAGCGTCTAGTATACAGCCCGGCCAGCTGTGATGAATGACCGCAAGCGCCGGAGCGCGCAGCCTAGTATGATATATTCTAAGCCACAACCCTTGCAGTCCGCGTAATCGGGGGTGCGCCCAATCACAAGGCTACAGCCACCCAGATGATCCAGACAGCAATCCTAGTGGGGAACACCCATTGAGGGCGTTCCCCAAGATGATTAGAGACGCATACTCACGTCCTTAGTAACGCCCGGACCCTAACATCACGGTAAACATTGAAGTCGGGACCCAGAGATATCAAGATATCAAAAACCATGAGGGACACTAAATGACAAACACAGGAACAGCCTATTGGTTTTATGTGTCCTCGGGATAGGTTCCCGCCCGGGACTTCGGGGTTCATGATGGGCTTGTACTCGCTACTTATGGATGTTTATTGGTGGTTACTCCTGGGTCCTGTGGTCTTTGGTGGCTCCCCTGTCCTGGACGGTGAGAGTCCTGTGCCGGGACGGAGGCGGCGTGGATCCAGATGCTGGGCTCCACACCGCATTCTGGCTCGCTTTGGTTATATTATATTACTTTATTTTTACTTCATTTTACTTTTACTTACAAATGGTAGTACTTTCGTTTTGTTTTTTTGTCCCTTATTTTGTGATATTGTTAAACTACGGCTGGTCTCATCATGTCACCCCACTCACTCCTCATTCTCCTCTCCTTCCCTTCCTGTGCCTTTGTCCCTGGACATTCACATCTCCAACATCTTCCTATTGTATACCCATTTGTCCCACCACATAATTTCAAAATATATAGGGTTTGGTTACTGGCTGTAACGATTGGGACTAACTCTGTTTCCCCAGTTTCTATCATTTGACAGACAGTGGCTTGATCGGTTGGCGGCTATCAGGCATTGCTGCTAACCTCTTGATTTCTTATCAGGCACTTCCATCTCATTCCTGCCCCTACTCTTCTTCTTCTTCTTCTTCTTCTTCTTCTTCTTCTTCTTCTTCTTCTTCTCCTTCTTCTTCTTCTTCTTCTTCTTCTTCTTCTTCTTCTTCTTCTTCTTCTTCTTCTTCTTCTTCTTCTTCTTCTTCTTCTTCTTCTTCTTCTTCTTCTTCTTCTTCTTCTTCTTCTTCTTCTTCTTCTTCTTCTTCTTCTTCTTCTTCTTCTTCTTCTTCTTCTTCTTCTTCTTCTTCTTCTTCTTCTTCTTCTTCTTCTTCTTCTTCTTCTTCTTCTTCTTCTTCTTCTTCTTCTTCTTCTTCTTCTTCTTCTTCTTCTTCTTCTTCTTCTTCTTCTTCTTCTTCTTCTTCTTCTTCTTCTTCTTCTTCTTCTTCTTCTTCTTCTTCTTCTTCTTCTTCTTCTTCTTCTTCTTCTTCTTCTTCTTCTTCTTCTTCTTCTTCTTCTTCTTCTTCTTCTTCTTCTTCTTCTTCTTCTTCTTCTTCTTCTTCTTCTTCTTCTTCTTCTTCTTCTTCTTCTTCTTCTTCTTCTTCTTCTTCTTCTTCTTCTTCTTCTTCTTCTTCTTCTTCTTCTTCTTCTTCTTCTTCTTCTTCTTCTTCTTCTTCTTCTTCTTCTTCTTCTTCTTCTTCTTCTTCTTCTTCTTCTTCTTCTTCTTCTTCTTCTTCTTCTTCTTCTTCTTCTTCTTCTTCTTCTTCTTCTTCTTCTTCTTCTTCTTCTTCTTCTTCTTCTTCTTCTTCTTCTTCTTCTTCTTCTTCTTCTTCTTCTCCTTCCCTTCTCCCATACTCCCCAACCTTTTTCTTTCCCCTCCCAACTAAGCCCCCCCCCCCCCCCGCTAGACTCATATCGTCTCTGTTCATCATGTCCAAACTAGTCTTCACCTCCTTCAACGCACATGGGCTCAATTCTCCGAATAAAAGATCTCAAATCTTAACCATACTCTAAGCTCCATATCAACGTGGCATTCCTCCAAGAAACTCATTTTAAATCTAGGAAAATCCCCCCATCTCCCTACAAACACCTACCCCCTTTTCTTCCATTCTATGAATCCATCATTCTCTACCCTTCCAGTGTTCTCAAAGCTATGAAGATGCAGAGAGCAGGATTTTGCTACTCAAAGGTTCCATTGCCTCCTGCAAATACACTTTTTGCTAACTTCTAAGCACCTAACCAAAGTCAAGTTGCTTGGCTTATTGAAACCTTGCACAAATTAGAAATCTTTACCAAAGGCCCTGTGATCCTTGCTGGAGATTTCAATCTCACTCTGAACCCCAACCTTGACTCCTCCACCGGCAGCTCTTCCACCCCTCAGAGGGCGCTTGGCAGGCTCCTTCAAGATCTTCATGACCTACAGCTAGTGGATCTCTGGCGTATGCACAACCCATCAGTGAAAGAATACTCCTTTTTTTCCAACCCATGGAAATCATATCAGAGATTAGACTACATCTTTACCTCAATGTTCAGTTCTGCTTGAATTCCCGCATTGAATCTATTTCTGTATGTGATCACGCTCCGTTGTGGGCTGCATTAACTCTCCGTCAGCTCCCCCAGAGGGATTGGAGCTGGAGATTAAATGAAGCTTTATTGGACCATTCTGATCTTGTCAAGACTGTTAAGCAACATCTGGATTCGTATTTTGCTATTAATGTCAACACTGCCACTTGCCCTACCATCACTTGCGAGTCACATAAATCCGTGATTAGAGGGATCTTCATATCTCTTGCCTCAAAGGTCAAAAAAGATTCTCAAGCAGAATTGGATAAACTCCTTTCTGATATAGCGGCCATTGAACGCATAAGGAAAGTGAGTAAGCAAATCCCTTTGCAAAGTGAGCTCCAAGGTCTGCGTGAAAAACTGAGAGATTCAATTAATGCTCGAACAGCTAAACAATTTCTCCATTACCAACACAGGCTTTATGCACATGGAGATAAGGGGGGAAAACTTATGACCTCTATGATTCGGAAAAGGAAAACTAAGTGCTTCATCGCTGCCATTAAAGATCAGTCTGGGGGCACTCATAAATCCACTCAAGATATCACCTTAGACTTTCTCTCTTTTTACTCCAGATTATACAATCTGAACTTGGCAGACTCCGCTGCATTTACTCCCTGTCTGATGAGGACTCCTCGGCGTTGACAGCCCCGATCTCTCTGAAGGAAATAAAGGGTGTACTAAATAGCTTCCTAAGGGGAAAAGTTCCGGGACCAGGTGGTTTTCATTTACAATACTATAGGGTGTTCCAATCGGAGCTCCTCCCACATCTCTCTCTTTCTTGCAATGCCCTACTATCTGGGAAATCACTTCCCCGTCAAGCTTAGGAGGCGCATATCACCCTGCTCCCAAAAGAATGGAAGGACTCTCTATCATGTGGTAGTTACAGGCCTATATCGCTTCTTAATCTTGATCTTAAATTATGGGCGAAAATTCTGGCCACTAGAATAAAACATCTCCTTCCCTCATTACTACACTCTGATCAGGCAGGGTTCGTCCTAGGTAGAGAAGGGAAAGATAATTACAATCGCTTGCTTCATGCCATTACCCAACTTATTCCAGCTTAGTCCTTTTGGGGGTTGACGCTGAACAAGCGTTTGATAGGGTAGACTGGCTGATTATGAAAGCCACACTAAGAAAATTTAAATTCCCACCTCGATTTATAGATGCAGTCTTCACTCTTTATGATACTCCTCACGCCCGTTTAAAGATTAATGACACACTCTCACCTAGCTTCAATATTACGAATGGGACTAGTCAGGGATGCCCTCTCTCACCTTCTCTTTTTATTCTAGCTTTGCAGTCTTTATTGCAGGCTGTCCAATCACACCGAATATCTCCAGTTTTAAAATAGGATCGCATACTCTGCACGTTGCCGCATTTGCTGATGACATACTATTTTTAGTTTTCAAAAAAGGACTCCCAGCAATATTAGATCTTCTCACACATTATGGTTCTGTTTCGGGCTATAAGGCAAACTTAGATAAATCAGAAGTGCTTAACATTACAATTTCCCCCAAACTGGCATCGAAAATCTCTTCCTCCACACCTTTCAACTGGACCTCACAGTCAATTAAATACCTGGGTGTTCGATTGAAAGTGGACCCCTCACACCTCTATGCAGAAAATTTCCAATCACTACCATGTTAGCGTCCTATCAAGGACTGCTATTTTCCTGGTTTGGTAGATGGAACTTATTGCAGACCTACACATTACCCAAGATCCTGTATCGACTCAAAATGCTGCCTATACGACCATGACATCCTATCAAGCTCCTCTGTCAAGATGGGGTGCTGAGTGTACATTAATGAGAAATAAAATGAACTTTTTTGCTTTTAGCAAATGGCTGCAATGAAACAAAGAGTGAAAAATTTAAAGGGGTCTGAATACTTTCCGTACCCACTGTATTTCTTGAAAGTAGTCAACCTGAAGATTACATGTCTCAATGGTTTATCATTAGCCATGTTCACCTTCATGTAAATTTATGACAAACACAAATAATTTTTTTTTAAAATGCACTAAAACATATTTGCACCTAAAACTCATATTTTATACAGAAGATAAGCAATATTTTGCTGATGTCATTCACTAATATGTTAAAAATCTATACTGCACCTAGCAAACCATTACTGTGATACCAAAATCTAAATTTATTCAGATTGCACAGCATGCCATATATAAAAAATACAACTTAATATTTCATATATACAACCACCTTCATGCAACTTTTCAGCAGAGATTACAAGCAAAAATGACACAAAAATTCAAATTTTCCACTAAAGTGCATGCTCAAGAAATCCCTTTGGTCACTTGTGGGTTCAAGACCAAGTTTGTCTTATCGGAGGGGGCCTAATTTACGAGATAAACTCGTGCATAGCCACCTCTCAAGTACCCTGAGAGCTACAGTATGTGGTTACATCAGATGCAGCGGAGCCTAAGTGGTAATTTTCCCTGTGACTCATGTAAATCCTGTGGGTTCATCAAGAGGGGGAACGAACTTCTGAGTGGAACCTCAGGGAGATTATTCAAGGTTAATCAGTTCATCAATGGCAAGAATAGTGGTGTTGTTTATCTTATCACTTGCTCCTGCGGACTCCAGTATGTTGGTAAGACCATCAGGGAGTTCCGCAGGAGGATCAGAGAACATGTTAACAACATCGCTAGGGAGGAAGTTGCATCCGTATCTAGGCATATATGGGAGAAACATGGAGGTGATGCTAAGCATCTTAGCTTTCAAGGCATCGAGATTGTTGCACGGTCCCCTAGGGGAGGGGATTTATTCCCATCTATCCATTCACCATTTTCCCCTATAATTCATTTTCCTTAGGACATGTCGATCCTATATGTCGATCTATATCCATTCAGCTTTTTCCCCTATAATTTATTGTCCTTAGGACATGTCGGTCCTTCAATGACATCCAGTATCTATGGTTGAATTTGCTGTATAATGCCCTTAGATTGCAGGTTCCGTTGTCTTATCTATATGTGTTCTTATTGTGGTATCGTTATTATCCGTTCCTGTGTTGTTTTTTAATTATTAATAATATTTTAGTAACAGTTTTCACATAACAAAGAAACAAAATACAGATGCATGAAAGGGAATGCAGTATAAAACATTTTGCATCGTTTCGGTACAATACGGCATTATATAGGTGCAATAGCCTATGCTATAGAGTATCATCAAAGGTTAACTCAACCAGTAGTACATTCAGTACGGAGTAATAAATGGCGCAAATAGAATGGTGTAAGGAGAGGGGATAGAAGAGAGAGATAAGAAATGGAAGAAAGAAGGAGAAGGAGAAGAGAGTGGTGGGGGGGGTGGTAGTTAGTGAGGACGGGGAAGAGAAGGAGGGAAAGGTGAGATGGGTGCTGGGGAAGAGAGAAGGGTCGGGAACAGAAAGGAGGGGTGGGGACTAGACTCATAGTTTCAGGTTTATCCACGGCAACCAAGTCTTGAGGAATCGGTCATGTCGTCTTGCCTTCCAGCTAGATAATTCCTGAAAAACGAGAAATCTGGTTCACTTTTTCGATCCATTCAGCTTTAGTAGGAGGATCTGGGCTCAGCCATCTATGGGATATTAGGGAGTTTGCCGCAGACAATAGGAGGGAGACAAGGTTGGATCTTGAGGGAAGATAGTGGTTGGATGGTAGGGAAAGCAAGATCATGGACTTTGTGATCTCAAATGTCGGAGAGAAAAATTGCCTAATTACGGATTGGACATCCATCCAGAATTGACTAATACCCGGGCAGAACCACCATAGGTGTGACAGAGATCCGCTCTGAGCCTTACAGTGGTTACGGAAAGTATTCAGACCCCTTTAAATTTTTCACTCTTTGTTTCATTGCAGCCATTTACTAAAAGCAAAAAAGTTCATTTTATTTCTCATTAATGTACACTCAGCACCCCATCTTGACAGAAATAACTCAGAAATGTAAATATTTTTGAAATTTATTATAAAAGAAAAACTGAAATATCACATGATCATAAGTATTCAGACCCTTTGCTGTGACACTCATATTTAACTCACAAGCTGTCCATTTCCTTCTGATCCTCCTTGAGATGGTTCTACTCCTTCTTTGGAGTCCAGCTGTATTTAATTAAACTGATTGGACTTGATTAGGAAAGGCACACACCTGTCTATATAAGACTTCACAGCTCACAGTGCATGTCAGAGCAAATGAGAATCATGAGGTCAAAGGAACTGCCCAAGGAGCTCAGAGACAGAATTTGTGGCAAGGCACAGATCTGGCCAAGGTTACAAAAGAATTTCTGCAGCACTCAAGGTTCCTAAGAGCACAGTGGCCTCCATAATCCTTAAATGGAAGAAGTTTGGGACGACCAGAACTCTTCCTAGATCTGGCCGCCCATCCAAACTGAGCAATCGTGGGAGAAGAGCCTTGGTGAGAGAGGTAAAGAAGAACCCAAAGATCACTGTGTCTGAGCTCCAGAGATGCAGTAGGGAGATGGGAGAAAGTTCCACAAAGTCAACTATCACTGCAGCCCTCCACCTGTCAGGGCTTTAT
Source organism: Leptodactylus fallax (assembly GCA_947044405.1). NCBI lineage: Eukaryota > Metazoa > Chordata > Amphibia > Anura > Leptodactylidae > Leptodactylus > Leptodactylus fallax. The sequence goes on along the minus strand of CAMRHE010000058.1, from coordinate 7,755,025 downwards.
GGCAGAGTGGCCCGAAGGAAGCCTCTCCTCAGTGCAATACATATGAAAGCCTGCATAGAGTGTGCCAAAAAACACATGAAGGACTCCCAGACTATGAGAAATAAGATTCTCTGGTCTGATGAGACGAAGATTGAACTTTTTGGCATTAATTCTAAGCAGTATGTGTGGAGAAAACCATGCACTGCTCATCACCTGCCCAATACAATCCCAACAGTGAAACATGGTGGTGGCAGCATCATGCTATGGGGATGTTTTTCAGCTGCAGGGACAGGACGACTGGTTGCAATTGAAGGAAAGATGAATGCGGCCAAGTACAGAGATATCCTGGAAAACCACTTCCAGAGTGCTCTGGACCTCAGACTGGGCCGAAGGTTCACCTTCCAACAAGACAATGACCCTAACCACACAGCTAAAATAACAAAGGAGTGGCTTCGGAACAACTCTGTGACCATTCTTGACTGGCCCAGCCAGAGCCCTGACCTCAATCCAATTGAGCATCTCTGGAGAGACCTGAATATGACTGTCCACAAACATTCACCATCCAACCTGACGGAACTGGAGAGGATCTGCAAGGAAGAATGGCAGAGGATCCCCAAATCCAGATGTGAAAAACTTGTTGCATCATTCCCAAGAAGACTGGCTGGAATAGCTCAAAAGGGTGCTTCTACTCCATACTGAGCAAAGGGTCTGAATACTTATGACCATGTGATATTTCAGTTTTTCTTTTTTAATAAATTTGAAAAAATATCTACATTTCTGTTTTTTTTCTGTCAAGATGTGGTGCTGAGTGTACATTAATGAGAAATAAAATGAACTTTTTTGCTTTTAGCAAATGGCTGCAATGAAACAAAGAGTGAAAAATTTAAAGGGGTCTGAATACTTTCCGTACCCACTGTAAATCCAGGGCTCAATAACATGAAACAAAATACCTGCCCGTCTGGGCACTAACTAAACAAAAGGTTACTTCTCCTAGGTGCTTCAATATACACAGTGGGCCAGGCTTTGCTTAGTTAGCACAGTACTTGCACTCTCAAAGCTCTGACCCTTACTAAGCCTTTTTGAGTCTTGTATTTATTCCCCACGTCCAGTTGCTATACCTGGGTTCATCTCTGTCTAGGTGAAACTGTTTTACTGGAGTGGGGAAGTAAATAGCACGTCCCACTACCAACCAACATAACATTCCATAAAAACCCAGCCCATACAACATGCCTAAAAATGTCTCATTAACTACAGGTAATGAGTGGAGGATACATGAGCCTCTTAAAGAAGAAGTTACAGGTCTGTGAGAGCCAGAAATCTTGCTTGTTTGTAGGTGACCAAATACTTATTTTCCACCATAATTTGCAAATAAATTCTTTAAAAATCAGACAATGTGATTTTCTGGATTTGTTTTCTCATTTTGTCTCTCATAGTTGAGGTCTACCTATGATGTCAATTACAGGCCGGCCTCATATTTTTAAGTGGAAGAACTTGCACAATTGGTGGCTGACTAAATACTTTTTTCCCCACTGTATGCTTTGCTAAAACCACACAGATTTCTAGACTCTTTTCCTCACCCTCCAGCACTTTACCATTCCCGGTGTTACATTTTCCCCCTTGTTTTCCACTCCTTAGGTCTGGGCATTTTTGGCCATTATGCAATGAATTCTGGATAAAGTGTCAGCATTACTAGATGTTCTTTCTCATTTATATAAACTGTGACAGAACAGCTCCCAGCCTTGCATCAGAAGCATCTGTCTGCACCAGGAACTCAGCTCCAGTGATGAAGGAACGTCTCTCCGTTGCTCGGCAGCAGGTAAGCGCACTTCAGCCTCCAATGTCCATGCTGCAGCATAGGAGAAACGTTCCTCCACTGAGTGAGTGTCTGTTCCCAGCAACCAGGGACGAAGGGGAAACCACCAGAAGGGAGCAGCTTCAGAAAGACACAGTTCTCCTGCTCTCTGCTGTTGGCACAATGAAAATACCTCCACAGACCACAGCAGTCTGCTGGGAGCAGGTACCTTAGTTTAAAGGGGATGTCCAGGTTAATTAGGTGTTTTAATATGTCTGACCCCATGCCATTCCCCCTCCAACTTTCTAATATACCTCCATTTTCAAATTGCTATGTTTCTCCTCTTTGGCGCTGATGTTGCAGGGACTCAGTGTAATCCACTGTGTAGCATATTATACTGCGCAGGGTCCACTGTGGAGAATATTATACTGTGTAGGGTCCACATTGGAGCATATTATACTGTATGGGGCCACTGTGGAGCATATTATGCTGTGTGGGGGCCACTGTGAAGCATTATACTGTTTGGGGGCATTGTGTAGCATATTATACTGTGCGGGATCCACTGTGGAGCATTATACTATGCTGGGTCCACTGTGCAGCATATGATACTGTGTGGGGGCCACTGTGGAGCATATAAGATGATGCGGCGGCCACTGTGGAGCATATGATACTGTGCGGGGTCCATTGTGGAGTATCATATTGTGCGGGGGCTACTGTGCAACATATTATACTTTGTGGGGGCCACTGTGGAGCATATGATACTGTATTGGGGTCACTGTGGAGCATATTATACTGTGTGGGGTCCATTGTTGAGCATTATACTTTGTGGGGGCCACTGTGCAACATATTCTACTGTGTGGTGGCCACTGTGTATCATATTATACTTTGTGGGGGCCACTGTGGAGGATATGATACTGAATGGGGGCCACTGTGGAGCATATTATACTGTGTTGGTTCCACTGTGGAGCATATTATACTATATGGGGGCCATTGTGGAGCATATTATACAGTATGGGTGCCACTGTGGAGGATATTATACTGTGGAGGGCACTGTGGAGCATTATATACCATGTGGAGCATTATACTGTTGGGGGGGCTCAAAATTCCTGCTGGCAGCCCTGTGTGCTATGCCTGCATCACAACTTTCTCACTATAATCTTGCACATATGTGTAGAGCTTCATAGCTGTATCATTCCCCATACAGTCCTGTGCATGAACCAGCCATAGAGCTATTGGGACCTGCACAGTACTATAAGGGATGGTGATACTGAGAAAATACTCAAGATAGTTGCCTCATATGTAAGATTTCAGTGAAGGAGCCGTGGTGTAGGCTATTAGCAGGAAGCTTTTGGGTGGCCTGAGACATACATTTCTAACAATCATAAAGAGATACATAGAAAGAGAAATGTAGTTGTCAAAATATTTATGTTTATATTTGTATTTGTGTGTATGTATATATAAATATAAATATATATATATTGTGACAGCTTGGGGAATTACACTCAAAATGGCGGCTTGTCCTGGTCCGGACAGCGGTGGTTCATGGTACTGGGCGCCGGAAAGATAGCTTTCAGACGGTCCAAGTGTAAAATAAAACGTGGCTTTATTCAGCTTAACTGCAACATAACAAAACAACAAAAAAAACCTATGCCACAGTTAGGGCCTAACTCACTCCTTGAGCCCCTAACTGTCCTGACTGTTGCTCAGCTCCAGCAACCGTGGTCTGTGGACGCCAGCCCTTCTGGGACAGAGCCTATCTCTCTGTCCTAGCTGGTCCACTTGAGCAGCCGGACTAATGCTCCACTCAGCAAAAGTCCCCTGTGGACGCCAGCCCTCTGGCACAGACCGTCTATCTGTCCAACTGGGCCACCATTTCCTGCTCTGTGCAGGATACTCCAGTCCTCTGGAGTTACACGCCACCCCCTCAGAGGAGTGGCTGAAGACCTTTTCAGGGCTGGACCTGGGTCGCTCAACAGCGCCCTCTGGCTCACATACCTACAATATATATATATATACACACACACACATATATTTTTTACCAGCTGCCAAAAAAAACATCAAGAAGATGTTGTCCTGTACCAAAGCATTCTCTCTGTGACTGTAATGATAATATACGGAAGTGATTACAATATTACAGCTGTGTGGGGGGAAGGGAAATTATTGTATAGGCTTTGTATGGGGAGAGGAGACATTATTGTATAGGCTGTGTGGGGGGAGGGGACATTATTGTATAGACTGTGTGTGGAGAGAGGAGACATTATTGTATAGGCTGTGTGTGGTGAGAGGAGACATTATTGTATAGGCTGTGTGGGGGGGAGGGGACATTATTGTATAGACTGTGTGTGGGGGAGCATTATTGAATAGACTATATGTGAGAGAGGGAGCATTATTGTGGCAGAGGGGATATTACTGCAGAGACTATATATGGGGGAAGGCATTCTTGCATAGGCTACATAAAGGGCAGGGAAGGGACATGACTGTATACGCTATACATAGCAGAGGGGACATTACTACATAGCTTATATATAGGGGAGGGATACTACTGTACAGGCTGTGTGGGGGAGGGGCTTCTTTATAAATCTTTTTTATGGAGGAAGGGGGCACTTGGTTACAAAAGCTATCTATATACTGTATGTGAAATACTTATAAATGGATTTTTTTTAGGAGAGTATATATTGTAAATAATTTATGTGTTGTGGGGAGTCTGGAGGCTTTATAAATACAGTGCCTTGCGAAAGTATTCGGCCCCCTTGAACTTTTCAACCTTTTGCCACATTTCAGGCTTCAAACATAAAGATATAAAATTTTAATTTTTTGGTGAAGAATCAACAACAAGTGGGACACAATTGTGAAGTGGAACAAAATTTATTGGTTATTTTAAACTTTTGTAAAAAATAAAAAACTGAAAAGTGGGGCGTGCAATATTATTCGGCCCCTTTACTTTCAGTGCAGCAAACTCACTCCAGAAGTTCAGTGAGGATCTCTGAATGATCCAATGTTGTCCTAAATGACTGATGATGATAAATATATATATGTATATGTATATGTATACATGTAACAATTTTCAAAAAAAATATTTGTTCCCAGTTGTTAAGTGTGTTTTCCTGATTGTTTGTACCTTAAATGAATAGAAAAAAGTTATTATTCCCTGTAAACTTTGCTTTTGTGGTCAGCACAATGATATTTTGAAATTGATCTATTTTTAAGGATATTCGCAATATTTCAAGATACTTAAGAAGCTTCTGGAATTGTGAGAACTATCAAGAAGTTTCTAGAACTGCCCAGAATTATCTAGAACTTTCTGGGACTGTACAGAATTGTAGGTAGCTGTATAACTACAGTTATTACAGTTATATAGGGCCACTATAGCCCTTCCTGAGAGACGGAGAGACAGGATCTAATTGATTGGGATTGCATAGTAAGTGGGCAATGGCCATCAGAGACAAAGGGGAATTGACCTAGACAGACAGGTGTGAATTCAATATCTATTCAGATTCTGATAACGACAGTATTCACACTTCACCCCACACCCATTACAGGAGGAGCTTAGGAATGTAAATGTATATATTGTGTGTTACTCTGGTACCGGGTGATAAATCTTGCTCTGCTGAATCCTCAGTACACTCTTGAACTTTAATACTGCATGGAATAAAGACCATTTTTATCAAGTTGGGAGAGACATCCTTTTTCCTTACAGTTCACAGCAACTTAGTCAATTTAGATGGCATCAAGAGGTTGCATACATCCAGCAGACGCATTTTGCTACGTATGTGGCCAGTTTACAAAGACAAGAGCGAAAAAGTACTCTGTGGAAGCATCTGCTAAGATGTGTGATGTCTATAAAGCATACTTCGGCATGCCTGTTGGTGACCAAGACAAACCATGGGCTCCTCATTTCACATGTGAGCACTGCAAGAAAACTCTTGAAGGTAAGTGGATAAATGCTACTCTCTTAAATAGCAGATTAACTGTGTTAATATTGTAAATATCACTAGTCATTAGTGTGAAATAGGACTAAATCAAATTCTGAATCCAAATATTATTCTGACTGTATAAATGAGAAGATGCAAAATCGTCTGTTTCTATAGAAAAAAATCATAATTTCCGTTGCCGTGGTCACAAAAGCGAAGTTTATGATGAATGTAAGCAATTTTTAATTTGTTTTAGACATAAGCAATTGAAATATAACATTTAAAAGCTGGGAACAAAATTTGTGTTACATAGTTACATAGTTACATAATCCACCTGTGTGTAATCAAGTTTCCGTATAAATGCACCTGCTCAGTGATAGTCTTAGGGTTCTGTTTAAAGCTCATCACTCTGAACACACCATCCCCACTGTCAAACATGGTGGTGGCAGCATCATGGTTTGGGCCTGCTTTTCTTCAGCAGGGACAGGGAAGTTGGTTAAAATTGATGGGAAGATGGATGGAGCCAAATACAGGACCATTCTGGAAGAAAACCTGTTGGAGTCTGCAAAAGACCTGAGACTGGGATGGAGATTTATCTTCCAACAAGACAATGATCCCAAACATAAAGCAACATCTACAATGGAATGGTTCACAAATAAACGCATCCAGGTGTTAGAATGGCCAAGTCAAAGTCCAGACCTGAATCCAATCGAGAATCTGTGGAAAGAACTGAAAACTGCTGTCTCACAAATGCTCTCCAGCCAACCTCACTGAGCTCGAGCTGTTTTCCAAGGAAGAATGGGCAAGAATTTCAGTCTCTCGATGTGCAAAACTGATAGAGACATACCCCAAGCAACTTGCAGCTGTAATCGCAGCAAAAGGTGGCGCTACAAAGTATTAACTTAAGGGGGCCGAATAATTTGGCACGCCCCACTTTTCAGTTTTTTATTTTTTACAAAAGTATAAAATATCCAGTAAATTTTGTTCTACTTCACGATTGTGTCCCACTTGTTGTTGATTCTTCACCAAAAAATTAAAATTTTATATCCTTATGTTTGAAGCTTGAAATGTGGCAAAAGGTTGAAAAGCTCAAGGGGGTCGAATACTTTCCCAAGGTACTGTATATTCTTGTGAGCATGGTGGCTTAACTTAAACTCCTTATACGTGGGGTATAAGGGGTTCTTTATAGGTCATATGAGTGAGGGGAAGGGGCTTGACTGTAAAAGCTATGTGTAGTGTATATTAGATTATTAGGCTGTGTTCACATCTGCATTAGTTATTCTGCTTTTATATTATGTCAAGGAAACAAAGAGCAAAAAAGGGATTATAATTGTGTCTGTTGGGCTTCTGTCATGTTGTCCAACACCAGAAAAAATGTGCTTCACATGTACATGTGATAACTTTACTTACTATATTGTAAATGTTAGGCACATTGGTTGTTAATTTACTAATCTCAGGCACTGCATTTTAAGCCTGTGTGCCAAGTTTTAATCCCTTGTTAGGTTTTTAGATTGACCACCTTTAGCTGAACATTTGCCAGCTTTCCTAACAGCTCCACTCAGCAACTATAAAGGTTTAGAGGGAACATTGCTGATCAGTTGTCATCACAACCAGGAGCCTATTGAACTTCTATTATACCCTGCCACAATAATTTATAAGTTATGGTTTTTATGGCGTATGGGGGGGGGCACCTTTTAAATTTTTGCCTCAGGCAGTAGAAAAGCTAGATTCAGCCCTGGAGTAACCTCTGTCTCCCATGCCTCTTTGGCAAAATGTAACACAACCTTAAGGTGATGGCCACAGACCAACTCAAAGGCGGTTTCAGGAGTGTCAAGAAGAAACCTATATAAGACCACTCCTTCATGACACAGGCTAATTTAGTTTGCAACTCCTAGTTTGGCTCTCCATTTTGTGTGTGCACCTGTTTGCTTTGACTTTTGGATTGCTCCCTGGATACTCTATTTGCCTCCTGATTCTGCCTTGATGCCCCCGTTTGGATTTGTGACCCTTGATTTTGACCCGCAGTTATCAGCCAATCTCCTGCTATTGCTTTTATTGTGGCCTTGCATCTACGTTCATAACAGGGGTAAAACCCTGTAGAGACTTGGGGCATATCTTTTTTAAAGCATTAAGGATAGCAGGTAGTCCCAATCATGGCCATCCTTTTCTACTACTTTTTTTTAACATATGCTTGTTAAATCTTTCCACTAACCCATCAGTCTGGGGGGTGATATACAGAGGTACATACAGGTGCATCTCAATAGATTAGAATATCTATGAAACGTTCATTCATTTCAGTGATTCAGTAATACAATTCATAATCAGCGTCTTCCATGATTGTGTGTCCTACTGAACCAGACTGAGGGAACATTTAAAGGCTTAGGAAACCTTGGCAGGTGACACTGAATTTACAATACTGAACTTTTTTACAATATTCTAATTTTCTTAGATTTAGGTTTTCATTACCTGTAATCCATAATCAACATTTACAGAAATAAAACACTTGAAATAGACCACTCTGTGTGTAAAGAATCTAGAAAATATAGGAGGTCACTTTTTTCATTAAATTACTGAAGTAAATAAACGTTTCAAAGATATTTAGTAATTTATTGAGATGCACCTGTATGTGTGAAATTTTAAATAACTTACATAGGTCTTTCATAACCTTTGACATCAAGGGCGTACCTTGGCCCATGAGCATTTCTTTAGTGTGGGAGAACATGGAAAATAAATCCTGTGAAAAATTTCGTGCCATGTCAAGTACCATGCGGAGGTATGTTTCTGGTACCAGAAGCTGCTACACAATTTCACTATTAATTTTGGAAATCTGGTACAAGGGGTCATTATTCAAGGCAAAATGTGGACACTATGTTGTCAGCTTCTGATTCCTGTGCTACACCATTTATTACAGTAACACTTTCCTGAGCATTTATCAGAGTCGGGTCTTGTCATCATCATGCACTTGACATAACCCCACATTTTTATCACTTGATGGGGAAGGTAAAAGTTCAGCAGGAGTTTTGTAACTTGCTGCAGAAGAGCTTTCTTGTCCCCATAATTCCCAAAACAATGGGAAATCATGGCCCAATATTACATCATACATGAGCCTATTTACCACTCTGACCTCATAGGTTACAGTCCCTTTTAGGCTGAAGCCCCACATTGCGGAAACGCAGCTTTTTTTGTTGCAGATTTTGCTGCGGTTTTTGAGCCAAAGCCAAGAATGGCTACTAAAGGAATGGGAAATATACAGTGCTGGCCAAAAGTATTGGCACCCCTGCAATTCTGTCAGATAATACTCAATTTCTTCCAGAAAATGATTGCAATCACAAATGCTTTGGTAATAATATCTTCATTTATTTTGCTTGCAATGAAAAAACACAAAAGAGAATGAAAAAAAAGTCAAATCATTGATCATTTTACACAAAACTCCAAAAATGGGCCGGACAAAAGTATTGGCACCCTCCGCCTAATACTTGGTAGCACAACCTTTAGACAAAATAACTGCGAAAAACTGCTTCCGGTAACCATCAATGAGTTTCTTACAATGCTCTGCTGGAATTTTAGACCATTCTTCTTTGGCAAATTTCTCCAGGTCTCTGAGATTTGAAGGGTGCCTTCTCCAAACTGACATTTTGAGATCTCTCCACAGGTGTTCTATGGGATTCAGGTCTGGACTCATTGCTGGCCACTTTAGAAGTCTCCAGTGCTTTCTCTCAAACCATTTTCTAGTGCTTTTTGAAGTGTGTTTTGGGTCATTGTCCTGCTGGAAGACCCATGACCTCTGAGGGAGACCCAGCTTTCTCACACTGGGCCCTACATTATGCTGCAAAATTTGTTGGTAGTCTTCAGACTTCATAATGCCATGCACACGGTCAAGCAGTCCAGTGCCAGAGGCAGCAAAGCAACCCCAAAACATCAGGGAACCTCCGCCATGTTTGACTGTAGGGACCGTGTTCTTTTCTTTGAAGGCCTCTTTTTTTTTTCCTATAAACTCTATGTTGAAACTTTTCCCAAAAACCTCTACTTTTGTCTCATCTGACCAGAGAACATTCTTCCAAAAAGTTTTTGGCTTTCTCAGGTAAGTTTTGGCAAACTCCAGCCTGGCTTTTTTATGTCTCTGGGTCAGAAGTGGGGTCTTCCTGGGTATCCTACCATAGAGTCCCTTTTCATTCAGACGCCGACGGATAGTACGGGTTGACACTGTTGTACCCTCGGACTGCAGGGCAGCTAGAACTTGTTTGGATGTTAGTCGAGGTTCTTTAGCCACCATCCGCACAATCTTTCGTTGAAATCTCTCGTCAATTTTTCTTTTCCGTCCACATCTAGGGAGGTTAGCCACAGTGCCATGGGCTTTAAACTTCTTGATGACACTGCGCACGGTAGACACAAGAACATTCAGGTCTTTGGAGATGGACTTGTAGCCTTGCGATTGTTCATGCTTCCTCACAATTTTGCTTCTCAAGTCCTCAGACAGTTCTTTGGTCTTCTTTCTTTTCTCCATGCTCAATGTGGTACACACAAGGACACAGGACAGAGGTTGAGTCAACTTTAATCCATTTCAACTGGCTGCAAGTGTGATTTAGTTATTGCCACCACCTGTTATGTGCCACAGGTAAGTAACAGGTGCTGTTAATTACACAAATTAGAGAAGCATCACATGATTTTTCAAAGGGTGCCAATACTTTTGTCCACCCCCTTTTTTATGTTTGGTGTGGAATTATATCCAATTTGGCTTTTTGACAATTCTTTTTGTGGTTTTCCATTGAAGACAAATTAAATGAAGATATTATTACCTAAGTATTTGTGATTACAATCATTTTCTGGAAGAAATTGAGTATTATCTGACAGAATTGCAGGGGTGCCAATACTTTTGGCCAGCACGGTATAGGAGGTTCTTATACTTCTCCCTTCTGCTCAGTCCACTCCTGGCTTTGGCTCAAAAAAACGCAGCAAAATCTGCAAAAAAAAGGTGCATTTCCCCAACGTAGGGCTTTAGCCTTACAGTCACAATTTTCATGGTGCAACGAGGTACACCTTGGTATCCCCATGGATACAAAGGACACCTGTAATTTTCCCTGGAGCATAGTACACAGCTGCAAGACAGGCATGTACCAGGGATACCTGAGTGCTACCTGAGTTCAGCAAGGCCTTACACTTACAGTCATTTACTATAACTTTGATGCAGCACAGATAGTTTCTGAAGATAATGACTGACACTGTCCAGAGTCACATTGCATGGACTCAGAGTTGCCACATGGCATCTCCAACACTGGAGTAATCTTGGTTTCTTTGGTGGGGAGTCCTTTCTAGGACTAACTTGAAACATAATAATAAATAATAATAATAATAATAATAATAATAATAATAATAATAATAATAATCCTTTAATAGTCCCACAATGGGGAAATTCAGTGTGTTACAGCAGCAAAGATAAGCAAATACAACATATACAAGAATGTTCCAAGGTAGAGGCATTTCATTGATAGTAGACAGACAGATAAGAAGTAGCAGAGGGGGGAATATCACAAACAGAAATATATTTCAGTTCTCTGTATGGCCTAATCTCCTCTTAGGTCGGTGTTGGTTGTACAGCCTGACCGCAGTGGGGAGGAAAGACTTCCGATAGCGCTCCTTCTCACACTTAGGGTGAAGTAGTCGGTCACTGACAGTATTGCCCCTTGCTCATGGGAGGCGATGGCATCGTCGGGTCTTCACCAAAGTAGCCCTCTGTGGCTAGGAACAATTCAAGCAGGCTGACCTTCTTGTTACCTTCCTAGAGCTAGCTGAGGTCATAGTAGGCCTTTTAGGGTTCTGTGGTCAAGAATGGCGCAATTACAGTGGGGAAAAAAATATTTAGTCAGCCACCAATTGTGCTAGTTCTCCCACTTAAAAAGATGAGAGAGGCCTGTAATTGATATCATATGTAGACCCCAACTATGAGAGACAAAATGAGAAAACAAATCCAGAAAATCACATTGTCTGATTTTTAAAGAATTTATTTGCAAATTATGGTGGAAAATAAGTATTTGGTCAATAACAAAAGTTCATGTCAATACTTTGTTATATATCCTTTGTTGGCAATGACAGAGGTCAAACGTTTTCTGTAAGTCTTCACAAGGTTGGCACGCACTGTTGCTGATATGTTGGCCCATTCCTCCATTCAGATCTCCTCTAGAGCAGTGATGTTTTGGGGCTGTCGCTGGGCAACACGGACTTTCAACTCCCTGAAAAAGTTTTCTATGGGGTTGAGATCTGGAGACTGGCTAGGCCACTCTGGGACCTTGAAATACCTCTTACAAAGCTACTCCGTCGTTGTCCTGGCAGTGTGCTTGGGATCATTGTCATGCTGAAAGACCCAGCCAAGTTTCATCTTCAATGCCCTTGCTGATGGAAGGAGGTTTGCACTCAAAATCTCACGATACATGGCCCCATTCATTCTATCATGTACACAGATCAGTCGTTCTGGTCCCTTTGCAGAGAAGCAGCCCCAAAGCATGATGTTGTCACCCCCATGCTTCACAGTAGGTATGGTGTTCTTTGGATACAACTCAGCATTCACTCTCCTCCAAACACGATGAGTTGTGTTTCTACCAAACAGTTCTACTTTGGTTTCATCTGACCATATGACATTCTCCCAATACTCTTCTGGAACATCCAAATGCTCTCTAGCAAACTTCAGACGGGCATGGATATGTACTGGCTTAAGCAGGGGGACATGCCTGGCACTGCAGGATCTGAGTCCCTGGCGGCATAGTGTGTTACTGATGGTAGCTTTCATTAGTGCCAGCTTTCTGCAGGTCATTCACTAGGTCCCCCCATGTGTTTCTGTGATTTTTGCTCACCGTTCTTGTGATCATTTTGACCCCATGGGGTGAGATCTTGCGTGGAGCCACTGATCGAGGCAGAATATCAGTGGTCTTGTATGTCTTCCATTTTCTAATTATTGCTCCCACAGTTGATTTCTTCACACCAAGCTACTTGCCTATTGTAGATTCAGTCTTCCCAGCCTGGTGCAGGTCTACAATTTTGTTTCTGGCGTACTTCCACAGCTCTTTGGTCTTCACCATAGTGAAGTTTGGAGTTTGACTGTTTGAGGTTGTGGACGGATGTCTGTTATACTGATAACAATTTCAAACAGGTGCCATTACTACAGTTAAGGGTGGGTTCACACCTGCACTTGAGTCCGTCCGCTGCCAATCTGAGTGAAAATCTCAGGGAACGGGATTGGCATCGGATACCGACAGGTTAGCGACACATTGGTTAAAAACCCATTCATTTGAATGGGTTTTTAAAGCAATGCGCGGGTGTGCGCTTACACCCTCTGCGCTGCGAATCCTTTTTTTTCATCGGAAACAAAGTCGGACATGCAGGACTTTGTGTCCGACGAAAAAAACGACTCCCATCCTAATAGGGCATTAACAAACTGTACCTTCAATTGTCCCTGTAAGTTCCTACGCGTTTCATGGCATGTGATGCGCCAATCATCAGGGGACCTTCTCTTGCTTACTATCTCATGCAGTTTCCGCATCAGTTATTTCCAATGGTGGCATTTGTCTATGCGAAGAATTCAAAAACTGCGCTGCTTCAGAAATGTTTCCATCTTTGCCCAAAAGTCCATTTTACCCATGACAATGAGTGACGTGTTTAGACAGCACATCTTATATACCCACCAAGCCAGCCCACAACAAGTCACTTCATGCTGCCGATGTCGAAAATAAGAGGTGGTCATAATAATGTGACTTGACTGCTTAATAGGGCATATTTATTAATAGTGTGTATTTATAGGCTAAACTACACCAAACACCTGACACTGTTTGAGCAATCTGGCATATTGTAAAATGCCTAGTCTAACATTATACCTATTAGTTGGCTTAAAAATATTTGCAGAATTTTTGTTACATGGTGATTCAACTTAGGCCACAACCTTTTCCTATGTGGACATGCCCATTTCCCAATAGGCCACACAACATTTTTGTACATTTTTTTTGCACATATTGCTTGATAAATCTCCCCAATTTGACCGTAACAAATTGAAGCAGATTTACTAATAGTGATTAAGTTCTAGATCAGGGGTAGGCAACCTTTTTTGTTCGGCGTGCCGATTTTAATTAAAAAATCAAACATGAGGTATTCGGAGTGCCGGTTAATAATTGTAAGTCTGATGACCCCTATACTAAAGTAATATACCACAAACCATAACACAGAAGTGCTGCCACCAGATGCTTCAGGACGCATGCGTTTACTGATATTTCCTGGGAATTTGCAATTAGAAGCAATGAAAGTACATGTGCATCCTGCAATTAGTGGTAAATGTATGTGTCCAGGAGCACCGTATGGCAGCATACTTATTGTGAAAACACACTATGTATCTGGATGCAGCTATATTCTTAGGCCACTGGAACAAAAAAAAAATGCCTGAGTTTTCTGTGCAAATACACATCCTTAATACAGAAAACACACTGTTATACAGAATAATGTCCCATAGTGGCCCCTGCACACGGTGTTATGTCCCATAGCGGCTCCTGCATATGGTATTATATCCCATAGCGGCCTATGCACACGGTATTATATTCGATAGCGGCCTCTGCACATGGTATTATGTCCCATAGCAGCCTCTGCACACAGTATTATATCCCATAACGGTCTCTGCAAATGGTATTATGTCTCATAGTGGCCCCTGCACATGGTATTAAGTCCCATAGAGGCCCCTGCACACGGTATTATATCCCATAGCGGCCTTTGCACATGGTATTATGTCTCATAGAGGCCTCTGCACGCGGTATTATATCCCATAGTGGCCCCTGCACACAGTATTATGCCTTATAACGGCCTATGCACGCGGTATTATATCCCATAGTGGCCTATGCACATGGTATTATGTCCCATAGCAGCCCCTGCACACGCTATTAGGTCCCATAGCGGCCTCTGCACATGGTATTATATCCCGTAGCTGTCTATGCACACGGTATTATATTCCATAGCGGCCTCTGCACATGGTATTATGTCCCACAGCGGCCTCTATACACGGTATTATATCCCATAACGGCCTCAGAACACGGTATTATGTCCCATAGCAGCCCCTGCACACGATATATGTCCCATTGCGGCCCCTGCACACGGTATTATGTCTCCTAGCGGCCCCTGCATGCGGTATTATATCCCATAGCGGCCCCTGCACACGGTATTATGTCTCATAGCGTCTCATGCACGCTGTATTATATCCCATAGCAGCCCCTGCACACGGTAATATTTCTCATAGCGGCCCATGCACACGATATTATATCCCATAGCGGCCCCTGCACATGGTATCATGTCTCATAGCGGCCCCTGCACATGGTATTATGTCTCCTAGCGGCCCCTGCACGCGGTATTATATCCCATAGTGGCCCCTGCACACGGTATTATGTCCCATAGCGGCCCCTGCACACGGTATTATGTCCCATAGCGGCCCCTGCACACAGTATTATGTCCCATAGCGGCCCCTGTATACGGTATTATGTCCCATAGCGGCCCTTGCACATGGTATTATGTCCCATCGCGGCCCCTGCACATGGTATTATGTCTCCTAGCGGCCCCTGCATGCGGTATTATATCCCATAGCAGCCCCTGCACACGGCATTATGTCTCATAGTGTCTCATGCATGCTGTATTATATCCCATAGCAGCCCCTATGCACGGTAATATGTCTCATAGCGGCCCATGCACACGATATTATATCCCATAGCGGCCCCTGCACATGGTATCATGTCTCATAGCTGCCCCTGCACATGGTTTCATGTCTCATAGCGGCCCCTGCACATGGTTTTATGTCTCCTAGCGGCCCCTGCACGCGGTATTATATCCCATAGTGGCCCCTGCACACGGTGTTATGTCCCATAGCGGCCCCTGCACACGGTATTATGTCCCATAGCGGCCCCTGCACACAGTATTATGTCCCATAGCGGCCCCTGTATACGGTATTATGTCCCATAGTGGCCCTTGCACATGGTATTATGTCCCATAGTGGCCCCTGCACACAGTATTATGTCTCATAGCGGCCCATGCATGCGGTATTATATCCCATAGCGGCCTATGCACACGGTATTATGTCCCATAGCAGCCCCTGCACAATGTATTATATCCCATAGCAGCCCCTGCACACAGTATTATGTCCCATAGCGGCCCCTGCACACTGTATTATGTCCCATAGCGGCCCCTACACATGTTATTATGTCCCATAGCAGCCCCTGCACAAGGTATTATGTCTCTTAGCAGCCCCTGTACATGGTATTATGTCCCATAGCGGCCTCTGCAGACAGTATTATATGCCATAGCGGCCCCTGCACAAGGTATTATGTCTCTTAGCAGCCCCTGCACATGGTATTATGTCCCATAGTGGCCCCTGTACACGGTATTATGTCCCATAGCGGCACCTGCACATAGTATTATGTCCCATTGCGGCCCCTGCACAAGGTATTATGTCTCTAAGCAGCCCCTGCACATGGTTTTTTGTCCCATAGCGGCCCATGCACAAGGTATTATGTCTCATAGCGGCCCCTGCACACGGTATTAGGTCCCATAGCGGCCCCTGCACATGGTATTATGTCCCATAGCGGCCCATGCACACGGTATTATGTTCCATAGTGGCCTCTGCACACAGTATAATATTCTAACTTTTGTAATATTTCAATTTTAGACACTCACTTGCTATTATTATACTGTGGGGTCAAGAGAGGTGACAAACATAAATAATAATGTTAACTCACCTTCCCTGCACTCCGCGACGGTTCTGTTCTCTTCGAGCGCTTCTGCCTGTA
This sequence comes from Leptodactylus fallax, assembly GCA_947044405.1. NCBI lineage: Eukaryota > Metazoa > Chordata > Amphibia > Anura > Leptodactylidae > Leptodactylus > Leptodactylus fallax. Next base: position 7,738,544 of record CAMRHE010000058.1, on the reverse strand, counting down.
GTCAGTAACCGCTGATTAGGTCTCAGGGGTCACGTCGCATCATTATGTGTAATGACGCTGGACATGACCCCTGAGGTCCTGTCTGCGGTCTCTTACGTCTGCCCCTTTCCAGATAGACCACGCCCCTAGTCAAAAAAGTGTCTAAAATACTTTGTGGTGCACAGCATGTTAGGCAGTTTTTGGGCTCAAATGATATCAAAATTCTACCGCGTTCTGCTTCATAAATGTCCTCCATTGATACATTTTCCTTCATGTTCATGTTTTACACACTGAAAAAAACATATATAATCAAAAACAAAGGGATATATATACTACAGTGAAACCTCTTTGAGATAACTACCCAAAATTGCATGAAAAGTAGTCATCTGGAAAGGTGGTTTTCTCAAAGAAGACGGTCTGTATGGAAAACTGAAAATCAGTCACAGAAAATGTGTTCTGGGTAGGGAGGTGGCCTTCTCTTTTGGAGAGGATCCACAATATACAAGTGTTCAAACTAGTTAGGATCCAACATCAATAACTGAATTCTCCATAGGTACAGTGAAAGAAGGTATAACGGGGATGGGGGGGGGGGTTCTCAGCTGGCCATAAAAGCACACATACTCCAATGTTCACAGAAGTCAACTAAACACATAATATAAGATGATGGACCTCTGACTTAGACAATTATGACTGTAAACTTTGCTGAGCCAGCATTTAAACATTCAAAAGCTTGGAGATTTTATAAAGTCAAGGTGTCTGCTTTCTCAGTTTATAGGAGACATATGTAATAAACTATGCACATGAGGCCATTCATTTATATGTGTACAAGCTAGATATCTATGAGTAGAATCTTAATTGTTACCATAGAGCCAGTATACCTCCAGGTGGAGTGTATGCTCAAGCTTTATTCACTCAAAAATACACATGCTGACAAGAAGGATATTTATACGAATTTAAGACTTAAAGCATATTTTGCTGATAACACAAACCTATGTGTAACCCCAGAAGGTAAGGGACCCTATTTACTTACCAATCCCCTTTCCTGCTCATGATCATCTCCGTTTCTCTTCTACCCTCCAGGGCGCCCCGTGCATCCCATATAACGTCGATGGGGCTCCTTGGAGGGAAGAAGGGGAAGTGGAGGTGGCCATGAGCAGGAGCGGGGAACGGTAAGTAAGGCCGCGGGCCCTTGGCAAGAGTATTATTATTTTCAGACCCCAGAGTATTATGATTGGAAGCCAGGGGATGCTGAGTGAACATAAAAACCAGTGTTAATCACCTCTCTGGCATGACTCAATGCTGTCTTCGGCCTCTGTAGTGACGTCACAGACATCACGTGGGTCAGGTCGGCGTCGCAACGCATATTGTCGCTGGGGTAACCCATGTCTGTGACTTCATTGAAAAGGGCCAAAAACAGCAGGGAGTTGCGCCGGAGCACAGGAGAGGTGAGTAACACTGTTTTTTATATTTTTCACCTTCTGATCATTAAACTCCGGGGTCTGAAAAGACCCCAGAGTATAATAATAATTTGTGGGTGGTGTACCCCTGCTGAACCTGAAATTTTTGCACTATTTGCATGAACATCATAGGGGTCTTGATCAGATATAAAGCTGCGTGGAGGGGCGTCTATTGAAAATTATACTGTGTGGTGGGTCCGCTATATGACATTTTACTGTGCGGAGGGCCACTATGGTACATTATACTGTGTGCAGGTGCTGCTATGGGATATTATACTGTCTGGAGGCAACTTTGGGACATTATAGTGTGTGTAAATGGGGCGTTATACTGTGTGGAGGCCAGGAAATAGGGTGCTATGCCGTGGGGTGGGGCCCAATTGAAAAGTTTGATATGGGGGCCAGTCTTTACTAGTTACGTCCCTGATCCACGAGTAGGTGGGAATAGCCTAGACTACTTTCTCAAATCAGCTCAACTTTCTTTTAAAAACAAATATTAACTATTGTAGTGCTGCTGCTGACTCATAGCACCAGCAATGTACTGCACGCTGAATAGAATTTACTGAATATGTGGGTGACCGGTGCAGGCATCAGAATGAGTGTATGACATAAAAGAGAAGACGAACACTAGCCAATGATTGCTTCACCTATTAGAAGGATGGATGCACTCATTAGTGAGTGTCACTCACTCGGTGACTGATCAATGAACCCTTCCCTTATTCTGAGGAGAGAACTGTTTCTAAGTTAACATTCCTTTTTTCCTGCATGTCACATCCTTTCTGATAGTTACAACTGGTGAACACAACCCTAGTGAATTCAGCTTGTAGAACAATGCTGCATCTATGTACACAAAGAACAAGCTAATACCTGACAGGAGGGCTGCAGAATACTATAAACCATAAGGAGGGGGACTCTCAACTGTGCTCTCAACCTCGGCACAGACACCACCAGTACCACTGCCCTCCCATGCACTTGTGAACCGAGAGCAAGGCAGGTGGTTCAAAGAACCGGTCCGTGAAGTGGGGACCTGAACAGGAACAAGCCTTCCAGGCATTGAAGGATGCACTGACAACAGCCCCAATCTTGGCATATGCTGATTACCACTTGCCGTTCCAGCTATATACAGATGCAAGCCTGTATGGTCTTGGAGCAGTGCTTTCCCAGCTTCAGGATGGCCAGGAGAGGGTCATAGCGTACGGCAGCCGGTCTTTGAGAGATTCTGAAAGAAACCCCGAGAATTATAGTTCATTTAAATTGGAGCTGTTGGCACTGGTATGGGCCATGACCGAGAAATTCTCTGAATATTTGACCGGTGCTGAAGTTTTAGTACTGACTGACAACAACCCACTAGCTCACCTGGAAAATGCCAAGCTCGGGGCGTTAGAGCAGAGGTGGATAGCCCGAATGTCTACATTCAATTACCGCATTAAGTATCGGTCCAAGACAGAGAACCAGAATGCTGACGGACTTTCTAGGGTAACTGCCCAGACCCCCACAGAAGACGTGGATCATGAGTTGGAGCATGTGGAGGTGCCCGATTTCAGCAGATTTTCACAGGCCTTGACCGCCACTAATCAGTTTGAGATGGAGGGGACTGAAATGGCTCCTTTCTTTGGTCCCTCACGACAGGAATGGGCACAGATACAACAGACCCATGAGGGGCTGGCGCAGATGATCAAGTGTGTTGAGAAAGGCCAGAAGCCCTGTAGAGAGGAAAGAGAACGACTGACACGTGAGATACTATCTGTTTTGAGTCAGTGGGAAAAGTTGGAGATGAAAAATAGAGTGCTATGCCGAAAGGTCTATTTACCTTCTGAGATCGACATTCGATACCAAATTGTGGTGCCTAGTGAACTGGCTCGCTCCTTGGCAGTTGAGGCTCATAATAAGAATGGACATTTTGGTCATGAGAAGACCTTTCGTTGGTTACAGCGACTGATTTACTGCCCTGGTCTTCGTCAAATGGTCGAAGAAGTATGCCGCAGCTGTCGAACTTGTGAGATCCATAAGGCAATAGAACAGAGAGCTCCCCCTGCAAACCATCGTGACCCAGGAACCTTTAGAAATCGTCATGATAGACTATCTAATGGTGGGCCCATCCAATAGCGGACACCAGTATTGCCTCGTAATGGTGGATCACTTCACCAAATTTGCGGTGGTAACCGCCACCAAGGACCAGACAGCTGAGTCAGCAGCTCGTGCTCTGTGCCAAGATTTCATTCGAGTATATGGGTGCCCCCAACGCATCCACTCCGACCAGGGCGCCTGCTTTGAGGGACACGTAATGAAAGAAGTTCAACGTATCTACGGGATAAAGAAGTCGCACACGACTCCATACCACCCTCAGGGAAATGGGGCCTGTGAAAGATTCAACAGAACTCTGCTACAGATGCTGCGGACTCTGGAGGAAGACAAGAAGTTACAGTGGCCTCAGTTCTTGTCTGAAATGGTGTGGGCCTATAACAATCAGGTCCATTCTACAACGGGGTACTCTCCTTATACACTTCTCTTTGGGCGGTCTGGGCGAAGTATAGGAGAATTACAGTTGAATGATGTGGATGGGTTCCCTCCGAGGGATCCAACCTCTTGGGTGCGGGTGCATCGGCAGAGACTTGAGACGATCCATCGATTGGTGCGGCAGCGCCTGCAAGAACATCCCCATCCTGATAAGACCCCAGTGCAAGAAGCACCATTGCAACCAGGCGACCTGGTGCTAGTTCGTGTCAAGAAACCCCAAGGGAAATTGGAAAGCAGATGGGAGGCTTTGCCGTATCGTGTTGTTGGCCGCAAGTATGCGAATGGGCCAGTGTACCAGGTCCAGAAAGAAGGAACTGATTGTGTTCGAGTACTTCACCGAAATATGTTGCGCCTGTGTCATTCTGAAGGGACAAATCACGATGGGCCTGCCAATGTGAATGAGCTCCCACAGTCAGAGAATGGAGGTGCGGAATGGGCCTCCGACGAGGAGGATGATTGTTGGCCGATCCCTGCTCCTGGGGATGTTCCACCTGTGACTACTGTATCTCCGGCCTGTGCCCCCTCTGGTGCGGAATCCGCTGGTCCTTCTCAGCCCATAGCTGCAGCACCCCATAATATACCACCGGTCCTCAGACGGACCACTAGGCCAAATGCTGGTATTCCCCCTGTTCGGTATGCGCAGGATGAGTTTGTTTGGCCTGCCATACATCGGTATACTACCACCCTGTGCATAAAAGTACAACCCTCTGGATATACAGTCATAGGCAGGGACTGCCAATCTTAAAGTGGGGGGGAATATGTAAGAGACAGCCAATGTTGTCTTAAGCTTCATTTGTCTGTATAAACTGTTAATGTTGAATGTATTTCTGTGATTCTGTTCCTTTAAGACAGCAGCCATTGTAATTGTGACATGATGCTGGAGTGAGACCCCCCCTTTTATGTCAGCCTGCCTGTTCTGCAGACAGAGTGTGAGCAGAGAAGCAGGAAGTGACGAGACAGAGAGCAGCAGCCATCTTGGCAAGTGTTGTATTGAACTGGTGTGGAGATTTTTCTGTACAGCTAAGCTGTATCTTGGTCCAGAGACAAACAGAGTGTAAAGAGACAACAGGACTAGTGAGTCCACGTGAAAGGAACTGTGCTCAGTGGCTGATCAGTGAGACTGACATTGTGACTGTGTATATGGATACCACAGATAGAGACTCGCAGTGCTGTTGATGTACTGGACAGCACCTGCTAAATCCCGGTTTACATCCCAGCTCAGTGTATGGATTCGGCAGGACTGTCAGTGTGCTGAGTGGAATCTGCTGTTGGATTACATTGCATTCAGTTGGTTTCCCTGTCTGTTAAAGAGGACTTCATTTCTCCCAAGATCCTGATAACCGTGAGGAGAGGACGCTTCACTATAAAAGAAAGGACCGACTTTGGGCCCCACCGCGCGCTTCTACGGACTGTAAGCAGTCCACCTGGACCACTGGGGAAAAGGGGGTGCACCCAAATGTGAAGTCAGGGTCAGTTAGGGATAGTTTTGAGTATATTGTTCATTCAGTGTCCATACTGCAGAAGTGGACAGAGTAAAAGTAGAAACCATTGCAGAATTTGCCTTGAAATTGTTCATGCTATATTGTATATTTTGCTTGTCTTTAGCCCTGTCATTTTACCTTTAACTAGCCTTTATTAACTTATAGTAAATATATATTTTTTTCTTGAACTACCGCGTGTGCGTTCATTTCTGGTTGCGGAGTCCAAACCACCTGCCTTGCTCTCGGTTCACACACTCAGGGATCTTGCCAGCTCAAGAATTAAGCATTGGTCTGTTTTAGGCCAGGGCCCCACCTGCCGTAAATGCCGTGGTTTGGCCATGGCGGAAACACTGCAGCACAAACAACAGCGTTTTACAGTCCCTGCAAGTAGATCCCTGCAAAGTGGATGCAAAGCGAATCCCAACCATTGTGGTCTTGAAAATTGCAGCATGTCAATTATACCTACAGAAACGCCAGCGGTTTTCTTATAGGTATAATTGAAGCAGAAAGTCCGCAGAGGTTTCCGGGCTTTTTCATTGCGGCCCGGTACGTGGGGCCTTAGCCTTAGAGACAAAAGGAGAAGGATAAGACAGATGTGGAAGACTTCACAGGACAGAGGACAACATAGAGGAGGAAACACAAAAGAAAATCACAGACTGTTGGGTTGGTCAGTCCGTGTGGTAGCTTGGGGGCGACCTCTCTGTTGCTGCTCATTTTCACATGCTTGGGTTGCATTCTCACTGTTGGGTATTGTGTTTTTACAAGTATATTTACTTATGCTTGGATATTTACCCTCTTATTGTTTATTTTCTGTATATTTATTAGTTTATTAGCATCTTTTCTTTACTATATATGCCCAAGCATGTGTATCAGTTTGTTGGTTTATTTATAAGCACTTCAACAGCATATACTGTACATATAGTATAAGAGTAAATAGCAAGGATATTTCAATACATACCCAGTCTTCTATTCAGAATACCTCTCCACTGGCTGTCACCCAGCTTCCAAAAATAGGTAAATCTGACTACTTTTGCAGGAGTATAGGAAAGGGGAGAATTATCAGTTCATAACTACACAAATTTACGTTCAGCAGATTAGGAAAGTTTGATGACTTTCTATATGGAGCTGTAATGGGTTGTACTGTTGTGACTAGGACAGAGGAATGGACTAAATGTAACACTGATGTGAACTTACCCTAGGCCAGTAAAGGTAACTTCATAAAAGAAACAGAAAAAGTTGGGACTTTAAGGCCAGGGCCCCATGTTGGGAAAACACTGTGTTTTACAGTGCCTGCAAAGTGGATGGGATTCTGGCTAATCCCAACGCTTCCGTTTTTGTATATCGCAGCATGTTAATTATACCTATGGAAACGCTGACGTTTTCCATTTAGGTATAATAGAAGCAGAAAGTCTGCAGAGGAAAAATCTGAAAACTTTCTGAAGAAAAGTGCTGTGGAAAGAAACGCAATGCGTTTCCACTGCCGTCAGCATTTTTTTGGCTGTGGCTCGCTACGTGGGGCCTTAGGCTAAGGGCAGCAGTTTGGTAGAGTTCTTTTCAGATATGCATGTAGACATTAAATTAATGAACAGAATTTACACCATGCATTAGGGGGGCACTGTAAGCTTTAATGTGAATAATTTAGGGCCATGAACACACCAAACAGAACAATTCAGGCAATGTGCAAAGATTATTCCAGTAATATAAGCACTCAACTTAATAGGGAAGTGGTGTGTGCTCCTCTCAAAATTGATTTACAATAAAACCTACACTACAAAAACCACAAATCTAGACATCATGCATTTATGCAGTTGCTTAACTTAAATGGAACACAACAGACATGAGTGTATCTATCTAGAGATTGTGCAGGTTCCAGCAGACAATCCCCCACTGATCTGACACTTATATCCTATTCTATGAATAGTGGATTCGTGTCAATAAAGGCACAGCCATCAAATTTTCAATTTCCCTACTAGGCCAGGTCCACATGCGATTAACATGATGACGATTTGCCTGTGGAATGTGTTCCTTTTCCAAATATCCATGATATCTCTCCACAGCTTTTAACCTTTGCATTGTGAAGGTTTAAAGCCACTGGTGAAATTCATAGTAATAATTTAAAACTCCACATCAAACCGCTTTGCACAGCAGTTTTTAGGTACCTCAATCGCAGTGTATGTAGCTCTAGCCTTCAGGACCCATGCTGAATGAAGTGGCTGAAGTTTTTAGTATTTGGTTTTATCACTGCTCAGTGGAACTCTGGTTCACCTGCAGTGAAAGGAGCTGCTACATACTGTTGCTAATGGGGATGTGTTGCAGTTCTTTATTCAGCAAGAGAATCAATGTACAGTGAAAATCAGCTTCAGTGTTCAACAACCATTGCATCAGTTTTGTTGTCAGGATATGTAAAAGTGCCTGTGTCAAACACCAACAGATCATGAAGTGATGGAATATGCTAACAATAATATACTGCTTCTACTGGTGGGAAACCCTCAATAAGGAGTATGTGTAGAGATGGGTGAACCAATGCGTTATGAGCCAGGTTCGACCTGAATATTCGAAATTGTTTAGTTTTTAACTAAATAAAATACTGTACTTCACTAAAGTTGCCACCACAGCATGCATTGCGCTGTGAAAATACAGAGGAGACATGAGTGTGATGTCCTGGCATCCCCAGACATTACCTGGCAGTATCTCTGCCAGTAATGAGTGGTATGTGGAAAGTTTACAGTGCTGATGTTGCATACAGAATATAAGATGCTCTGTGCAGGAAGAAGAAGAGACATTTTAGTGATAGTCAAGCTAGAGGACAGACGTGCTATTCATCACTACATGATCCAAGGCAATTACTCCATTTTCTACTGGAAAACAACTGCAACAGTTCCAATAAAGCTACAGAATAATAGAAGGAGGAGAAGTAGAAAGAAGTTTAGTTAGATTTAATCAATTATAGGCAGATACCCAGATAAATCATAGGAGAGGAGGAAGAGAGAATTTCTGAATTGTGCTGTGAGCCTGACTGATGCAATTTGGACAGAGTTCCACAGACACTGGACAGTTAGCAATTTCATTGCCAATAATTAAATTTTTGTTTGATCTGTTACTTTCCACAGAGTGTCTGAACAACACTAGAAAACAGGCAAAAATACCAGGGTGAATAACAATTATAAATCAAAAACAGAAAACACTCCCCCTGACAAAACCTTGGTTTCGAAACGTTCGTTTTCCGTTGATGTTCAGTATCATATTCTATTTAGTGTTTGATTGATGCACTTTTGGACTGTCCTCTTGTAAGCTGCAATTTATGACTTTATATGTATGCCTGTTGGTAACTTTACCTTGGTTATTGTTGCAATAGAGTAAGGGTATTCCATTTTGATGTTGGATATGCTAACATTTACTGACCATGTCTGACCTTCCAAGGGATCTACTGTATGTGTGGTTATTTTCTGTAGGTTTCCTCCTTTCAGTCAAAATTCCTTTTATTTTTTTAACTTAATAAATATGTGTTTTATACCTATGTTTGGTTTTGTGATTGTTTTTACTGAGGAAGTCAGTCCGGTAACTATTAGTAAAATCCTTTGTTAAAGGGGTTTTCCAGGCAAAAATAAATTTTCAAAACAGTTTTGTTAGTGCTATTAATAGGTTAATAAGTGCACCTCAATACCTTTAGCAGTGTTTTGAGTGATTTCTGGGAGTTCTGGGTTCTCTGGGAGCTCTTGGCAGCCTCTGCATTTGTTTACATCTGCATCTTCCTGTTGTGAACCTTTACTACAACTCCCATGATTCCTTGAACTGCACTCAGAGCTGACTCACTAACCCTCCCTTTCTCACTCACTCCCCCTTCCTGTTTCCCTATCTAGCCTGCCCACTACACCCTCAGCAGCCATCTTTAGACTCCTACTTCTCACTCACTCAATAACCTTTTCCTTTGGCTATAATGTTGTAATCACCTCCGTATATCATCACTACAGTCACACAAAGAAAGCTTCAGGACAACAACTCCTTCTTGATGCTTTTTTGGCATTTAGTAAATAAATATATGTATATATATATATATATATAATATATTATATATATACACACACATACATAAATAAACATATACAGTGTGTGCGGAAAGTATTCAGACCCCTTTAAATTTTTCACTCTTTGTTTCATTGCAGCCATTTGCTAAAAGCAAAAAAGTTCATTTTATTTCTCATTAATGTACACTCAGCACCCCATCTTGACAGAAATAACCCAGAAATGTAGATATTTTTGCAAATTTATTATAAAAGAAAAACTGAAATATCACATGGTCATAAGTATTCAGACCCTTTGCTGTGACACTCATATTTAACTCACAAGCTGTCCATTTCCTTCTGATCCTCCTTGAGATGGTTCTACTCCTTCTTTGGAGTCCAGATGTGTTTAATTAAACTGATTGGACTTGATTATGAAAGGAACACATGTGTCTATATAAGACCTCACAGCTCACAGTGCATGTCAGAGCAAATGAGAATCATGAGGTCAAAGGAACTGCCCAAGGAGCTCAGAGACAGAATTATGGCAAGGCACAGATCTGGCCAAGGTTAAAAAAGAATTTCTGCAGCACTCAAGGTTCCTAAGAGCACAGTGGCCTCCATAAACCTTAAATGGAAGAAGTTTGGGACGACCAGAATTCTTCCTACACCTGGCTGTCCAGCCAAACTGAGCAATCGTGGGAGAAGAGCCTTGGTGAGAGAGGTAAAGAAGAACCCAAAGATCACTGTGGCTGAGCTCTAGAGATGCAGTAGGGAGATGGGAGAAAGTTCCACAAAGTCAACTATCACTGCAGCCCTCCACCAGTCGGGGCTTTATTGCAGAGTGGCCCAAAGGAAGCCTGTCCTCAGTGCAAGATATATGAAAGCCCACATAGAGTTTTCCAAAAAACACATGAAGGACTCCCAGACTATGAGAAATAAGATTCTCTGGTCTGATGAGACGAAGATTGAACTTTTTGGCATTAATTCTAAGCGGTATGTGTGGAGAAAACCAGGCACTGCTCATCACCTGCCCAATACAATCCCAACAGTGAAACATGGTGGTGGCAGCATCATGCTATGGGGATGTTTTTCAGCTACAGGGACAGGACTACTGGTTGCAATTGAAGGAAAGATGAATGCGGCCAAGTACAGAGATATCCTGGAAGAAAACCTCTTCCAGAGTGCTCTGAACCTCAGACTGGGCCAAAGGTTTACCTTCCAACAAGACAATGACCCTAAGCACACAGCTAAAATAACAAAGGAGTGGCTTCAGAACAACTCTGTGATCATTCTTGACTGGCCCAGCCAGAGCCCTGACCTCACCCCAATTGAGCATCTCTGGAGAGACCTATAAATGGCTGTCCACCAACATTCACCATCCAACCTGACGGAACTGGAGAGGATCTGCAAGGAAGAATGGCAGAGGATCCCCAAATCCAGATGTGAAAAACTTGTTGCATCATTCCCAAGAAGACTCATGGCTGTACTAGCTCAAAAGGGTGCTTCTACTCAATACTGAGCAAAGGGTCTGAATACTTATGACCATATGATATTTCAGTTTTTCTTTTTAATAAATTTGCAAAAATATCTACATTTCTGTTTTTTTTCTGTCAAGATGGGGTACTGAGTGTACATTTTTCATCTTTAAAGTGTACAGACCAGAATTAGGCCAGAGTGTGACCAGGGGGGAACTGAAGGTAGCAACAAGCCACTAAAAAAAAAAAAACCTAGCTATTCACTATAGAAATGCTTCTCACTATAATCACTGTTGTTCTTCCCATACTTGTAAAAACCAATTTTCCACCCCAAACCAGCCATGTCACTAAGAATATCTTTATCTCTCCATCTATTCTACCCCACCATCTGACCTTCTCTGCACTGCTACTCACGAACCTACAAGCTTTCCGCTCCAAACACACACAACCTCCCCACACTCTCTCCTATTTACACCTGCTATCCCTCTCCCTGCTACTCCTCACTTCTGGCAACATATGTCCTATTCCTGGACCAACCCAGCAACTCCCTGCTGTCGGATCTTTCCGCACAAGCTGCAACAGCGCACGGAACACACTAAACCTTACACCTATCTCACCCGCTCCTGCCCCTCCCCACGCCCTCCCCGGTGCACTATGGAATTCTCGCTCTGTACACAACAAACTTGACTACATCCACGACCTCTTCATTTCTCATAAATTATCATTTCTTGGTATCACAGAAACGTGGAAAACACCCTCAGACATCACCTCCCCTGCCGTCCTCTCCTATGGAGGTCTGCAATTCTCGCACACTCCTCGCCCCAACAATAAACTTGGAGGAGGCGTAGACGTACTCCTGTCTCACAATTGCTCCTTCGCCCATTCCAACCGCTACCTGCTCTCACCCTCCCCTCCTTTGAAGTGCACTCTGTTCGCATTTACTCGCCCTCCAACCTCCAACTGGCCATCATATATCGACCGCCAGGACCTACTGCTGCCTTTATCGACCACCTCCTTTGGTTTCTCTCCTTTGGTCTCTCTCAATGGTCGTCCTCTGCCACCCACACAAAGGGGAACACCCTGGACCTCATATTCACCCACCTCTGCTCTCTGTCCAACCTCTCTAACTCTATGTCCACGCTCTCTGACCACAACCTGCTGACATTCTCTGCCCTCTCCTCTGTAATAGACTCCCCAACCCCTAAACCTACACGCCCCAACAGGAACCTTAATCGCCTTGACATCCGCACGCTCTGAGACTCTCTCCTACCGCTCGCTGACATATCCTCACTCCAGGATGCAGATACCACCACTGACTTCTACAATACCACCATCACTTCAGCCCTTGACTCTGTGGCCCCCTTCACTAACACCAGAGGCCGACCAATCAATAGGCAACCCTGGCACACTGACTAAAAAACTGAGACGTGCCTCACAGGTTGCAGAACGCCTCTGGAAGAAAAGTCACTCCCAGGAGGACTTCATCAGGTACAAAGAGGCAGTACTCACATTTAAGAATGCACTCACCTCTGCAAAGCAGGTCTACTTCTCCACACTAATATCTGCCCTGTCCCGCAACCACAAACAGCTATTCACTACCTTCAACTCCCTTCTCCGTCCTCCTGCGCCCCCTCCGACATCACTTATCACAGCTGATGACTTTGCCTCTTATTTCAAAAGCAAAATTTACATCATCAGAGACAGTCTCACCCTACACCCTCGACAACCACCCCACCCAACTGTCCTGTGCTCTTCATCTCCAACCTGTTTCTCCACCGTCACTGATGAAACGCTCTCCACCCTAATATCTAAACCCCACCTCCTGCACGCTTGACCCGATCCAGTCACATCTCATCCCCAAACTCTCTGAAGTCATTACTCCTGCCCTAACCCATCTCTTCAACCTATCCCTAACTAATGGATCCTTCCCTTCCGCATTCAAACATGCTACCGTCACACCTATACTTAAGAAACCCTCCCTCGACCCCTCCTCTCCAGCCAACTATTGCCCCATCTCACTGCTCCCGTACGCCTCTAAATTGCTGGAGCAACACGTCCACTCTGAACTATCTGACTGTAGTCTGTCCTACTATGCTCTTTGACAGACTACAGTCAGGTTTCGGACCACATCACTCCACACAAACTGCCCTAACCAAAGTCACTAATGACCTTCTAACTGCCAAAGCCAAGTGTCACTACTCTGTCCTCCTCCTCCTTGACCTCCTCTGCCTTTGACACAGTCGACCATTCCCTCCTGTTAGAAACGCTCTCATCCCTTGGTGTCTCAGACCCGGCCCTTTCCTGGATCTCCTCATACCTCACCAACCGCACATTCAGCGTCTCCCACTCCCACACCACCTCCCCGCCATGCCCTCTTTCTGTAGGTGTTCCCCAAGGCTCCGTCCTAGGACACCTCCTGTTTTCCATCTACACCCTCGGCCTTGTTCAACTCATAGAATCCCATGTTTTCCATTACCATTGCTATGCTGACGACACCCAAATATATCTCTCTGGACCAGACATTACCTCTCTGTAGTCCAGAGTCCCAGAATGTCTAGCAGCCGTAGCCTCCTTTCTCTCCTCCCACTTTCTCAAACTCAACATGGAGAAAACAGAGTTCATAATCTTCACCCCTCCTCGCACGACCCCCTTACCTGACCCATCTATCAAAATGAATGGAACCACTCTCACCCCAGTCCCACGGGGCCGCTTCCTTAGGATAACCTTAGACTCTGACCTATCCTTCAAGCCGCATATTCAAACCCTCAACACCTCCTGCCGCCTCCAACTCAAGAACATCCATCAAATCCGCTCCTTCCTCACCCCTGTAACCACAAAGATGCTAGTCCATGCCCTCATAATCTCCCGCCTTGACTGCTGTAACACCCTTCTCCATGGACTCCCAGCTAACACTCTTGCCCCCCTCCAGTCCACCTTAAACTGTGCTGCTCGCTTAATACACCTCTCCCCCCGTTCTTCATCGGGCGCTCCCCTCTGCCAATCCCTTCACTGGCTACCCGTTGCCCAGTGAATAGAGTTCAAATTAATAATGCTGACATACAAACCCATCCACAACCTGTCCCCACCATATATCTCCAACCTAATCTCCCGCTACCTGCCTGCACGTAAGCTCTGATCCTCCAAAGACCTCCTACTCCGCTCTGCTCTTTTCCGCTCTTCACACAATCGTCTCCAAGACTTCTCCCGTGCATCCCCCATACTCTGGAACTCATTACCAAGACACATAAGACTATCCCCCACAGTCACAAGCTTCAAGAAGGCCCTGAAGACTCACCTATTCAGGAAGACCTACAACCTCCAATAACACTACTGTCTCCATACCACCACGTGAACAGCCTCTACCCCCACCTTCTATCTCTATCCCTCTTCCCTCATAGATTGTAAGCCCTTGCGGGCAGGGCCCTGTATCCCAATGTGCTAGTTGGTCACTGTTAGTATTATCTGTTTTGTATATCTTGTGATATCTTGTGTACCGTATGTAAATCCTCAAATGTAAAGCACCATGGAATTAATGGTGCTATATAAATAAACAATAATAAAAAATAATAATAACATTAATGAGAAATAAAATGAACTTTTTTGCTTTTAGCAAATGGCTGCAATGAAACAAAGAGTGAAAAATTTAAAGGGGTCTGAATACTTTCCGTACCCACTGTATACATGTTTATAATTGTTAGAAATGTATGTCTCTCTCTCTTTCTCAAATATATACAGTGTCAAAATGAAGGGCCTAGGGCCCACCAGAGGAACTTGTTCTGGGGGCCCACCCAACGGCTTCCTGTTAATAGCCTACACCACGGCTCCTTCACCAAAATCTTACATATGTGCCGACTATCCTGAGTATTTTCCCAGTATCGCCATCCCCTTTAGTACTGTCCAGGCCTCAATAGCTCTATGGCTGGTTCATGCACAGGACTGTATGGGGATGATACAAAATTGGAGCACTACACGTAAGTGCAAGATTATATTGAAGGAGCTGTGATGCAGGCATAGCACACATGGCTGCCAGCATGAATTTTGAGCACCCCCACCGACAGTATAATGCTCCACATGGTATATAACACTCCACAGTGGCCTCCACAGTATAATATGCTCCACAGTGGCCCCACACAGTATAATATGCTCCACAGTGGCCCCGCACAGTATAATATGCTCCACAGTGACCCCCGCACAGTATAATGCTCCACAGTGGCCCCCGTACAGTATAATATGCTCCACAGTGGCCCCGCACAGTGTAATATGCTCCACAGTGGTCCTCACACAGTATAATGCTCCCCAGTGGCCTCCGCACACTATAATTCTCCCCAGTGGCCCCCACAAAGTATAATGCTCTCCAGTGGCCCCTGCACAGTATAATGTGCTCCACAGTCGCTCCCACACAGTATAATGTTGCACAGTGACTCCCACACAGTATAATATGCTCCACAATGCCCCCTGCACAGTATAGTATGCTCTGCAGTGGCCCCCTCACAGTATAATGCTCCACAGCGGATCCCACACAGTGTAATACGCTCCACAGTGGTCCCCACACAGTTTAATATGGATTGCGCATGCACCTCTTCTTTGTGATGTTTGCCGCCCGCCAAGTGTAGTGGGCCACATGTGCAATACAGTGGGCAGCCAGCAGACATCACAATAAAGAGGTGCCAGCCATCAAGAAGCAGAAGTGACGTCTTGTGTCTTGATATTCTGGACCAGATGTAAGGTAAGTATAATGGGGTAGGGGGGAGTGGCGGTGATGTCCCGTGCCCGGAACAGGAAATATCGATAGTCCCTGCAACATAAAGTTGTAGGGGGGGTGGCCATGGTGAACAACACCTGAAAGTATACATTTATCCTAGACAATGCCTTTAAGGGTTTTCTTCAGCAAAATTTTTTGTTTTTTTTTAAATACATACAAATTGCCATTGTAACAGCAATGGAGGGTGGCACTGCTGGTGGCAGTGGCATACACATTTCCACTGCTGCTGGTGGTGTTGGTGGCGGCAACTAAATGCGGCCATCTCCCATGGGAATTTTTTTTGTAAATTGCCATGGATTTATTGTTTGACAATGTGAAATATCTTCAAACAAAAACTTAGCCGTGGCCCTGCAGGAACAAACCTAGGAACTGCATCTCTATGTAATTCACATAAGAAGGCATCACCAGCTTATTTGGCGAAATAGACTTGGCAGTGTCACTGGCAGGGGATGTGAGCAAGACCATCCAATTCCTGCTATAAACAGGCCACATCTACACCTAGCACATGGTTGTCATTATAATCATCATCACCAACTGTTTCTCCTCCTACTCCACCTCCTCTTCCTTACCAACATTTGTCTTCCATAAGGGAATGTGTGTCCAGGAAGAGCAAAATGTGCCCAGTCATCTGAAGGTTCTGCGACTTAACTAACACCTGGCCAAGCTGCTGATGGTGCAGTCAATGGCGTACCACTTAGTGGATTCCACTGCATGTTGCCAAGTGATGGCATACCTCAATGGAGGATACCTGGCTTCCATTATTTCTCTAGGAAAACTATATTGCCATGTGTTGGAGAATGTGGGCCTTTTCTTTGGATATGTCAGTCTGAGGAAAGGTGCTCACCACCATCGACACGTGGAGCAGAAATTATGAACAAGGACAATACATGACTTTCTTGGTCCACTGGGTCAATGTTTTGAGCAGCAGTGCCACAGTCCAGAAATGCAACGCAAAGTCAACTCAATTTTGATTTCCCACCTGCTCCCATGAATTTTTGATGGATTTTTGTTTTGGAAAGCCACTTCTTCCTCATCACTTTTCAACTAGACAGCCACAAACAATTCTCCAAAATAATAAGTCTGTAGAACTTACAAGTCATCAACAGGCTAATTTTTTTTTATCAAACAATTGCTTTTCGCAATATAACCACCATTTGTGTAAAAAGGCATGGGGAAGCACTTTTCCCCAAATAAAGAGTAGTTGTTGGAGTATTTTAAATGTTAAAATGCATGAAAGTGGCAGCACAGTGTATGGTTAAACTAGATGTTTCTATGCACTTCTTAGCATCTGCTTTTCCATAGACATATGTGTCACTTATGTCACAGTGTCATACACTATGCTTTAAGCCAATTTAAGCTATGGTTTGTACTGATCTTATTTGACCCAAAACAAATCTATGGACCGAACCACCCGAAAAACTCTGGAGACTTTTTAGGAAGACCGCTGCGGGAAAAACTGTGATGCGATTCTGCCGTGGTTTTTCCTGCAGCACTTTTTGACCGCGGCTCGCTACGTGGGGCCTTAGCCTAACATGAATTTGCATTTTTGAAACACAAGGAGACCTGCAAAATAAATACTTCACCTGAAAATCCACTTTTGAGAATTAGATCCTACTAGCCTTTTTAATTTTCCTGGCAGATAAATTGCCAGTCTGGTAGAATATAGAAATACAAGCCTGGAGCATAATTTCATTGGGATGAAAAACCCTTTTTTTTCTAACTGACACTCTAAGTTTAGTTCTTTTTGCTATAGATTTGCTATAGTTTTGCCGAGGAATAACTACTTTTAGTTCTCGCTTTGCTTTATGCAGAACTCACGGCTTTGCATATACATGTCATACAGTTTATTAACTACATGCACTATATTTTTGAAATATACCTTATAAAATTTCTATGAAATTTCTATATTAATCATACTTTCTAAAAGTAAAATTCATAAAACTACTATTACTTTCTGAGGGATCACAGTCCTCTAAAATATTCTTGTTTCATAACTTTTATATTGCAGAACCAAAGGAACATAGGTTAACTCTCTTTGGGGGTAATAAGTAATAAAATACTAAGGAATAAAATATCCAACAGCTTGAAGAGGTTCAGCAATCCTGCACTAACATATCCCTAATGTTCAATAAAACTTTCACTGCCCCTGAACATAAAACTTGTCTTACTCTTTTTTCTGGGTGCTATGTAGAGAGATATAATATTTAATAATACTTTTTAGTTGTTTTTAATAAATGGTATAGATGTATATGCTAAATCCCAGGGGAACATAAAGTATTATATGAATTCTTATATTACTCACATTCACTACAGAATGAAAGTCAGCACCATATTTTCTGACATCATTAGCACTTTCCTATTATACTGCATTTTACTTTTGCGCCAGAAACGTACAATATGTTTAGTAATTTAGCAGATATATTGTGACATTAATGTGTCCACATGTGAAAAGAGGGGACTTGTTCAGAGAAAAGTCATTTTAAAATTGAATATTGAATTTTAAAATTCCAATTTTCATTGTTGTAGCCCTGACTGAACAGCCTTTACGACCAAACTACGGATAGGCGAACCTCTCAATATTTGTTTGGGTGGTTTGAGACCAAGATTAATTTTGGGTTGAAGTTCAGTATGAACCACAGCTTACATTGGCTTAAAACATAGTGTTTAACACTCTTAGGGCTCATAGGAACCTCTCTATCCAATTTCTAGCTCTCTATGGAATGTTTAATAATGTATTTTTTAAATGGTGCTAAATTTTTGTTTAGATTTACATATGTAAAATATCCTGCTTATGATTTTTAATGGAGGGGGGGGGGCAATTTAAATTTTCACCTCAGGAAGCAGAAAAGCCAGAATTGGTCCTGACTCTAGGGACTCTGCAAATGCGACTTGACACTTGAAAACTATTCCAGCAATATCCAAATAGCGCTCTTTCCATTTGTTAAAATGAAAACTTTGGGGATAAAGTGATGCTTTAGTAATTTTTCATTTACACATCCCCATATTCATAAAATCTATGAAACAGCTGTGGGGTCAAAATGCCCACTATACCCCTTGATAAATTATTCCAGCAAAATCTGCTTTTTTTTAAATGCCCAGTGTATCGCTCCTTCCCTTCCGCGCACTGTCATGTGCCCAAACATAAGTTTACATCCACATGTGGGGTATTTCTGTGCTCAGGAGAAACTGAAAAACAAATTGATAGATGCATTTCTCCTTTAACTCCTTGTGAATGTGCAAATTTTAGGGCTAAATGAATGTATTATTGAAAAAAAAAATTAAATGCCTAAATTCACCTCCATATTGTTTTAATTCCCGTGAAATTCTTAAAGGGTTAATAAACTTCCCAAATGCTGTTTTGAATTATTTAAGGGTTGCAGTTTTGAAAATTGGTGATTTATGGAGGATTTCTAATATATAGGCCTTTATAATCCTCTTCAGAACTAAAGTGGTCCCTAAAAAATGAGTTTAGGAAATTTTCTTGTAAGCCTCCTAACGTCCAAAATAAATTAATTGTTTGATATTTATTTTTCTTATAAACAAATGTTTACCACTACCATGAAGTACAATGTGTCAGGAAAACAGTATCAAAATCACTTGTGTAAGCTAAAGCATCTCAAAGTTATTGCCATATAAAGTGACTAGAGATGAGCGAATCGATTCTGCAGAAGTTGAATTCGATCCGAATTTCAGGAAATCTTCGATTCGCCACAATTCCGGATTTCCTCATGCTTCAATGCATCGAATCGCATTTTTTTTTTTTTTTTTTCATTTTTTAAAATGGCCGTTGGGGACTCTGGGAGCACGAGATCACCCACAATGCCAAGCGTGCAGCTAATCAGCAGCCAGCAGGACCTGTGATGTCACAACCCTATAAAAACCCTCGGCCATTTTAGGTACAGTCATTCCACATTGCTCTTACTGTAGGGATAGACGTCGGCAGGAGCTAGGGAAAGACTTAGAAAACATATAGAAGTTCAGGGAAAGAGGCTGAGCCTTAGAACTGTAGGGAAAGCATAGGGAGGAATTGAGAGAAGAAATTGGGGTGGTTGCAGGCTCATTTACAGCAAGAATTTGCAGCATAATTCACATTGCCATTATACTGCTGCTCATTACTCATATCTGTGTCATCAAGGTGGAACACAACAAGCCTTTTGCAGTGCAGTACAGCAAAAAAAAAAAAAGTGACATATCATACACTAATATCTGCACGCATCTGTAAAAGAAGCCTTTTTAAAGGCCTTTATTATAAGGGGCTTATTCACTGTTCTTACAAGGCATAACATTTTTCAGTACTATTGTGCCAAAGCAATATCTGCACGTATCTGTAAAAAAAAAAGCCTTTTTAAAGGCATTTATTATAAGGGGCTTATTCACTATTCTTACAAGGAATAACATTATTCAGTACTATTGTGCCAAAGAAAACTGAATTATCATCCAATAATATCTGCACTTATCTGTAATAAAGGACTTTAACGTGGGGAAAGACATAACGACCATATTTGCCATTTTGTTAACAGTACAAAGTTGCAGGCAATATTTAAAAACAGTATTGTCAATAAAAATTCAACAATTCAATAATTCTTAGCGGTTATCATTATTTAAAGGTCTTTATTAGTGTCAAAACACATAAAAATGACCATATTTGCCATTTTGTTACCAGTATAAAGTTGCAAGCCATTTTTCAATACAGTATTGTCAATATTAATTCAATAATTCTTAGCGGTTATCACTTATTTAAAGGTATTTATTAGTGTCAAAACACATAAAAAGGACCATATTCGCCATTTTGTTACCAGTATAAAGTTGCAGGCAATATTTTAAGATAGTATTGTCAATAAAAATTCAATAATTCAATAATTCTTAGCGGTTATCACTTATTTAAAGGTCTTTATTAGTGTCAAAACACATAAAAAGGACCATATTCGCCATTTTGTTACCAGTATAAAGTTGCAGGACATTTTTCAATACAGTATTGTCAATATTAATTCAATAATTCAATAATTCTTAGTGGTTATAACTTATTTAACCCCTTAAGGATCCAGCCCAAAAGTGCGTTAAGGACCAGGCCTCGTTTTTCAAAACTGACATGAGTCACTTTATATGGCAATAACTTTGAGACGTCTTAACTTACACAAGTGATTTTGAGAATGGTTTTTCGTGACACATTGTACTTCATGTTAGTGGTAAACACTAATGAATATTTTTGTATTTATTTATAAAAAAATAGGAAATTTGATGGAAATTTGGAAAAAAATTGCAATTTTCAAAATGTGAAATGCTCTGCTTTTCAGACAGATAGTCATACCACCCAAATACATTAAAACATATTATCTACCATATCTCTGCTATATATCGGCATCATCTTTTAATCATCCTGTAATTTATTTTGTACATTAGAAAGCTCATAAGTGTAACAGCGATTTTGCAGATTTACAAGAAAATTTCCCCAACTAATTTTTTAGGGACCACTTCAGTTCTGAAGAGGATTATAAAGGCCTATATATTACCCCATTTTCAAAACTGCACCCCTCAAATAATTCAAAACAGCATTTGGGAAGTTTGTTAACCCTTTAAGCATTTCACTGGAATTAAAACAACATGGAGGTGAATTTAGACATTTAATTTTTTTCCATTAACTTCTTAATTTAGCCCTAAAATTAACACATTCACAAAGGATTAAAGGAGAAAATGCATCTCACAGTTTATGTAATTTCTCCCGAGCACGGAAATACCCCACATGTGGGTGTAAACTGATGTTTGGGCGAATGGCAGCGCACGGAAGGGAAGGAGCGACACTTGGCATCTGAAAAGCAGATTTTGCTGGAATAGTTTTCAGGTGCCATGTCTCATTTGCAGAGCCCCTAGAGTACCAATACAAAGGTAACCCCCAAAAAGTTACCCCATTATGGAAACTACACCCCTCACAGAATTCATCAAGGGGTATAGTGGGCATTTTGACCTTACAGCCGTTTCACAGATTTTACTAACACTGGGATGTATAAATGAAAAATTACTAAAATGTCACTTTATCCCCAAAGTTTTCATTTTCACAAGGGGTTAAAGGAGAAAAAGCACCCCACAGTCTGCAAAACAATTGCTCCTGAACACGGCAATACCCCATATGTGGTCGTAATCTGCTGTATGGGTACATGGCAGGACTCAGAATGGAAAGAGCGCTATTTGGCTTTTGGAGGGCAGATTTTGCTGGAATAGTTTTCGGTACCATGTCGCATTTGTAGAGCCCCCCAGAAGTACCAATACAGTGGAAACCCCCTAATAGTGACCCCTTTTTGGAAACTACACCCCTCAAAAAACATATCAAGGGGTATAGTGAGCATTTTGACACTACAGCTGTTTCACAGATTTTATTAACATTGGGACATTAAAATGAAAAATTACTTTTTTTCCAATAAACTGTCAATTTAGCCCCAAATTTTTCATTTTCACAAGAGGACAAAGGAGAAAAAGCTCCCCAAAGTACGTTACACAATTTCTCCTGAACACAGAAATGCCCCATATGTGGTTGTAATCTGCTGTATGGGTACATGGCAGCGTTCGGGTGCCATGTCTCATTTGCAGAGCCCCTAAAGTACCAATACAATGCAAACCCCTCAAAAGTGAACCCATTTTGGAAACTACACCCCTCATAGAATTTACCTAGGTGTATAGTGAGCATTTTGACCTCACAGCTGTTTCACAGATTTATTGACGTATTTAAGGACGTAAAAATGAAAAATTACTTTTTTCCAATAAACCGTCCATTTAGTGAAATATTTTTAATTGTTGCAAGTGGTTAAAGAAGAAAAAAACACACCACAGTTTTTTACACAATTTCTTCTGAACACAGAAATGCCCCATATGTGATTATAATCTGCTGTATGGGTACATGGTGGGGCTCAGAATGGAAAGAGCGCTATTTGGCTTTTGGAGGGCAGATTTTGCTGGAATAGTTTTCAGTTGCCATGTCGCATTTGCAGAGCCCCTAAAGTACCAATACAATGGAAACCTCTCAAAAGTGACCCCATTTTAGAAACTACACCCCTCAAGGAATGTATCAAGGGGTATTATCATTTTGAGCCTAAAAATGCTTCCCAAAAATTAATGTACAAAGTGAAAATTGAAGTTTTTGAAGAAATATCCAATTTCATTGCTTAATACGTTGCGGCCACTTTGTGGCATCAGAGACATGAACTCCTAAAACTATTAAGTGGGCTATCCCGGGGACAAAAAAATTAAATATGTGGGTATAAACTGCTGCTTGGGCACACAGCAGGGCTCAGAAGGGAAGGAGCACTGTGTTTTTTTAGCTTTTGGAGTATAGATTTAGAGGGACTTTCTGGACGCCATGTTATTTTTGCAGAGCCCTGGAGGTGGCAGTAAATTGGAATTCCCCAAGAAGTGACCCCCATTTTGTAGTGGCAATTTTAGGGTCTCTGCAAATGTGACATGGCGTCCAGAAAACAACAATCTAAATATGCACTCCAAAAGCACATAGCGCTCCTTCACATCTGCGCCCTGCTGTGTGCCCAAATGGCAGTTTATGCCCACATGTATGACACTGGTGTACCCAGGACAACATACTTAACAATGCCATATGTGGGTATAAACTGCTGTTTGGGCACAGCCGGTAGAGAAGGGAAGGAGCGCTATTTTGGTTTGTGGAGCACAGTTTGCTTTTTGGACACCATGCCACTTTTGCAGAGCCCCTGAATTGCCAGTAAAGTGGAATCCGCAGACAAGTCTCCCCATTTTGGAAACTATACCCTTCAAGGGATTTATTAAGTGGGGTAGCGAGCATTATTAACCCTTAAGTGTTGCATTCTTTTAATTTTCAGAAATGAATGCGCAGCTGATAATGAAAAGTTAAAAATGAAATTTTTCCATAGATACGACATTTCAGTGCCCAATATGTTGTGCCCAGCTTATGTCTGCAGATACACACTCCAAAAACTGTTAAGCGGGGATCCCGGGCACAACAGCTTTTGGAGCGTTTGCCTCTGATACAAGCCGGGCACAACATATTACGCACTGAAATGATGTATTCCTGGAAAAATTGTCATTTTCACCTTTCACCATCAGCTACGTATTGATTTATGGATAATAAATTATAGCAACATTTGCGGGTTAAAAATGCTCATTGTACCCCTGGATAAATTCCTTCAGGGGTGTAGTTTCCAAAATGGGGTGACATGTCAGGGGATTCCACTGTACTGGCATTACAGCTCTGCAAAAGTGTCATGGTGTCCAAAAACCAAACCGTCCAAGTCTGTGCTCCAAAAACCAAATAGCGCTACTTCCTTTCTGTGCCCGGCTGTGACCAAACATCAATTTATACCCACATATGACATTAAGTACATTATCCTGGGTACACTAGTGTCATACATGTGGGTATAAACTGCAGTTTGGGCACACAGCAGGGCACAGAAGGGAAGGAGCGCTATGTGGCTTTTGGAGCGCAGATTCAGATGTTTGGGATCTGGATGCCATGTCATGTTTGCGGAGCCTCTAAAGTACCAGTAAAGTGGAATCCCCTAGGGAATTACCTCATTTTGAAAAGTGCACCCCTCAAAAAATTTATCAAGGGGGTGTAGTGAGCATTAGTATCCCAGACGTGACTGCACAGCAGATGGGGAAAAGTGAATATGTAAGCTTTGCGGAGTACATTGGGTACACTAAATTCCCTACTATATCCCCAGTAGCTCCTATTATTAGAGGGGTCACTCTGGGGGTCACTTCTGGTTTATTATCCCTTGTAAGGTCTAAATCTGGGGTGTACCCTGATATACGCTTGCACAGCTTATACATTCCCTTCCTGCCGCAGCCAGTTATGTTCTAATGATTTGGCGATTTTTGGGGCGAGTTTTGTCTTCACATTGAACGAGCTATATTTTCTTTATTTTTCTGGTGATGAAGCCATATGAGGGCTTGTTTGTATTTTGTAATGATATCATTTTAGGTGCCTACAACTTATTAAATACATTTTATTAACTCTTTCTTGGTGGATTAAAAAAAAAAAAAAACATCAATTCTGGCACTGCGTTTTACTTTTAAAATTTTTCGCCCTACAGCATAGAGCATAAGTAACATGTTACTTTTATTCTGTGGGTCAGTATGATTACGGCGATACCTTATTTATGCTGTTTTTTTTATGCGATACTAATTTTGCAGAACAAAAACCCATTTGGGGACATAAATCAATTTTTTTTGCATCGCCATCTTCTGAGTTGCGTAGCATTTTTATTTTGCAGTTTACAGAGTTGGTTTAGGGCTTATTTTTTTGCGGGACAATCTGTGCTTTTTATGGGTACAGTTTTGGGGCACATATGACTTTCTGATCACTTTTTATAGCATATTTTGTAAGGTGAGATGGCGAAAAATCATTACTTCCGGCGGTTTTTTTGCATTTTTTTTTTCCCAACGTTCACCGTGTACGTTAAATATTGTTTCAGTTTTATTGTACATGTTGTTATGGATGCGGCGATACCAAATATGTATTGTTTTTATTAATTTTTTAGGTTTATTTTTTATATAATTCATTTTATATAGGAAAAGGGAATTTTTGGGGCTTTATTCTTTTATTAATTTTTTTTCACATACTTTATCTTTTTTTTTTTCACTTTTTTTTTACTTTTTCATGTGTCCCATTATAGACTGCAAGACACAAGCATACATGTGTCTTACAGTCTATACAGGAAGTCAGCGCTATGGAGACGCATAGCGCTGACTTCCGGAGGTCTCAGCAGGATCAACCAGGTAGTGGGGTCTCCAAGCAGCCTGGGGTCACTGGGCAGACCCCGGGCTGCAGATTATAGATATCGGCACCCCCCCGATCTCGGCGTGGGGGGGTGCCGGGGGGGGCTGGCAAGATGGCGGAACCCCTTGGATGCATCCAAGGGGTTAAAACCTCGATCGGAACTCAGTTCTGACAGGAGGTTATGGAGCAGGGTGTTAGCTGTCAGTTATTATGGTATTACGCCCTGGTGCGCGAAGTACCTAGCACCCAGGACGTAATAGTACGTCCAAGGTCGTTAAGGGGTTAAAGGTCTTTATTAGAGTCAAACCACATAAAAAGGACCATATTCGCCATTTTGTTACCAGTATAAAGTTGCAGGACATTTTTCAATACAGTATTGTCAATATTAATTCAATAATTCTTAGCGGTTATCACTTATTTAAAGGTCTTTTTTAGTGTCAAAACACATAAAAAGGACCATATTTGCCATTTTGTTACCAGTATAAAGTTGCAGGCAATATTTTAAAACAATATTGTCAATAAAATTCAATAATTCAATAATTCTTAGCGGTTATCACTTATTTAAAGGTCTTTATTAGTGTCTAAACCCATAAGGAGGACCATATTTGACATTTTGGTATCAGTATAAAGTTGCAGGCCATTTTTAAAACAGTATTGTCAATAATAATTCAATAATTCTTAGCTGTTATTATCACTTATTTAAAGGTATTTATTAGTGTCTAAACCCATAAGACACCCCCACCCCCACCCCCCTCCCACAGCTGCCATGCCAGTGCTAGTTGAGCTCTCAGGGCCCCCCCGGTCAGACATGCGAGAAGATGGACGACGGCGCAGATAGGCAGCAGCCAACTTACTACATAGGATATCTCTACAGTAGCTCAGTTTGTCCTCCCTCTCAGCAGGTGTAAAAAAGGCCCCCAACATGGTGGAGAGCCAGTAGTCATCCCTCTGCTGAATGGTGACAATTTGGCTGTCACTGCACAAGGAAGTCAGCATGCTTCGGGCCATTTGCGCAAGTGACTCCGAGGGACTCCCTGCATCCACCTCCACTGCATACTGCCAACGGTGTGTTTGGGTCATCTGCCTCATCATCCTCATCTCCCTCTGGTTGTTCTGGTTGCTCCTGTTCCTCCTCTCCACCCATTTGGCTACACATTGTTTGTGCTCCAATGTCCTCCTCATCCTCCTCCTCCAGTTCAGCCCCCACAGGGCTCATGTGGCCTTGAGATGTAGACGCCACATCTCCAGTCCCCTGACCAGCTAGATTGAAAAACATCTTTTCCAGGATGTGAATCAGTGGAATCACGTTGTTCATCCTGTAGTCCTGGCAACTGACTAACAAAGTGTCCTCCTCAAAGGGAACGAGCAAATGGCAGGTGTCGCGCATGAGTTGCCACTGGCTAATGTTAAAGTTACAGATGTGCTAAAGGCACAGGAAACTTGGTCAAAGTTGAAGGAAAGATGAATGCAGCACGTTATCAACAAATACTGGAGGCAAATTTGCACTCATCAGCCAGGAAGCTGCACATGGGACGTACTTGGACATTCCAACATGACAACGATCCAAAACACAAGGCCAAGTCAACCTGTCATTGGCTACAGCAGAAGAAAGTGAATGTTCTGGAGTGGCCATCTCAGTTTCCTGACCTCAATATTATTGAGCCACTCTGGGGAGATCTCAAGCGCGCAATAATGCAAGACAGCCCAGGAATTTACAGGAACTGGAGACTTTTTGCCAAGAAGAATGGGCAGTTTTACCATCTGAGAAAATAAAGAGCCTCATCCACAACTACCACAAAAGACTTAAAGCTGTCATTGATGTTAGAGGGGGCAATACACGGTATTAAGAACTGGGGTATGTGAACTTTTGAACAGGGTCATTTTGATGTTTTTGGTTGTCATCATTATGATTTAAAATGAGAAAACACAGAAGTTTGACAATAAATGGCTTCAACCAACCACTAACCATGAGTGGAGAAAAAGTTTTTGTGTTATCATTCATATTCTCTGAAAAAATGCCAAAAAAAGAAAAAAATCTGCCGGGGTATGTAAACTTTTTAGCACAATTGTACACAGGGGAGTACCTCTGTCCACTTGGATCATAAAGAAATTGTTTATGTATTTTCTCTGTTCATATACAGTAGTCGATCCAACATATGGAGGGTTGAATTCCAACGGGTGGAAACATCGCATATCAGCCTATGTTATGGGAGGCTGTTCTGCCGCTGCAGCTCAAGGAGGGTGTGCTTGGTGGTGTACGAGTGGCTGAAGTGCATGCAAAGTTTCCTTGACATTTTTAAGATGTCTTGCAGATGGGTGGAAGACTTAAGGAAATGCTTGACAACCAGATTGAACACGTGCGCCATGCAGGGCGCATGGCTTAGCCCTCCTTGACGAAGCGTCGACACCATGTTCTTCCCATTGTCGGTCACCAAGGTTCCGATTTTGAGGTGTCGCGGAGAAAGCCAGGATTCGATTTCTTGATGAAGGACACGGAGCAGTTTCTCCCCTCTGTGACTTCGTTCGCCCAGGCAAACGAGGTGTAGAACAGTGTGATACTGCTGTGACCTGCACATGTGGTATACTGGAGGAGCACTGTGAATTGTCCCTGCAGTGGAGGCTGAGGAGACAGTGGAGGATGAGGCTGACATTGTTGCAGGACCAACGGCGTGAGAACGTGGAGGCAGAAGCTGCGTCACCTGTCCAAGTTGCTGGTGTGTCTGGGCAGGCACCACATTAACCCAGTGGGCCGTAAATGACATATATTGTCCTTGACTGTAGTTACAGCTCCATATGTCGGCGCTGCCGTGAACTTTGGCAGACACGGACAGGCTCAAGGACTGGCCCACCTTCTCTTCTATATATTTGTGCAGGGCTGGTACTGCCTTTTTGGCAAAGAAATGACAACTTGGGACTCTCCACCTTGGCTCGGCACAAGTCATGATTTCTCTGAAAGGTGCAGAGTCCACCACTTGGAAAGGGAGTGACTGCAGCACCAGCAACTTGGACAGGAGCACGTTCAGCTTCTGCACTGTTGATGTGATGAGTGCACGCATACTGTTGTCTCTTCGAAATCACTTCTGTGATGGATTGCTGATGCAATGACTGACTAGGAGGAGGAGGAGCATGAGCAACACAACCAGCAGATGATGGGAAGAATACACAGCTTCCTTTGGCTGAGGTGGTGGAGTCTTGACTTCCTGAAATGGCGTGCGTGTCTCTGGGTGCTGCAGCGGTTGCTGCGGCAGGCTGGACCACCACATTGGAGCCACTGCTCTCCCAGGCCACTTTATGGTGATGCTGCATATGTTGATGCAGGGCTGTGGTGTCAACATTGGCACCCTGGTCACACTTCACCTTCTGCCCACAGATTGAACATATAGCCATGTTGACCTCCCCGGCAGCTTTACAAAAAATTGCCACACCGCCAAGTCGGTGATTTTACCCCCAACACTCCAGGCTAACTGACTGCTACCGCCACTGCCTCCGTGAACCCCTGCACCACTGCTTTCCAGGCAGGTAGGCTTCTGCGAAGCGGGTGGTCTACCCAGGGCACGTTTAGCTCCTGACCTCCCACTGCTGCCACCCTGCTGACTCCCCCCGCTGCCTCATGCGCAAGCTGCAACCCTCTTCTCCTGATGACGATGAAGCCCCTCCCAATTATGATCGGCTACATCTCCTCCTCAACACCAGCTCTCATGCCACTCTCCTCATCACTAATTGCCCGCCTACCGGAGGAAACAGCGGATGTCTCCTCCAGATCTTAGCTGAGCAGTAGCTGCTGACTGTCCCATGGGTCCGCTGCCTTAGGATAACCTTGGACCCTGACCTATCCTTCAAGCCTCACATCGAAACCCTCAACACCTCCTGCCGCCTCCAACTCAAGAACATCCATCGAATCCGCTCCTTCCCCACCCCAGAAACTACAAAGATACTAGTCCACGCCCTCATAATCTCCCGCTTAGACTACTGTAACACTCTTTTCCATGGCCTCCCAGCAAATATTCTTGCCCTCCTCCAGCCCACCTTAAATTTCGCCACTCACTTAATACACCTCTTCCCCCGTTCTTCATCGGCCGCTCCCCTCTGCCAATCCCTTCACTGGCTACCTGTTGCCCAGCGAATAGTGTTCAAATTAATAACGCTGACATGCAAAGCCATCCACAACCTGTCCCCTGCATATATCTCCGACCTAATCTCCCGCTACCTGCCCGCACGTAACCTCCAATCCTCCAAAGACCTCCTACTCCGTTCTGCTCTTATCTGCTCTTCACACAACCGTCTCCAAGACTTCTCTCGTGCATCCCCCATACTCTGGAACTCATTACCAAGACACATAAGACTGACCCCACAATCACAAGCTTCAAGAAGGCCCTGAAGACTCACCTATTCAGGAAGGCCTACAACCCCCAATAATGCTACTTTCTCCATACCACCACCTGAACAGCCTCTACCCCCACCTTCTGTCTCTAGCCCTCTTCTCTCATAGATTGTAAGCCCTTGCGGGCAGGGCCCTGTATCCCACTGTGCCAGTTGGTCACTGCTAGTATTATCTGTTTTGTATATCATGTGTACCGTATGTAAATCCTCAAATGTAAAGCACCATGGAATTAATGGTGCTATATAAATAAACAATAATAATAAATCATAATAATAATAATACCTCCTCCTCACTGTACAGTGGATCTGAGCCCACAGCATAGAGTACTTCTCTAGCTGAGGGAATGGAAAAGGACAGAGGCAAGTTGAGGACAGGTGAGGGCACAGGGCCTGCTGCCGGGCCATGTCAACTAAGGGTTGTGTCTGATGAACCCACCGACTCTTGGCTGGGGGTGTCTGATGTG
Source organism: Leptodactylus fallax (assembly GCA_947044405.1). NCBI lineage: Eukaryota > Metazoa > Chordata > Amphibia > Anura > Leptodactylidae > Leptodactylus > Leptodactylus fallax. Next base: position 7,708,271 of record CAMRHE010000058.1, on the reverse strand, counting down.
ACTTGGGATGAATTGGATGACCGAGTCAACCAGTCTACAACCGTTGGGTTGCTGGTCAAGACACGACCGCTACTTGACACTGGGAGCTCAGACCTCTGTAACTGACCCCTGCTGCCACAGCCCCTTACTCTGCTGTGACCTGTGCCTGCGTCAGAAACATTTAGGCCTGCGTCCCTCCCCTGTGCATGGCCTCTCACTTCTCTGTCTGACATACTATTCGATGAAAAAACGTATTTGCAAAGGGTAAAAAGGCCTGTTATTTTCTACTTTGAAGAGAATGGCAAATATGCCCCTTATTTCTTTCCCCACTAATGAACACTTATAACAAAAGCGTGATAAAGGCAGAGATTTGTGGCTCCGAATTATTGAATTATTGACAATACTGTATTGATAAATGGTCTGCAACTTTATACTGGGAACAAAATGGCGAATATGGTCCTCCTTATGGGTTTCCACACGAATAAACACCTTTAAATAAGGTGTATGCTCCTCCAGCATACCACATGTGCAGGGCACAGCGGTGTCACGCTGTTGTACACATCGTTTGCCTGGGCGAACAAAGTCGCACGGGGAGGAACTGCCCTCCTCATGCCGCTGCCACTGCTGGGTCACTGTATGTCCTCCTAATGCTGCTTCCACTGGGTCACTGTATAGTATCCTCATGCTGCTGCCAACTCCACATTATGTCGCCTTGCAACTCTGTAGACCTCTATGTGGAATCTGCAAACGAGGGTGTAAAAGGAGTGCACTCTTTCACTCTACAGTAGGATGTTGGGTCTCTGTACGGTTCTTTCTACCTGGCACTAACATGGACCTGTTGTTGGAGATATGCAACAGCCAGCTTCGTCTCTATATTTACTGGATTGACTGCAGTTCACATTTATGACACTAGATGTAGCTGTTACTAAATGTTTATCTGTAGACACTCTGTACTTTGTTGTTTTTGATGCTATTGATATATATTTCCTGTTTTTTTCAGTGTGTGTGCTGAACTGGATCTGTTATTCACCATGTGAGGTGAACTTTCTCTTACTGCATTCATGTTCGAGTAAAGTCTGTTCTGTTATATACAAATGTCTATCTGGTTTTGACTCTGCCACATCCAGCAATTGCACTCTGCAACACCTGTAAGGCTGGGTTCACACTTGAGTTAGTTGGCCCTGTAACTGTCAGTTTTGGCCCTGTAACTGTCCAAATAAGTGAAGTGTGCATTGATTCTAAGAGCCACACCTGTCATGTGCGTGTCATTCGGACTCACAGTATTGTTTGACTACCACAGTAGGCTCCCTATGCGTGTTACTGCAAGGCACAGTATTCTACTCCACTATACAGGCTCTTTGAAGCTAGGAAATACAGTGGGGAAAAAAAGTATTTAGTCAGCCACCAATTGTGCAAGTTCTCCCACTTAAAAAGATGAGAGAGGCCTGTAATTGACATCATAGGTAGACCTCAACTATGAGAGACAAAATGAGAAAACATATCTAGAAAATGACATTGTCTGATTTTATTAAGAATGTATTTGCAAATTATGGTGGAAAATAAATATTTGGTCACCTACAAACAAACAAGATTTCTGTTTCTCACAGACCTGTAACTTCTTCTTTAAGAGGCTCCTCTGTCCTGCACTCATTACCTGTAGTAATGGCACCTGTTTGACATTGTTATCAGTATAAAAGACATCTGTCCACAACCTCAAACAGTCACACTCCAAACTCCACTATGGTGAAGACCAAAGAGCTGTGGAAGGACACCAGAAACAAAATTGTAGACCTGCACCAGGCTGGGAAGACTGAATCTGCAATAGGCAAGAAGCTTGGTGTGAAGAAATCAACTGTGGGAGCAATAATTAGAAAATGGAAGACATACAAGGCCACTGATAATATCCCTGGATCAGGGGCTTCATGCAAGATCTCACCCTGTGGGGTCAAAATGATCACAAGAACGGTGAGCAAAAATCACAGAACCACATGGTGGGACCTAGTGAATGACCTGCAGAAAGCTGGGACTAACGTAACAAAGGCTACCATCAGTAACACACTACGCTGCCAGGGACTCAGATCCTGCAGTGCCAGACGTGACCCCTTGCTTAAGCCAGTACATATTCGGGCCCGTCTGAAGTTTGCTAGAGAGCATTTGGATGTTCCAGAAGAATATTGGGAGAATTTCATATGGTCAGATGAAACCAAAGTAGAACGGTTTGGTAGAAACACAACTCGTCGTGTTTAGAGGAGAGTGAATACTGAGTTGCATCCAAAGAACACCATACCTACTGTGAAGCATGGGGGTGGCAACATCATGCTTTGGGGCTGTTTCTCTGCAAAGGGATCAGGACGACTGATCCGTGTACATGAAAGAATGAATGGGGCCATGTATCATGAGATTTTGAGAGCAAACCTCCTTCCATCAGCAAGGGCATTGAAGATGAAATGTGGCTGGGTCTTTCAGCATGACAATGATCCCAAGCACACCACCAGGGCAACGAAGGAGTGGCTTCGTAAGAAGCATTTCAAGGTCCTGGAGTGGCCTAGCCAGTCTCCAGATGTCAACCTCATAGAAAACCTTTGGAGGGAGTTGAAAATCCGTGTTGCCCAGCAACAGCCCCAAAACATCACTGCTCTAGAGGAGATCTGCATGGAGGAATGGGCCAACATACCAGCAACAGTGCGTGCCAACCTTGTGAAGACTTACAGAAAACGTTTGACCTCTGTCATTGCCAACAAAGGATATATAACAAAGTATTGTGATGAACTTTTGTTATTGACCAAATACTTATTTTCCACCATAATTTGCAAATAAATTCTTTAAAAATCAGACAATGTGATTTTCTGGATTTGTTTTCTCATTTTGTTTCTCATAGTTGACGTCTACCTATGATATCAATTACAGGCCTCTCTCATCTTTTTAAGTGGGAAAACTTGCACAATTGGTGGCTGACTAAATACTTTTTTTCCCCACTGTAGGTGTTTTTAGCGATATTCACCGCAAAATAATTTGGATCGAAGAAAATTTTTTTGGAACTTCGTATAGAAGTGCCAAATTGAACTTTTGAGAAATTCTCTCATCTGTAAAAGTGACACATGTAAATTTTGAAAAATGGGGTGCGTGGACCGTGTGGAGGTGCTATTTACGTTCATTTTGCAGCCTGAGTGCAAGATTGAGTGAGTGGCATAAGTTGATGAAAAAAGACAAAATATCTTCCCTGATAACACTTAGAAGCCAGAAAAGAACCTGGACTTACCTGCCTATCATCCTTTTATGGGATTAAATGTCATAACCTAGCATTGGTAGAGTGACAATTTACAGAATTTCAATAAAATTTGTGGCATACTGTCAGTTGAAAAGTGGTAAAGAACTGAGTTTATAAAAAAGTCACAAAAATAATCCCTTTATGAGATCAGATGCAACACCAAGGAAGGACAATTACAGAATTCCAAAAATTTCTGGAACACTGTCAACATGCCTAGCCTACCATATGTAAAAATCTTCCAAGATCATGATATAGAAGTTGTTCTTCTTGCTGTTATTGCCTAACCATAAATGCTTACTGTATCATATATAAAGTATATATATATATACTAGGGGGAAGGACCCGGCTTCGCACGGGTATATTTCATTTTTTGTATGTGTAGTGACCCCATAAGAATTGGCCAGTTTTGCACTTGACATCTAGTATGGCAGTCCAGTATAGGTATAGTCTATTTATGGCTGTGTTGCTATGGAAACCTGGTAAATGAAATGTGAACTTACATTGGCTAATAAATGTCATATGACTGAATATTTAAGGACCTGCGAACTGCTATTGACTCATACAGGACATAAATAGCTAAGTTGCTATGGAAACCTGGTGTAAAGCTGTGTGTATGTCAAGACTGAACCTGCGATTTTCCATTGGTCCATAAGTGTCATGTGATCATGTGCATCTCAGTTTGGATATCAGTGAAAAACCTGCGATCGGTTGTTATGGAAAACCTGGAGTAAAGCTGTGTGTATGTGACCTTGTGTAACAGTGTCATCCACAGCGCCCTGCCCCTTTAAAGCTGACCTACAGCAGTGAAGAAAAATGGCTGGGTTGTTATTGAAACCTGGAGTGCAGCTGTGTGCATGTGGCTGACAATGCTTTGTCAGATTGGAGACGGGCTTGGGTCTGCTGGGGAGTTTCAGCAGCTCGCTGTTGTCTGTAACATACCTTATCAGATTGGAGACAGGCTTGGGTTTGCTGAGAGTTTTCATTAGCTCAAGCAGCAGCCATGCGTTTTGCTGCAGGGGGCATGAGTAGTTTAAAAAACGTTTCAATTTATAAGAATGCTGAAATCCAGTATGGCAGTCCAGTCAGTGGTGTAAATACCGGTTTAGCAGTGGTAGCAGCTGCCACAGGGCCCGGGACATTAGGGGACCCGGCGGGCCTCTGATGTTTTTTTTTTTTTAACACCAGCAGGTAACGGGCCCTATTTACTTACCGATCCCCGCTCCTGCTCACAGCCGTCTGCACTTCACCTTCTGCAGAGGCGGCTGTGAGCAGGAGTGGGGATTGATAAGTAAGGCCTGTGGGCCGTGAACCCCACAAACACTGCTATCATTATACTCTGGGGTCTTTTCAGCAGCCTTCGGGCCTCCTTGGTGGCGTCCCAGATGTCGGTGGGCCAGTCCAAAGTCATTATGCGTTGCGATACATGCCTGGCTCACGTGACATCTGGTCCAACATTGAAGAAGTAGCGGGAAGTGTGCATAATACTATATGAAGGAGCCACTATGATACTGTGTGCAGGGGCCACTATTGGGCAGAATACTGTGTGCAAGGGCCACTATGGGGCCTAATAGTGTATGCAGGGGCCACTATGGGGCATAATAGTGTGTGCAGAAATGCAGTTTGTGCGTGGGGGGGTTGCCGGGGGGTGGTCCCATGTCAAATGTTCGCCGTGGGGCCCTGCCATTGCTAGTTACGCCACTGAGTCCAGTATAGGTACAGTCTATTTATGGCTGTGTTGTTATGGAAACATGGTAAATTAAATGTGAACTTATATTGGCTGATACACGTGATATGACTGAATATTTAAGGTCCTGTGAACTGATATTCACTAATACAGGTCATACATAGCTTGGTTGCTATGGAAACCTGTGTGCCTGAGGAGAGTAAACGCCTGCGAGCTGTTATTGGCTGATAAGGGACATGTAACCGTGTGTATGGCAGTTGGAATATGAGTGAAAGACTTGCAGGCTTGTATAGACTAATGCTGGTCATTTTTTGGGAATACTGTACCTCAGGAACGGTACATCCAAGAGAGCTGAGACCCAGTCTATAATATTCCCGGACACCTGATGTACATGTGTGCCAAATTTGGTGAGGATCGGTCCAGTCGTTTGGTCGCGCATAAAGAACAGACAGACAGACAGACAGACAGACAGGAACTCATTTTTATATATATATATATATATATATATATATATATATATATATAGCAGTGCCTTGCGAAAGTATTCGGCCCCCTTGAACTTTTCAACCTTTTGCCACATTTCAGGCTTCAAAGATAAGGATATAAAATTTTAATTTTTTTGGTGAAGAATCAACAACAAGTGCGACACAATCGTGAAGTGGAACGAAGTTTATTGGATATTTTAAACTTTTGTAAAAAAATAAAAAACTGAAAAGTGGGGCATGCCAAATTATTCGGTCCCCTTAAGTTAATACTTTGTAGCGCCACCTTTTGCTGCGATTAGAGCTGCAAGTCGCTTGGGTTATGTCTCTATCAGTTTTGCACATCGAGAGACTGAAA